>BCLF01000005.1:2753418-2891406 GCA_001602275.1 Zoysia japonica
CCAGGGTCGAGGGCCTCCCCGCTGCGCGGCCCGGCGCCGCCGCAGTCAAGGTCAAGTGGCCCGCGCCGGGCGGCGCGCTCTCGCACATGCTCACGGGGAAGTGGGCGCGCGGGGTCACCACCGTGCAGCCCGTCGGCGGAGACGGGACCGCGCGGTGGGAGAGCAGCCGCGACGGCAACAGGTTCAGGCTCGACGTCGAGCCCGCAGGCGCGCGGGGAGGACGGCCGGAGCGCGGCGTGTTCTTCGCGATCCTATATGTAAGCTCTTTGCCCTGTTCGTCGCTTGGTTTTAGCAATTTGTTCGATCGAATCAAGATGATTCTTGTCTGCTTGCGTTCTGTTCAGCCACGCTTAGTATACAATCATTCAGTGTTGCTTCGTATACAATCACTAACTTTGCTAGATCTTGACCTGCTTAAATTATGATCATGATTTGTTTGAGCTGTCCTGAATTCATTTAATTTAAGAGTCTAAAATAAAGCAGGACTTAGTTGAGATTTATTTATTTTTATTTTCTTAGAAATAAATTTTTAATCAACCTTGTAGTTCATATTTTGGCATCACATTGATGGTAAGATGCGCTGATACCGGTTCGTGTAAAAGTTGATGACCACAGCTTGGAACGCTTCAGGTCAATGCATAGCTTTACTGATGGAGCGGTCAGCAATTGGGGAGGGACAAGTCAATGGTTGGGCTAAACATGCCTCCGCAATTCATAACTTATTAGTGCTGGGATGAAGAAAAAGTAATCGCCTTTGGGGGCAGCGTTTTGTCTAAAAGTTTTTAATGTGAGATTTGAAATTGGGAACAGGGATGGAGCCACGTGGGCTCTTCCTATTGGCTGGGATTCTTTGACTTTCAGTTATGCAACTTTTTATAGTTTGGCGGCAAGATCTATTCGTGATGTTCATTTTGAGCGGTACATTTAACGGCACATCTCGCTTTCAAATAGGTTAAAATTACACTTAATGAGGTGTTATAGCATTTTTTATTTTGTCAAATGTAAGTAATGTTTTATTTCCCCAAAAATAAAGAGTAATTTTTTAATCTTGGTTGATGAGTCAGTACAACAATCAACAAGGACAATCCAATGTTGCATTGGAACATGTCATGGACAGAACCAAAGTAGGAATCGAAGGCATATTTAGGTTCCTTCCCAAGCATATGAAATCTTGGGGAGTGCTAGGAATGCCTGTCAGGGAATGTAATTCCTTGAGTGATCGTCCTGTGCCATTTTTGGGAGTCTTGAAACTTAAACAGTGGTATCGGAGTATCAATCAAGGCATCTCCCTGTTGGGTTCCCTTTTGTGGATGTGGATGTGGATGCGTAGGCTTGTAGCCATCGAGGCTGGCAATAAGAATTGCTTTCTGATGCAGGGATTCCAAGAACATGGAAGAGGCAAAGACCTGGTGAAGCTTGAGGAGATCGGGACAGCCATGATAAGCCTGGAGGAGTGCTGCTGGGAGATGCAACTGCAGCGGCAACAGCAGCACCAGGTGGTTGTCCCCATCAGGGTGAGGAAAGATGGATGGGCAAGTGATGCCATGCTTTATGTAAGCAAAATCTTCTTTCCCCCAACCATTCCCTTTCTCATGTTGGCCATTTTTCATTTTCCGGTGGATTTACTTTAGATTTGGATTGTGAATGTGACTAGTGCTTGCGTATTCGCATCCTGCGACCCTATCTGTAAATTTGACACGTAAAAAACTTTATCGTGTTCACAAAAGAAGAAGAAAATGACTAATAGTGATTATTGAATTAACTAGTAGTACTAACGATGGAAATGCATGGTTTATGACTCAGGTTAATGTTGAGCTAGTGGATGCGAACACGCCTTCTGACATTGCAAGAACAGTTTCGGTTCGGGAGAAGCCAAGAGCAAACCTACCGCCGAAAATGCGTAATCACCGGAAGAGCTCAGAGGAAGTCACTTATCAGGATGTTCTTGATCTGAAGCAGCTGCTTGATCTGGCTGAGAAAGAAGGCAGAGCGGCCATGTACAGTAGCAAAAGGAACTCCGATAGCAGCAGCGTGAGCAGTTTCAGCAGTAGCAGCAGCAGCACAATTAGCATCAGCAGTGCCAGCTCAAGTGGTGGCGCGAGCCCGGAGCCCGGCTCCACGTCCAAGCGCCGGTTCCTTCCATGGATGAGGAGGAGCAGAGACTTCGACAAGAAGAGCACCGAGTCGCTCTCCCAAGAACTGAAGTACATGGTGAGCTTCTGATACGTGTTGAAATGCAGTGTTCCTGATTATATGCATTTTGCATTCGCGACGGTTGAGCAACGGTGTGTGACGGCTGGCTGTTGGCGATCTTTTTCAGGACGATAATCCGGCCGGCACCTGGGAGACACGCGAGTTCACCAGCAGAGACGCAGAGACGAAGCTCAAGACGCCGGTGTTCTTCGCGTCCATCGACCAGCGCGACGACAGCGCGGGAGGGGAGAGCGCGTGCACGGCGCTCGTGGCGGTGCTCGCCGCGTCGCTCCACGCTAACCACCCGACGATGCCCACGCGGCCGGAGCTCGATGCGCTCATCAGGGACGGCTCGTCGGAGTGGAGGAAGCTCTGCGATGACGAGGCGCACATGGCGCAGTTCCCGAACCGGCACTTCGACCTGGAGACGGTCCTCGCCGCGGGGACGAGGCCCATCGCCGTGCAGCACGACAAGGCGTTTGTCGGCTTCTTCCAGCCGGAGAGCTTCGCGTCGCTGTCCGGCGCCATGTCGTTCGACGACATCTGGCGCGAGATCAGCGGCGGCGACGGCCGCGAGCCGGGCCGCGCCGACGTGTACATCGTGAGCTGGAACGACCACTTCTTCGTGCTCAAGGTGGAGAGCGACTGCTACTACGTGATCGACACGCTCGGTGAGAGGCTGTTCGAAGGCTGCGACAAGGCCTACATGCTGAGGTTCGACGGCACGTCGGAGATGCGCTCGCTGTCCACGACGGCGGACAAGGAGGAGGTGATCGTCACCGGAAAGGAGTGCTGCAGGGAGTTCATCAAGAGGTTCTTGGCCGCCATCCCGCTCAGAGAGGAGCTGGAGATCGAGAAGAAGGGCGCCGCCAGTGGCTTCGACTGTGGCGCGCTGCACCGGCGGCTGCAGATTGAATTCCACTACACAGTTATGAAAGGAGACCAAGAGAGATGATCAGCTAATCTCGGATTCAGAGCAGTGGGGTGTTTCTTGTCTGACTGCATTGTACACTAACATTATGTAAATTTCATCCGCGTGTAAACGAAACAGGGATTATACAGCATACCAACAAAAATATGCAGGCTAGGATTGTTGGTTCTCTGTTCCATTTTGGATAGGAGGTAGGCATAGAAAATTTTTATTTATTTTTTGCTCTTTTTTTGGTAGATCCCTTCACCTGCCAAACATCATTGTTTCAAAAGAGGCCAGTGTTACATGTAGCTTACATCTTGTCGTGGGATGTGCATCCTTAACTCTGCATAGTTCCAGACATTTGCATGTGACAACCTTACTACTGTCTCCATTCTAAAATATAAGTATTTTTAAGTTTGAATAAAGTTAAATTTTTTTTACTTTTACTTAATAACATTTTTAAAAGTACATAATTTATAATATAAAAATTTATTTTTATGAAAATTTATTTCATAATGAATCAAATATATATATATTTATATAATATAATTAATTTTATATTTTTAATAATCAAAATAATTTAAATTTAACTTTGACTAAATTTAAAAATATTTATATTTTAACAATGGAGGGAATACACAGTATTGCTAAACAATTTCTTCACAACCTCCAGCAGCAGTTATGAGAGACCACCTCAACCCTTTGGACATTGATGTCCGTTGCCAGGTTTAGCACTTCGTCCTGCTACCTATACCTAAACAGGAGGGCTTTCAGATTTTTTGTAAGTAGAAACAATGTGCTTTAAAAATAAATCATAGACAAAAGTGAATTTATATGTCATTTATATAAATGATAAATTTATCAAAAAAACAACGTTTTAAGTTTCAAATATGCAAATTTCTCACCTAAACAGCGAGCGCCAAAAACATAGCGTGTCAAATTTTAGCAGGCTGTTTTTGATTCAGGCATCGGCAGATCCAAAAACAGAGCGTGTCAAAATTTAGCAGGCCGTTTTCTATTCCGTCAAAGACTGATCGGCCGACGGCCCAATGCTAATCATCGTCGTAGGCCATGTAGAAACGTGTTTCAGTCAGTTGGCCCAGGTTGTACCTGAACATGGAAGTTTTTGTTGCCATTTGAGCTGCGGATACCGCGGGGCCACGTAAAAAATGATCCATCTTACTTCATCCATTCCAAAATATAAGAATTATTAAATTTATTCAAAGTCAAATTTTTATAATTTTGACCATTAATAATATATAGTTAATAATGTTTTCATAAAAAATATATTTTTATATTAAAATGTATGTAATTTTTTAGATATTATTCGTTAATTTAAAATAACTTTATGCAAACTTAGAAATGCTTATATTTTGGAACGGAGGTACTAGTAAATTATTTTAAATTTCTAATAAATGCTGGCATAATTTTTTTGCTAATAAATAAATTAATTAATTATTCTTGGAACATTTAAAAATTTTAAGCATTTAAATTCAAAAAGTGTTAACAAAATTTAAATATATGCGAGGTCTCATTTTGTTATATTAATTCTTAGAAATATGGTGGTTCAAACAAATGAAAAAATGAGTTATGATTTTAGTAAAAAACAATTTAAACATTAAAATATCAATTAAATCCTGTTGGGCGCTGGCCTAGTGGTTGGGGACAACCCATTAGCGTGGAAGGGCAGCAGACACTTACAAACTCGGCCTACCCAGGTCCATACGGAGGTAGGTCTGAAAATCGGACCCGACGAAGCCATTATGGACCGTCGGAATATTGGGCTAGATCGTCGTGGTTTAAAAGATTTGATTTTGATGACGGCTCATTTATAAATAAAGGGACGAGCCAAATTTTAAAATATGATCCATTTGAATCTTATTTTCTAAAAGCTATGCTGATAAAGATAGGGTCCATTAGTAAAAATAAAGGATTGAATTAGAGTTTACGTCGAATCTTCGCTCATTTTCAAGCATACGCGGGCGCAATTAAACCCATAGCCACTATGCGTGAAGCTGCAAATTTGCTCCTTGGCCCAAGCATGTAACCGTCAACTTGTCAGTAAGGTGGTGTTTGAATCCCATGGGATTCTAAGAATCCAGATAAAAAAATCTGATAATTTTTCAAACGAGTAAGATTTTAGAAGATTATAAAATCCTAAAATCTCATAATTTATATATTATTTAAATTTTTATACTATAATACAAACTAATATACCTAAAATGATAAAATCACGTAATCCAAATAATTGAGATTTTAAATTTTTAAAATTTGAATTATAGAATACCAGAATCCAGCTAAAATCTAATAATCCAAACGGTAAAGATTTTAGCATCCAAGAACTCATAATGCGGATTCTTGATTCAAACCGGGCCTAACACATGAATGAGGTCGTCAGCCCATTTGTTAGTGCAAAGGAGCATCAAGAATCACCTTCATCGGCACCGGAATTTCGTTGATTTGAGATCGAGGAACAATCAGTTTGGAACCTCATTCACTGAAACTCTTGTTTCCAAGATGCAACGACTACAAAGCAAGTCGTCGTCTGCCGACGTGGCTTCCACGCAGCCCTCGGTGTCGCCAAAAGCGCGCGTTCGCGTCACGGGACTGCGCGCACCATCAGCTTGCTTGCTCGCCGGTTGGCTGCAGCCGCTTTTCGCCGTGGACTGGAGCCAAGCGCGGCCGATTGGTTGGCCGGCGGCGAGCGTCGCGTCTGGTTGCATCACTTTTTCCGGCGCCTTTGAATTCTATCGGTGTTCAGCCCCTTTTCCAACAATGCGTAACGTAAAGTTGGAGAGCGTAAATTGTTAAACAGCCGCACACGTAGCTATTGCAGCGTTACCTGCTCCACGCATACCGTGTCAACATCGTCTAGCTTCTCTCTTTCGTTCTTTTACAGATACGATGCTGCTGCCGCTTTAGCCTGACCTGAAGTGAACTACCCCAGGCGACGCCTGCACGGTTCGTTAGTTGGACCACGAAACACTTGCTGCTGCATCTAGGCGGCCTGCACAACTAATAAGCCCGCTGCGTTGACATGAGGACTTCGCTTTGCTTTGCCGCCGGCGCCCGGGCACGGGCGTGCGCCGTGCGCCGTCCACCTCTGCTGCCGCCCGTGCACCTGCCGTCGCCGCCACGCACCAACTGTCCCATCGATCAAGCGGTCCAAGCTAGCACCGTGCCCGGGTTGCTCGCCCGCCCGTATACAAGCACACGCGTCGCTGTCCGCCAAGCCGCGACTCGGTCGATCGGTTGCTGCTAGCAGCGGCCTGCCGCAGGTGGATACATTTCTCGTGACGGTCCGCTGATATTTCCAGCCTCGCAGCGTTATAAAAGGCGCCCACACCTGCCAGAGGTCTAGCAAGACACCACCTGCTTGTAGTAGTAGTAGAACTGTAGAAATCGAGATGGAAACGGTGGCGGCAAACGGCGGCGGCGGCGGCGGCGGCCGGGAGACGGCAAGCAGGTACGGGAAGAGGGAGCAGGCGCCGCCGGCGCTGGGGTGCGGCGGGCGCTACTTCCAGATGCCGCTGCACTACCCGAGGTACAGCAAGGAGGACTACGAGGCCATGCCCGAGTGGCAGCTCGACCGCCTGCTCTCCGAGTACGGCCTGCCCGTCGCCGGCAGCCTCCAGCAGAAGCGCACCTTCGCCATCGGCGCCTTTCTCTGGGGCTGCGGCGGCGACGGCGGCCACTGATCGTCGACCAGTTGCGCGCCTAGCATCCAACAAGCTTCCGGATCATCATCATGAGCTGATCGCCTACGCCTAGCAGTATATTTTTGAGTCGTTTGATGAGAGGAGATCGTTAGTTATACTACATACTCGATCAGCGTCTATACAGTGAGGATTTAACTTACGGAAAGTTATTAGCTAATATTAGCGTGCTTGATTCTGTTGATGCTGCTTGTACCAAGCAGCTAGGTAGACTTTTCACTACGTTGTGATGTAGGAGTACTCTATTGTAAAATAATGTTGTATACGGTTATAAACATATGTACTTTTGTGAGTTTGTATATGGTTCGTCTGTGTGTTAGATAAATATTTATACGAGCGTGATGTCTGACGCCGGTGCCTTCATGCGCTGCTCAGCTTATCTCGTGCTTGCCATTTAGGTGGACGGTGAGAAACGCATGCCATCTTTCAGCTCAAACGCTTCCCATCATCTAGCCATCAAGCTAGGGGATTGATGTCCATCCATGGGAGCAAACTGTTCGCGTTCGATCTCATCCGCCGTTACATCTGTGATCCCACAATGGACCCTCTATTCGAAATCCAAAGCACCTATGTTGAAATATTAGTTTGTTAGTTTTCCCGCTAAATCTCTCATAAACAGGGGCACCATTTGCACCCGCAGAGGCTAGGGCAGGAGCCGCAGGAGCAGGAGCAGCGGCAGCAGTTGCATTGCCAACACCGCAGCTGGCAGCACCAGCAGCAGCACGAGGACCAGAAGGAACAATCGAACCAGCAGCATCCGCAGCAGCACCAGTCGTTTCTCCGCCTTCGCTCCTCCTCCGTCGTCATCTCCACGAACCTCGACACCGGGGGCGCGAGCGGTGGCATCGGCGTCGGCTGCTCATACTCCTTTTTCAGAGGCTGGTACTGAGAGGCGGTGACACCGTCCTTCTTCTTCGGTGATATCTCCGCCAATCTGTGGATGAAGGTTTGTGTTTTAGCATGAATGGATGAAGAACGGCGAATCGATCATGCCGCGCGAACGTTGCTTACATCGGGAAGGCGAAGGAGAAGTTCTCCGAGCCGCCGCTAGAGCCACTCTCGTTTCGCGGGAACACGGCGGCCTTCTTGGCCCCGACGCTCCCAGCACTGGCATGCAACCCCCCGCTACCCTTCACCGTGAATTCCCTGGCGTCGACTGAATCCCCCGCCTCCGCGCCCTCCTCGAGGGGCGGCAGCTTCGAGTCTTGCTCCGCCACAGCCTCGTCGTAGAAGTAGTCGAAGTGTGACCTGCTGCCGGCGTAGAGCCCGTCAACCGACTGGCGGGAGCCGTGGAGGCTGAACAACGACTCATTGGACGTCATGCTCCAGTCGGCCTGCGACACCGACGTCCTGGGCTGGAACACGGAGGCCGGGATCCTGTTCGTGTCGAACCCGCTGCCCCCGGGCACGGCAGCGGCATCTTCAAGCGCCGGCATTGTTTGGACTGCCGGCGCTTGCGTTACCGCTGAGTCGCCGTCGTACAGGAACGGGTTTTTGTCGGCGTCATTCCGAGGCAGTTCCTCTGACCAAGTCGCCCAGTCGTCCGGTTTGGCCTCTGCGCTCTGTACTGGGGCCGCTGGTTCGTCCTCCGTCAACGCTGGTGCTAATGTGCTGCCGGGAGCGGACGTGTCGAGATGGAAAGAGCTCCGAGCCGATGACGAGGACGAAGAAGACGACGATGAGGAGGAGGAGGACTTTCTGTCATGCTCACGGGCTGCGGCACCCTCCTTTGGCTCGTCCGGAGCCGGCATGTCTCCACTCGACGGCGTCGCCGCGCTGGTTGCACGGCCTGACGGCGGCGACGCCGGCATCTCTGCAACGGGCGTGGTCGCCTTTGGACTGAAAGATGGTGACGGCGTGCCCGGCGATGCCGACGAGCCGGGCTGGGGCTCCATGACCACAGCCTGCAGCCATGACACGACAATTAGCCGCCATAATAAATGGATCAATCGATCTTCAGAGCTAGCCCGACAATGCACGAAATCGAATCGATTGGACGTTACCTAAGAACAGGAGGAGCCCCAACTCGAGGGAGGCGGAGCTGCGACGTTAGAGGAGGACCGGGTCACCGGAGCCGTTGCACCTAAGGACGGCACCGCCATTTTGCCGGGTACGCGCGTGCGAACACGAGGCCCGGCTATTTTTGGTTGACTCGTGTCACAAGCAAATCATTACGCGCTACAAAGCCGGGGAAACCACGTAGTCCACGGCACCGAAACCATCCTGACCCAAACCAAATCGATGCAAGGTAACGGATATTTGCCGAGCAGTTTGTTTCGGAGAAAATTTATCACAGTGCAAAGGAGGCATCAGCATGTAGTCATGGAGCATTGTAGCTGCTATATGCGGAAACCGATATTGTGCGTGGTCGCTTTTAGGTGCGGGTTTCAGTAGAACAGTCCTAGAATTTTGTGACATCGGTGCTCCAATATGCTTTATATTGTACTAAAATTTGTTCACAAAATTGTTCTCTCATGAATGGTGAAAAGAGAACGAAAAGATTCTTCTCAGAGGTTCCATACACCGGAATAGTAAAAATGATGATGAAAGGGAAGCCAAAGGAAATAGATGGCGTTCCATGGTCAGATTTTACTAGTAGCAAGCATTTTTTTGAGGGAATCCAGTAGTTAGATTAGATTAGGTTCGTTTACACGAATCCAGCACAAAAGTGGTAAAAGGAAAATTTGAGTCGCTCGAGAGCAATCATTCCTGAGAAATATAAATAGTGATAACGAAGGCGATTTATCAAGACCGGGAGAAGCTTTAGAAAAGTACTGCAACAATCAGTTCATCTTTGGTTCCCAAAAAACAAGGCATGCAAGACCAACTAGCCCCCCTAAAATGGTCATGCTTTGCAGGTCCTCAGCTCATCTTGCAATGAGAGACATGCATGCAGATTAAACATCGTCAAATCACTCTCACGGTCTCTTCCTGAACCACAAGAAACAACAGTTGTAACCACTTGGCTCCCAAAAAAGACAACCTTTGCTAACGAAACAGCTAAAAGAAAGACGATAAATTAGAGGCGAGCAGTCATTGATTGGTCGGAGAGATGGAGCTCCTAGATGGACAGGTCCGGCCACCCCATGCTCCAGATGAACCCCTCCGGAGCCAGCGCCTGGGACACCGGCGGGTGCGGCGGCGGCAGCAGCAGAGCAGGAGCGGACGAAGCGGGAGGCGGCATCACCGGCGGGAGCCCGCCCACGAGGAACCCGGCGGAGAAGCGGACGTCCGGCGCGGGCGCGAGCAGCGACGTGAAGCTGCCGCCGAGGTCCAGCAGCCGGCGGTCGGGCTCCACAGCCGCCAACGGCGACGTGCCCAGCGCCGGCATGAACGAGGGCAGGTCGTACGGCAGCACCGTGGTGGCGTAGGCGGGCGCCGACACCGACAGCGGGACCGGCGAGGACGACACCAGCAACGCCGTCGCGGACGCGGTCGACGCGGAGGAAGAGGAGGCGCGCTTGCGGCGCGCGGCGGCAGCGGTGGCCTTGCGCGTGCCGCCGCCGACGGGGACGTTGCGCAGCGCGCCGCCGCGGGTCCAGTAGCGGCGGCAGCCCTTGCAGAAGTGGCGCGGCTGGCCCAGGTTGTAGTTGTTGTAGTAGCAGAACTTGGTGTCCGTGGAGTCGCAGCGCGGGCACGGCAGCCCCGCCGGCTCCTTGGGCCCTCCTCCTCCTGCCGCGGCCGCCGCCGCCGCCACCAGCGCCAGCGCGTTCCCCTCCGCCGCCTGATGACCCGCCTGCATGGCTGCAGCAGCTCCAGCAGACCGGTGAACCATGGCTGTTCTTCTTGTCGCTGTCCTTCTACCAAACCTAGCCCTCGCTGCACTAGTGCACTACCAGTACTCCGCGCAACCGCATGAACTGGGTCGCGACAAGGAGGGCGGGCAGGGCCGAGGCAATATGTAGCGTGCGCGCGCGGACGTGGAGGATGAGGGACGAGGAACAGGACAAGACAAGGCGAGGACGGGGCGCGGCGGTTGCAATCAGGAGGCGGTTTTTGCTGGGGAGCATGTAGGACAACAAGGTGTACACGAAGCATCTCTGAGCTCGCGGCGGCAGGGCGGCACCACCCCACATTGACACAGAGACAGACACCTTGGCCCTTGGCTTCAAATGGAGCGTCATCTCCAGTCAAAGAGATAGAGGCGGTGCCAGGGATTCGGTTGCCGGGGCTGCTCTTGCAGAATGCAGAAGCAGCAGAACAACCTGATCCCTATTCAGATCGTACACGTACTTTGATTCCCTTCTCCATGGCTCCGTGGCTCCACCTGTCTCTGGCATTGGCCTCTTGGACGCCGGCAGCGTTCGGTTCACTACATGTAGGACAAACGTTAGGGTTCTTTCGCCGCGCCTGTCCCGGACATTGCCGCAGCTTCGCAACCGATGTGATCTTCGTCGACGGCCGCCCATCTTTTCTGATCTGCACCCATGAACTGCGACGTGCAGCGCCTGGGTCTCGAACGGAGTGAACTTGCCCTGCAAGTGCAAGCATGCATGGATGGAGCCATGGAGAGAGCCGTGTGGAGGGACGAGTCTGGTCTAGCTATAGCCGTAGCCGGTTACAGAGCAGCCCCACCCGGTAGCCGCTAGGCTAGCCAGGCGGCCGGCACAGCGTCTGGACAACTGGTTCTGTCCAGTGCACGCAGACGCAGAGCACAAAACTGCTTGCACCCAGGGCAAGGCGCAGCACGGCTACGCTCCGACTGGCTGGCTGGCTGGCCGTCCAGTCCACGGTTCCTGTGCTGTGCCGGTGGCAGAGGAGGCCAACCAAAACCAAGCCAGTCCCTGTCCCAGTCGCGGCAGTGGCCAGGGCGCCAGGCGCCAGCTGCCCCGCGCGCGCCGGGAGAGGGGGTTGGTGATGACGAAGCTGCACCGCGCTGACGCCCGCAGCTTGGAAACTGGAATCACTTGCCTCTTCCGCTCGCCAAATCGCGAGTTTTTTTTATTTAATCTTTTTTAATTAATATTTTAAAAAAATCGCTTGAAACTAAAATTGGCGCGACTTTTAAAGAAGTCGAACCGACGCCACTCGAACCACGTCAGCCATCGAAACCTAGCTGGAGGTCACGCGAGTCGCGCCATGAGTCGCACCGATCGACCTGGCGCGACTGGAGTCACGTCGATCTACTTGACCTGATTTCATCGCATAACAGCCGGCCGCAAGCCTCGCGCAGCTCTTCCTCCTCCTTCTTCCTCACACGCAGGCGCTCGCTCGGGTTTCTCTCTCTTCGCCGCCTCTTCTCTTCAAAAATCCGGCGAGGATTGGCCGTCTCCCTTCCTCAAACTTGAAGCATTTGGTGCTTGAAGGTAGCTCTCCCATTCCATCTAAATAGATTTATTTTTCATGCGTGTTTTGTTAGGTTTTGAGGTACGTAGGGTTTAGCGAAATGTGGAGATTTTTAGTTGATGATTTGCACGAATGTGGTTGTTTGAGGCACGTTATATCGATAGATCATCATATTGCACCGTGATATTAACGTGTATGATTGTGTGCATGTGTTATTTTTCAATGTTTACTAATTTTTATTTATTTTTTGTTTTATGATAGATAATTAGAGTGGTATTTGTTGAATGGATCGTATAGTTCGTTTGTTTTATCATTGCATTTTGAATGAAAATGGTGAAGTGGTTAAGAGGTGCAAAGAAGTGATTTTATTTGGAAAACCACCTTCGTTTTGTGAAGTTAAGGCAAAAGTGAATTCTATTGTTGGAGTGAATAGTGGTCTTAAGTTTCGTGGTTGGTTTGATGTGGGAAGTGGCGGTAGAGTGCATTACATTTTGTTGAAATTAGCTTCGAAAGATGATTGGAACCTTTATAAGGACTGTTTGAAGAATGCTGAAGTGAAATGTGTTGAGGTTATAGTTGATATAGTCGAGAAGGAAGAGTTTGGTCATATTCCATTAGTATGTAAAGATTTGTCTTTAGAGTAGGAGCCAATTGAGGTATTGACTGCAGCGGAACCTTGTTTGGAGCAGAATGAGAAGAACCCATCAATGTCACCGGTGTATGATTGAACGGTTGTTAATAATAATTTTAATGAGGATAATTTTGAGGTAGAGAAAAGAGAACTACAAGAAGAAACATATTCCGAAGGGTTGGAGGAATCATCGTCGGATAGTGAAGGGGGTGATTTTCATGACAACGAAGTAGGTTCCGAAGATGAGGATATTAGTGATCTTGATGTAGCGCAACCTGCTTCTCATAAGAACATAGGTGGTGATGTTGAAATAAATTAGAGTAGAATATATAGTGAAGATGAGTTGCGTGCATCGGAAGAAATGAATGTAAGTTTACCTAAGAGGCCAATGCATGCCGACCTTAGTAGAACGGATGATGCTATAAGGAACAATGGTTTTAGGTTGCAGGATAAACCTAGTGATACTCTCAACCCTTTCATCAATAAGGGATGACTTTTGAGATTCTGAAAGATCTCAAATATTTTTTCGAGAACTATGCAGTGCGGCACCATAGACCTTACTATGTGTGTAACTCAAACAAGAAAGAGAAGTACACAATCAAGTGTCAGCATGCGTCTTTGGAGTGTTTGGGCCCGTATCCAAAAGAAGCATGGTGGATGTTGGAAAGCAACCAATGTGAAACAACCTCACACATGCGGTACAACCCATATTAAGCAAGTGCATTCATAATGGACGGCGAGGTACCTTGGACTTCGCATTGCTCCAATGCTATTGGCTGACTACAACATCACTATTGCTTCTCTTATTGAGGCTATACATGGTTTCATCGGTTATCGTGTGAAGTATGGCAAGGCATGGAGGGCAAAACAGTTTGCTATGGCTGAACTTTGGGCAGATTGGAAAGAGTCCTATAGTATTGTTCTTAGAATTTTGAGTGCAATTGCTCATTACAATCCTAGAACAAAATATTTCATAAATATCCAAGGAATGCTAGGGGCCGATGGTGAGGGAATAATGAAAATGTGCTTCGCCGTGTGTTTTGGTGCTTTCCTCAGTGTGCAGAGGCTTTCAATAATTGTCGGCCAGTGATTAGTGTGGATGCCACTTTTTTGACCGGTAAATATAAGAGGACATTAATGGTAGCAGTTGGCATTGATGCCGAGTACCAACTGATTTCTCTAGCATTTGCCATCACGGAGAATGAGAACAATTCGAGTTGGTCATAGTTTGTTACACACACAAGACGTCATGTGATAAGGTCAAAGAGGCAGATATGCATGATTTCAGATAGGCATAAAGGTCTGCTTAATGGTGCCTCAGAGGAACTCTATGGATACCCTCCACTGGTTCATAGGTGGTGCATGCGGCACTTTGCTGCGAACATCTGGAAAAGATAAAAAAGCAAAGAGATTATCAAATCTCTTAAGAGAGTTTGCATGGCTATGGAGGAGAGACAATTTAACAAACGGTTACAAGAGTGCCGTAATCTTTTAAATGGCAGTGCAAAGAAATAGTTAGATCAAGAAATGGCAAAAAAGCATAAATGGGCTCTAGCTTATAATGATGGAGGATTTAGATATGGCTCAATGACAACGAATGTGTCGAAAATGTTCAACAATGTTCTAAAAGGGATCCGAGGATTGCCAGTTTCCACTATTATAAAATTCACTTTCCAGAAGTGCATTTTCTATTTTATGAACCGGTGGTTGAAGGCACGACGAGGCATTGAAGCTGGAGATAAATGGGGAGCCCCCATAGTTAAACACTTGGATACTCAAGGGCTTATCTCAACTAACCAGGAAGCTCGTCTTTTCAACCCAAGACAATTCATGTACGAAGTTAGATCTGTTTCTCACACAAACATTGGTGGTGACAGATCCGAGGTCGTGTATTTAGGGTGTAGATAGGGGACAATGTTACATGCACATGTAGGACACCTCAATTGTTGCATGTGCCATGCTCACATGTCATCACATCATGTCGAGTTAGAGGTGTGGACAGTGAATGTAGTACATATTTGAGTCTATTCTACTCAAAGCAAGCATGCCTCAAAACATGGGAATCCACCTTTGAACCATGTTTTGATAAGACTAGATGGCCAAAGTACACTGGTCTTGACTACATTCCAGATGTTTCCTTATATAAGAACAAAAAGGGTAGGCGAAAGAAAAAACGACTACGAAATGAAATGTATGATATAGAAAAAGGTTATGGCATTAATGCTTACGGTTGCGGTGATTTTAACGAGGACCCTGTACAGCAACGTTGTTCTATACACCATGAAGAGGGCCATCGAATGGAGAGGCATATGTTAGGTCCTAAGAACAAACCAAAGTGTTGTAGTAAAAGCCGACGGAATACAACAGCGGGGACTAATTCCTCGCAGGTAGAAAAATGCATTGCATGCTTTCATGTTTGTCTTCACGTATTATTTTTTGTTCGTACTAACTAACTATTTCGTATTCCAGTCACATGGCGCTCCACCCGGTCTTCCCGCTCCTTGAGACCAACTACGACACGACGCATCGAGCCCACCTCCTGGTTGATGAATGACGTGTAGGTCCATTTTCAAATCTCATCGCTCTTTTTTACTCCTTAAAGATGCTGACCATTGCTCACATTTAACTGCCTTTAAAATTGCAGTTTCTACGACCGCTTCGTGCCCGCACCCACGGTCCGCTGCCATATGATGAACGGTATGCGTCGTTCATACGACGAGCTGGTTTTCTGCCACTCGCTCATACCGTCAATGCGAGGTTACCGACGATGGACGTCCCTGCACTAATCGGGGCACGTGATGTCCATCCACCTGCACCATCGCACGGCGAAGCCTCCAGCTCTCGCGCTTTTATGCCATCGTCCTCAACTCGTGCACGTGAGCAATCCGATAACGAGGATAGCGACGACAGCACTGATGATCAGCCACATCAGCCTCAGGTTGCGAACTTCAATTCCTATTTTTTTATTGTGTCTTATTGCTTTATCTAACAAAAGTATGAAACACAGGACATTATTGGGTCATCGCAGCTACAAGATGCACCACAGGGAAGTCAGCATGCGATGCCAGGTCCTCGCCGTCGCCCAGCCGGATGTAGATGGGACATTGACAGTGCCAAAGTACTTCCCACTAATCCGGGCCACCAGAGAAAGAGGAACAGGCGGCTCACACCTGGTACTTGAAGCATCTTTGAGGTTCATGAACTTTGGATGTTGAACGATGTGTCCCGTGGGAACTATGTGTCTCTTGCTTTGTTTCTGCTAGGAATTATGGATGTTGAACGATGTGTCTTGTGGAAACTATGTGTCTCTTGCTTTGTTTGTGCTACGAACTATAGATGTTGAACTACGTTTGTTTTGTTGTATGAAATTGTGAACTATGTTAAACATGTGGAACTATGTGGATCTATGTACTTATGAACTTATTGCTTGTATGAATGTTGAACTATGTATCTGTGCTGAATTTGTTGTATGTGCTACTAGTTTTAACTGTGCGTGTTGTCACAAAATCAGTACAGGTCACAATAAAATTCTCTGCGCAACAGGAATCACGCCACGAAGAATGGCGGGACTCAAGCCAGAGTCATGCCAGACGGTTTAACGCGACTCAAATGGCACCAGCCCTGGCACTCTCTGGATTCGGCAATACCATGGCGTGACTAGTCGCGCCAGGAAGCCTGGCGCGAATCCTCCGGGCAAAAAATTCCTGACGCTCTCTGGATTCGGCGACCCCGTGGTGCGACTACTCGCGCCAGGCTGCGTGGCGCGACTCCTCCAGGCAAAAATTTCCTGGCGCTCTCTGGATTCGGCGCCACCGTAGCGCGACTAATAGTGCCAGGCAGCCTGGCGCGACTCCTCTAGGCCAAAAATTAATTACTGGCCCTCTCTGGAGCTCGCTGGAATTTTGCTGTCCGGGCAAAAATAAAAAATTAGAAAATATTGTGTCATATCTTGTTTTTTTCAACAATGAAACGTTAGGATCATACGGCATAGTGACATTCAAAAAATAAATGATTTGACAGAAATACATACTACAATGGTACCATCATACACAGGTTTACATAAAATAGGACACGGCATGTACAGTCATACGCAACGGAATTACACACTAATAGAGTGACAACATAGAACAGTCATACACTTACGATTACATCTCACAATAATGGTGGTTCTAATAGAACTGAGAAGACGATCCAGATGCATAGTACATGCCCTGCGCATAGTTTGTTGGCGGTGGCATAGTTAGTTGGCGGTGGCAGTGGTGGATTCGTAGGTCCGAACTTGTGGTAGGGCACTTGCAAAACAGATCATCTCACATTGTAGGATCATCATCAACGATGCTTATAATGTCGCAGGGATCACCAACACGTCTTTGTAAGTCATATAACTCATCGTACAAATGCTTAATCCGTTCTTCAAGAAACTTGATGTATGTTTCGGTCGCAGGAACCGGAGCTGGGTCAATCCAGGAAGTTCAACCACAGTTTTCTTCATCGTAGTACCACTAAACAATGAAATGAATATTACGAACTATCTGTAACATCAACAATGACAAAGAAAGAAAATAGGTAACTGGATACTAATCTCTCCCTTAGGTCACCGAAAGAAGCGATGACCAAATCCGTCGCCTTTCACCTTTATTTGTACAACGTATTTCAACCCATGTGTGCACTTAGGCCACTCTTCTTTACGACTGTCATATGGATGTAATGGATTTCCCATACTAAGATCTCTCCATGTTTGAATTGGAAACTCAGGAATATGTTGCTCGTATCAAGATGAACCAGAACTCTTATCGTATCTCACAGGTAGTGGCCTAACAGCGCCTCTCCTACCATGACCTCTACTCCACATGGTTGGTTATTGTTGAATCTGGGTGGAGTATAGAATGCGGGGAGAGAAGTTGAATTTTTATAGCTGTCATAGTCTATAGTTGCAACTGCATTGATTCACGAAGGACGTGTAGTCACGTCAAATAAAGTGACGAAAGAATCTTCACTGTTTACACAGCGAATCTGCACTGTTTACGTATGCGTGAGTTTGTACGTTATCTTTTCATGCACGTCTACTTCTTTACAATATTCGTAAACGACAAAGGAAGATGTAGTTCAATGAATATGTTGCGAGAGGGTCCGGTCATTTTATTCAGTACTTAGTGGTACATGGGAATACGTAGCATACATATACTGCGAAATATATTATACCATTGATAAACTGCGTTCCCTTCTAATCAGTGCCAGAATAATATCTTCTTATACTGGCACATCGACGTCTAACTAGTTCATCATGTCCCATCTTGAGTCCTATCTCTCTTTTAGGTAGTTGTAGTTGGGTATCAAGTAGCTTGCGTTGCATCCTCTCATACTCTTCCATACGCGTATAGTAGTAAGCATCACTTTCTATTTCAGTGATACATGCTACATTGTTTGGCGCAGAAGTGTTATCTAACCATTCTTCAAAGTCACATGGCTTGCATATACAAAATACAAACAGATCAAGTTTAGTAACATAACAAACTATAATCCTATGAATGCATAAATGTAAGTACTTGAATGAGGTACTATTATTACCTGACGAAAAGGTTTCAATTTCGGACAGTGAAAATACCTATGACCATGGTATATGGAAAGTTTAGCTCGCTCTCCACATTCACAGAATGGCCGATCTTCTTATGGTGGGATTTCTAGCCTCCGATTTGCGTTGGATGTCATTGTGATCTATGATATCAGAATCGTTCACTCCAACTCCATTTTATAGGCAGAAAAGCAATGGTGCATGGACCAAGTCCATGTCTGCGGGATTCTGCTCCAACTTTAGCAGACGACCATTACTGACGCTCTGTGACGTATCTGTTGCAAGTGGCATTGATTTCTTTCGCTTTAGATTCCTAAGCTACTGCAGAGATCAGTATGACAGGTCACATTGATAGGTGTAACATGTCACATCAACATAGGTACGTGATTACAAGCTGAACATAGTGTACGTTACATGGTAATAGCACAACATCAAATTAGTAACATTGTTCATACGCTACTAGTACTACATCATCAGAACAAGACACAGAAAGAACCACAATAATAAGTACTACATATCTATCGCACCAACAACAACAATAAAAATAAGTTCATACATCATTGTTAACATTAATTAAAATAAAGCAAGGATAATTAGTCAACTTCATACTTCATCGTCACGTGGGTTCATGATACTTTTGCCTTTGTCAAGCCGGGCCACTATTTCTTTTATGACATCCGCATCAAATTGCAACTTCTTGATTCTCTCCTCTTCTTTCTGTCTCCTTTTTTCCTGCTCTCTTGCCTCTTCTTCTTACTCTAGCCTTCTCTTCTTTTTCCTCTCCTCCAACTTAGCAAAATATGATTCTCAGGAATGTAGGTCCTTCAGTCTTGCCTCATAATAAGCTTTTTCTCTAGCCCTTTGAGCTTTTAACTCTTTCTGACGACACTCCTCTTGGTACACTGGATCGGCTAGCTTCTCCATCATTTCTTTATACCATGACATACACTCTAAAGCCGTAGCAAATGTTGTATGACATGGCGGAGACAAATGTTTCTATGCCTTCTTGGAAGGATACTTCTCTCGATTCTCCCTCCAATACTTCAATGCAATCTCATAGGCATCATGCTTATCTTTCCTTTTATCAAGTCCAAACTCTTTCTGGATTGTTTCAATGATCCATCCTAAGGGACGTGTCAAATGTTCATACCAAATCTCTTTTCTTCTGCTTCTCAATACCTCCTCCCTTTGTTTAGGATTATATAATTTGATCCCTCCATTCCTCCCAGTGTAAAATTCGTCCTGATCCCTCAGGCATCTCGTTGCACCTCTGAGTATGTTGCATAATAAAGTACAAGTTGTATTTTATATCATATTGAAGTGAAAATGAGCATCAAGATTGCAAGCAAATATCACAAAATTAGTATATTACCCATGCATCATCATCACCTACTGTGTTGCCACAGTACCATCTAAATGCTAGCTCCGACGGAATTACTCCTTCTCTTACATGCGCACCGCATTGACACAAAACCTCAAGCATCTCGTTGTATGGAAAGTGGAAATTGTTACTCAAATCCGGCCAATCTTCAGGTTCTGGACAGTGAGATTTTGGATCATATATCCACTTCTGAAAGTCACACATTCGCTCATAATCCTGCATGATGACATAGTACTTGTTAATATTATCAATTGCACGAATTACCACAAACATTACTCCACATCTAACTTTACTAACCATGAACTTTTTAGGACAATGAAAAAATAGAGTGTATGTTAAAGCAGCAGGCAGCCTTTCTAGCTCGACCCGACGACCACAATTGCACAATGACATATTGCGGATGTGTCTTCTGGATGCTTCCGCCTTCTCCTCATCTGTCATAGGAGGAGGATTTAGTGATGAAGGTAATCATCACTCGAAAGCTTCGTAACAGACCGTTTCGCATGAGTCATGTGGAAATAGTAGAATTTTCTCATCAACCATCTCTAGACCATCAATCTATTGGAAGAATTTGCAACTACTCTAATGACCCTATAAAATCATTGTTAATCATATGTATTTCTTTATTTTTTAATGTAATGCTTACTTGATGAGTATAATAATCTTACATATCATTTATTAGGGCACGTATAATATGCACGTGCTGCCGTTGTTGGATATCTGGACTGAATCAACTCAGCAATGAAATTATATTCACACCTAGGAACGGGAAGCGGTGGAGGCACTTCACTATCTGCCGACATTGGAGAACCGTAATCTTTCTTCGGCTGCTTCGGATACAAATGACCCCACTTACCCTAAATAAATGATTCAAAATAAAACATTTTAATACAAATGATACTCAAAACAAGTAAATTTATTCTACTTGTAACAAAAAATTACGTATATTCCACTAGACCTTAACTACTTCAAACCCTAACAAAATAATCGTGAAAAACAAATCTACGCGGAGAAAATGAAAGAGATACATTCACTCGACTCTTTCTAAGTTTGAGGAAGGGGAGGCTCGATTCGAGCCGCATTTTGAACGTGAGGTCGTGGAGAGAGAAAGAGAACGCGCGCGTGTGTGAGGAAAAAGAAAGTGAGGAGGAAGAAGCCGCGCGGGGCTCGCGGCCGCCTGGTAAGCATTGGAGTCACGCCAAGTAAATCGGCGTGACTGTAGTCATGCCAGGTCGATAGACGCGACTCACGTGGCCTTTAGCTAGGTTTCAACGGCTGATGTGGCTCGAGTTGGCTCGAGTCGCGTCGGTTCATCTGGCGTGACCCTTTCAAAAGTCGTGTCACAACGATTGGCGTCGCTAAAACGGTTTAGATTTTAAAAATTTAGTTCGGCGCGATTTTTAAAAAATATTAATTAAAAATATTAAATAAAAAAACTCCCAAATCGCACGCAATTCTATTTCGTTCACCCATGAGGAAGCGGTTTGATCTCCGTCTTACCAGTACGAAAATCCTGTTTCAAAAAAAAAGTGCGAAAAGCCGCTTCCGATTTGATCGGGGAGATGAGATACGACTTTGGACTCGGCGCCATGGAAAATGGAAACCACTGCACTGGGATGTCCATGCTGACCGTACGCGACACTTTGGTTTCTTGTTACGGAACCCGTGAAAAAATTTCAACGTCCACCAGCCCATTTTTCCCTGGCCCGTGCTGCTGTAGTTGGGCCTTGAGATCTACCCATCTGCTGTAGCTGGGCTGATCGATGCCCCATTTTGATGTTGGACTAACTTATTTTGGGCTGGTCGGTTCTTTGATTAGCCGCAACCGGGCAAGGAGCAGTTCGTCATTGCTACGCTTGCAGCTCGGTCATCGTCCCAGATAGTAGCCAGCTCCATTACCATGGCGATTACTGAGAAGATGGGCCTGATCTGCAAACACGCCCGTGCAGAGGGTGGGCAGGGACGACGACGCTTTCAGAAGCCCGACGGCGAGAAAGCATGCATATGCATGCATGCTTTGTCTAGTTCGTGCAGCAACCGCCAAGATTTACAAAACCATTCAAAACTAATCAGTTTTTACGGTTTTCGGTGAAACCGATCCGGTCCGATTTCACTGGGCGATCAATTTTCGTTTTACAAATTTAAAAAAAATTAAAAATTTAAAAAATTTCAGAATACCGAAAACCGGTAAAACCGACCGATAAATCGGTGGATTTCAAATTTTGAAATCAGAAACCGTGAAAACAAAAAAACCGGTCGGTAAACCCGTGAAACCGCTCGATAAATCAGAAAAACCGACCGGTTTACTGTTGCAATTATTTCAAATTTTGAATTTTTGATTTGAAGCGGTTTTCGATCGGTTTTTCTGGTTTTCACGGTTTTTGTCAAACCCGTCTCAACCGATTTTAACAATTTAAACGAAATTGTAAACATTGACAACCACGCGCCCACCACACCAACCCTCCGAAAATACTAACCTCGGGTTTTAAATTATTGACATTTGTTAATTTTTAACATCCACTTTGCTCATTCATTTTATTCAAAAAATTTATTTTGATATGTGAAATTATTAGTTGTGATTTAAATACCACTAATAATAAAATAAATATTAACAAAATTTTACATATTTGAACAATTTTTGAATAAGATGAATGATCAAAGTCGATGTAAGAAGTCAATATTGTCAATAATTTAAAACCTGAGGGAGCGGTACTTCTAATGAATAGTCGGCCCTTTGACTGGGAATTATGTCTGATCTTTTTTTTAGAACAGAAATTATGTCAGATCTTGGATCCTTTTCTTTCTTCCTTTTAAAGTTCCATTTTGTGATTGCAATCAGCTTTGCCATGAACGGCCGCTATAGACACGAACTTCCAAATACTACAAGAAGTTGCAAGAACTTGTCCCCCTTTCAGCCAGCCTTTGTTGGTCGTTGGCGCAGCAGATTTCGCTCGCTCTGCGGATCTCTTCGTCATATGGGAATGTGACGACGCTAGCTGGTGCAGTTAATAATTCCATTTTAGTAGATTAAACTCAACTTGCCAGCAACTTTATTACTCCCTTCGTCTCAAAAATAAGTGTCTTTTTAGATTTTTAAATATCTGACGAATTTTTTTTAGTAATACTGTTTTAATTTTTATTAACAAAAATAATACCCGAAGCAATAAAATTACAAAAATATTATATACTCGAACATTGAACATTCAAAATAACTAATATCACATGCTGGATATTCGAATTCAGAGAAGTTGAATGTTGAAGATTCGAACACAGAGAAGTCGAACTTTGGTTGTTCGAGTTCTGGAAAGTCGGATGTTGAGCGTTCGAACACGTAGTGGACGCAGAGAAGTCGAATGCCCAATGTTCTAATTTCGTACCGTCATTCGATTTCTGCCTCCGCACGATGGAACTCGAACGACCGACGTTGTTGGTCAACGGCTCCTCTTGTACTCATCATTTAATCTTTAAGAATTCAAAGAAGTTCTCTCTAAGTTTTCAAATTTTTTCAAATTTATTCTGTTAGATTCGTCTCGTTGAACTCTTCGTTGAGGTGCCTTTCGAATTATTCTTAAAGTTTTCTAAAGTTATTCTATTAGTTCCCAAAGTGGTTAATCTTTAGGAATTCAAATAAGTTCTCCCAGGTTTTCAAATTTTCCAAAAGTTATGCCATTAGTTTCGTCTCATCGAACTCTTCATATATTTGCCGTCCAAATTATTCCTAAAGTTTTCTAAAGTTGTTCTATTAGTTTTCTAAAAGTTGTTCTATTAGTTCTCAAAATTTCCTAAAGTTATTTCGTTTATTCTCAAAATTTTCTAAAATTGTTCTAATTTTTTAATAGAATTGAAATGACCAATATATCTTTCTTGTGTTGATATGGACAACTTTAAAAAATTTTAGGAATAAACAAAACAACTTTAAGAAATTTTGAGAACTAATAGAACAACTTTTAGAAAACGTTGAGAACTAATAGAACAACTTTAAAAAACTTTAAGAATAATTTGGCAGCACCTATATGAAGAGTTCAATGAGACGAACCTAACGGCATAACTTTGGAAAAATTTGAAAACCTGAGGGAACTTCTTTGAATTCCTAAAGATTAACCACTTTGGGAACTAATAGAATAACTTTAGAAAACTTTAAGAATAATTCGAACGGCACATACACGAAGAGTTTGACGAGAGAACGAAACAAATTTGGAAACTTTAGGGAACTTTTTTGAATTTCTAAAGATTAAATGACAAGTATAAGAGGAGCCGTTGACGAACAACGTCGATCGTTCGAGTTCCATCGTGCGGAGGCAAAAATCGAATGACCGTACGGAACTCGAACAATGGGCATTCGACTTCCTTACGTCCACTGTGTATTCAAACGCTCAACATCTGACTTCCGAGAACTCAAACAACCAACGTTTCACTTCTCTCTATTCGAATCTTCAACATTCGACTTCTCTGAATTCGAATATCCAGCATGCGATATTAGTTATTTCGAATGTTCAACGTTCGAGTATATAATATTTTTGTAATTTTATTGCTTCGGGTATTATTTTTGTTAATAAAAATTAAAACTGTATTATTTTTTAAAAATCCCCCTTTGATCATTCGTCTTATAAAAAAATTGTGAAAAAATTAATCATTTTATTGTGAATAATTCATTATTAAAAGTACTTTAAACTTTATTTGTTTATTTTTTGTATTTCCGTAAATTTTTTGAATAAGATGAATGGTCAAACGTCAATTTTAAAAATTCAAAAACGCCATTTATTTTGGAATGGATGAAGTATATGCTAGCACCTAACCGATCTTTTTTTTTTTTGAAAATGACCTAACCGATCTCTCGTATCTCGTAAAATATAAAGCCGTTGAGGTTTCTGTTTCGTATGACCGTAAACCTCGATCAGCATCAGGATTTGATGCTGTAGCTGGATGGATGGGCACCTAATAGATGCCATGTTTGATTTTATTCCTCTTTTCGATCCAGTGGAGATGTTCAGATAGCATTGGATGAAGAATTGATGTCTGATCCGGAGAGAATCCGCGTATCAGGGTTTAAGAACACAGGAATATCTGCCGGAAACAAAGACCTAATGACCAAGACCACGCTTCAGAGATCAATTGCCTCCACAGAAAGACTGATCTCCTGCAGAAAAGAAGGAAACGGGCATGGCCCGGACATCATGGTGGGAGCACCACCGATTCGTTAAAGAAAGATTTTAAGGTAGACCAAAATATCTGTAGACTGTTCATTTGTACGGATCTCAAGAATTAATTTGTTTTTTTACCTCGTAGAAGGTAAAAGATTAATTTAATTATTTTGCACTAAATTTGAAAAACAATTTCTTTATTTTGGAAAGTAATACATACAACAATTTTAGAAATTATAATATTTCAAGAATATTGTTTTAAAAAATTACATCATCCCAAATCAACGTGACTAGCCACGGCATGCAAAATCAGCATCGTTTGCGCTTGCACATGTAGTGTCACTGGCGACTGAACATGCAGCGTGAGGAGCGTGCGCTGCAAGTGGAACTCTCCGCCATGCCCTGAACGAGTTTTCGTGACGCTTCACCGTGGATGGCGTGGCAGAACATGTTTACATGATCAACATCAAATTAAATAAATGATCGTGTTGAATAATAATGTGTCAGTTCATTTTTTGAGTAAAAGTTCTACACCTATAATAACGTGACAATTAAGTAAATGTGGCACTGTATATTGGTTGTGTCATGGGAAATATCGTGACGTGGACCTAGAACAGAATAACATGTCACGTGACATGCACCCAAGCCAAAATAACGTTGCATACAAAGATGCGGCAAATTGGGACGGAGGAAGGGAATGGCAGCGACGCAAATCAAGGAAGCGTTACCGTATTAATTTTTTTTACTCTTTATTTTTTTTACTTATGAAAATCAAAGGCTAAGATTGATTTAGTATTTTACCTCTTAGGAGGTAAAATGATAGGAAGTGATCTACCGTTAAAGGCCTTTTAAAGAAAGGGAAATTTAGCTGCTTAGCCAACTGAGCTCTCGTTCGGCCTTATGTTTGAGGGCTACCTTGCACGCACAGCTAATGGCCTGTTTGTATCCGGTCGACTAATTGTTGGTTCGGACTAATAATTAGTTCATTAATTATTAGTCCGTTGTCTATTTAGAGGAAGGACTAATTGTTAGTTCATCATTCAATAAAATGTCTATTTTGTCTTTGACTAATTATTAATCTATGTATGTTTGATCCATGAATAATTGTATGACCGATAGTTGTATTTTACGCCATATATATAAATTTTGTAAAAATGTTTCCGTCATTTTCTCAAGTTTACTTCCGCGATTTATTGTACACAAATATACTGTAGTGTAATAAGAAGAACATAATAAATCAATTAATTAACAAAAATAATTGAAAAAATAAATCAGGCTTGTACGATGGAAGGAAAGAGGAGGCCACGATGATATATAAACAAGGTTTCATATGTTTCCGATTATGATCCGCTAGTTTTGTTGTTTCCAAGTTGCTTTTTGAAAATAAAAATCAAGGGTACTTTAGATTGTTGGTCACAATTAGTTCTTATTAGTCTCGTTGGATTGACTAGTTGGAAAACAATTAGTTCGTGTATGACTAAAAATTAGTCCCCCTATTAGTTCGTCTGTTTGAAAAAAATTGACTAATTTTTAGTCAGCAAACAATTAGTCAGCCGAATCAAACAGGCCCTAAATAAAGCATCAATTCTATTTTTTTCAGTTTGGCGTGCTAAAATACAAATGCAGTTTAGACAACATGACAAAACAAACTTGCTCCTATAGTTACAGGGCCCAACCAGTTTGGAATATGCTTTACTTTTCGTTGTCGGCGTAGACAATTGGACATGGTCAAAGCCGCTCTTTTTTGGCGCTGCCGTAGCCGTGATGTCGACGTTGCTGACGACGCTAATAAAGCCTTATCATTCGCTGCGAAGAAAATGCTGTTCCAAGCAAGCAACGCGAGGTTTAAAAAAATGCGCGCCTGCCGAAAACCGTTGAACCTAGGTTCCGTGGTTTTTCCATTCCTTTCCGCAAAGGCTGATTTGGCTTAAACTAGCAACCAGCGTTCCTCCACTGGCTGTCCAGTGTCAATTCCAGCGGCGCTTGTCTGCTGCCTCCGTGCACCTCTGATCGATCTGGTGCTTGCTTGCGCGGCATTTAGTTAACTCGCACACTGACAAATTCGTTTTTCAAACGATGGAATACGAGTTTGAGTTGTCATCTGATCTGTCTGCCGCACTGGGAAAAGTTGAGTCGTAAGCTAAGCTTATTGCCTATTTTCTAATACACGTACTAGAAGCACAGAGAACATTTTGAGAAGGATAGCACATAGTAGCAAAAAAATTCCAAAACGGATACGCACGGTTTTGCAGACCTTCAGAGTCGTACTGGTATCTGTGCTGGTTATTCCAGATTAAGCAAGCGAGAACCTGTACGTTCCGAACGGCACACTGAATCCATCAACCAAGTACGATTACAAGGCTGCGAGCTGAAACCACGCTGCAGCTTCCAACGATTTTTCGACGTCCCAGGTATCATAGTCTCTTTCGTCGATCGTACCATAATCAAATGGCCAGCTTTGTGGCCGATGAGCAAGCTAGCTGGGACGATCATGGGGAAGTTCTTAATGGCTGGCATCTCGATGTAAAAAGGAAGCGCCACTCTTAGTTTATCGACCGGCGTTGAGATTTGGGAGGGCAGCTGTAACATTCCGAAATTTTCAAGAGAAGTTTATCTCAAAATTCATTCCATTCAATTTCAAAATTCTCTTTTGATTTTTCGCGCCAGAATAATTTTGGTCCGCGAGCTTTTTGTTGGGCTGAGATTAATTTTCATAGCTTTTAATTAATTTTCAAACCTCCCCCATTAAACTCCCCTATAAATACCCCTTCATTTTATCCCATCCCACTAAGCCCTCTCTCTTCTCCTCATTTCTTTTCTCTTTTCCAAATTTCAGCAGAGGAGCTTCGATCCGCCTGGAACGGTCGTCCCCGTCGGCCGCCTTCGATTGCCACGACCCCGTCACCGTGCGTCGCTATCTCGCCTCGATCCGTTTTCGTCGCCCGCCGGTCCGCTCCAGCTTTCCCGATAGCTTCCCCGATCCCCGCATCGCCCGTGCTGGCTGATCTGCCTCCGCACCGTTTCCGTCCCGCTATTGTCGTCGGTCGCCCAACTCGGTCTACGCCGGTTCTGTCTCCGAGCCGCGACTCCAGTGCGCCGTTCCCGTCCTCGTCGCCTATTCTTGACTCCGAGCCGCTCGCCGTCCCAGTTTCCGATCTCCGTCTGGCATCGTCCGCAAGCCGATTCTTCTCATCTGTCAGCGGGGCGTTCTTCATCGTCGGTTCCAGTGCCTCTACTGTGGTGAGCTATCAAATTCCTCTCGTGTTTTAGATCGAAGAGTTGTTTGCTAGTGAGGGTAGTTAGTTAGTTGCTAATTGATTTTCGGTTAATCAATTTTCGGTTAGTTTAGTTTTTCGTAGTCTAAATTTTCAAGGATTTTTAGAAAACTCTGTTTGGTCTCAAAAGATTTCCAAAATTATTTTGTTAAATTCGACTCGTCAACAATGTTGCGTAGAATTTTTCGGAGAACGTTTTGAGCACGTTTAGCTTAGTAATTTAAATTTAGATTTAATTATTTGAATTTAAATTTTTACGTACCTAGTCTCACCCCTGTTCGTACTGTGTTTAGTAGGTGATCCCAATGAGGAGTACTGTCAGCCCGCTCAGTTTGACGACCCGAATCTCAACTACGATCCCAAGCTACCAGGTAAGCTGCGTTCTTTGATCACTTTTGTATCCAGCATTTTAAACTGCATGTTTTGTTTGTAACTCTAATTTACATGTCAACTGTTTTAAAATATGCTAGCAACATTTTTAAGCCATGCTTATTTATTGTTTCACAAATATGAGTTATATAATTGCTTTAGAATAATTATTTTATTTTATGCTTCGTCATGTTTAGTCGCATTTATTTTTTTATCTCGCACCTACCATTATAAAAATAAAATTTGTGTTAAATAATTTTGAACTGTGATTCAAATGTGTAAGTTTTGCAAATAACTATACATAACTTTTAGCGGAGGCAAGATAGAGTATAGAGAGCTGGAGGACTTTTGGAAAGTTGCTATGAGTGTACCTGTAGGGGTACAACGGGAAGATCCGGGCTGAGATCTTTTCGTGAGACTTGTTGGTTGCTAGGTTGGACAGAGTGACTGCTCCGGTAATTAAAGACCGAGTCCTTTGAGCCTTGTACGCTCAGTTAACAACCATGCACACTACGATACCCTATATAGACAGTGCCTTGATCTTAAATCTTGCTGAGACTAGTTGTTTACCTATGGGTTGGCGGTGATGTGTTAGTTTAACCCACCTGATCAGTGGTAGGCTCTTCACAGCTCTATAACCCGATTGCGTAGGCACTTGAGATCCCTATTTTGTAGGACTGATAACGTCAGTTAAAACTTATCAACGGGTCATGTGTGTTCGTCAGGACTACGACGGTAGTTCTCGATGACACTTTTTGTAGGTACAGGTGCATAACCTCTGCAGAATTATAGTCAATGCGCATTGCTACGTCTTTTTTGGAAGGACAACCTCTGAGTTGTGCTCCTCGTTGAGTAGTTTGTTTTCCTTTCTTCTCTTCTATTTCAAAATGTTTTGAACTTCGGCCTTTGAGCTGTGGCCGGGTGTGGAGGTGACACCGACATTTAAAATGAACCTCCATCCGAGATAACGAAGATCCCTGCGGAGAAAAATAATAAAATTTTGACAGTTTTAAAATAAAACTTTTTTGCATCTTTAAAGTAAAATAAAAGGTTTTAAACTTACATTTAGCACTGGAGCCATGTCTTTACCTTTGAAACTATTTGCATGCATATATTGTTAATAGGTAGTACGCGGTTTGCTGAGTATTTATACTCACTGTTTTCTAATTTGTTATTTTTAGATGATACTCTCAGCTTCGACTTTGACTACGTCTCCGACGGACCGTGAAGTCAGCTTCTACGCTCAAGCTTGTCTGTGTGGAGGAGGTTCGCTACCGCTGGCATGATGATATTTTTGTTGCTGTTTTCTATGGATTTCTGGATAGTGATCTTTCTGCTCTGAGATGTTTCTAGCCTGTGTACCGATGGACCCTTTTGGAAGATTACATTCTAATAAATTTGCATTGACTTGCTATTTTCTATTCTCGTTTCTTGTTTAATGCTTCTGTTATAGTTTTTTGATTAATCGCTTGTGATGTCGTGCTTGTTAATCTTTTGGGATTGGTAAGGTCACAAAAGATCAGGACTTATCGAAAGATAAGAAAGACTCGATCGTTACAGGTGGTATCAGAGCCTCACACTCCGGCCAGGCCGGGGACAGCTCGAGCACGACAGGTCGTAGTCTTCGCTTAATTAGGGGTCATCACCCTTGTTTAATCGCTGGCTTTTGGAGGTCAAACACGGCTTTGCTGACGTGCTTAGTTCTAATCAGACCAGTGGCGTACCTAAGATTTTATGAAGAGTATGAAATTTTTTTTTAGCTGTACGGATGAAGACAACAGCAAATATGATAGCAGTGTCAGTCACTAAAAGCTAAAAGAGAAGAAAAATTGAGCAAATTACAGAGCACTTGTTCTTCCCATCTGGGATGACCGAAGAACCACACCATACTATCAAACTTTAGTCTAGTTTACTAGGTTAAAAAATATGCTGTCTAAAAAAAATCTAACTCGTAAATGCATCATAAGCTCAGACTCGTAAAAGAGAGATATTTAAAAAAAAACATCAAATATTCTATCACTACAGACTAAAAGTTCTATCTTTTTATCAAGTATTCCGTCATTCAAAATTAAATATTTCATGTATTTCACTTGAAAATTTCAACAAAACTAAATATATTTAGTGTTAAAAATCACAACGGAGCAACAATATCTGAATGGAAACGGTATTAGGTAAAACGGCTAGATACTTAAACCGAGTATGTAAATATTAATTTAAATATTTAAGTGAAAAATAGTAGTCTAACAGAGATCTATAATAATATTTAAAATTTAATTATTGACATCATTACCAAATCTGGTACACATATATAGTAATATTTTGATATTATATATATATATATATTTACTATTTAAATATCTATTAAAATTAAAATTTTAACTTACATATGTATTAAAACTAATTTAAGCTAAAAATTTTAGGTATGCCGCCCGCCCGTTGGGTACGCCAGTGAATCAGACGCGGCCAGTCCAGAGCATCATACTATGTCCCCAGGTCGCGGGGGATCGTCGTCGACGTCCTTGTGGACAAGCCCAGCTCAACTTGGAGGGTTAGGTCTGTTCAACGCGAGTTTGAAAAGCTTAACGACATGGTAACAGAGACAATTAAAAGCCATCTCTCTTTAAAGACATAGATGGGTGACGGAAAAAAATGGATGATCTTTCGAGACGAAGTCACGAACATGTCGAGCTGTTCGTCTCCCTCCGCGCGCTGAAATGATCCGGTCCGGAGCCGGCAAGTATATTCCCCCGGTGATCTCGCTGGCGCGAAACCACCAGCAGCGCCAGCGCCAACGCGGCAACGCCGGCGTGCTCACACACAGGTCCCTGAGGTCCGATCGATTCGCGTTGCGGGATTAAAGAAAGGGTTAGGAGACAACGCGCGCATCTGTTCGCACGACGATCCGTCGCGCTGCTGCTGATGCTGCTGCATCTGCCAAGTGCCAACTCCCCTTCCATCGGCCCGCGAAAGGCGACATAGAAGCTGCCGTTGAAGCAGGATTATTGGCGGGAAACAGTTGTACGCCGCGTAGCCGCATCGGTCGCACGTAGGAGTACTACCTCCCTCAGAGGGACGCGGCTCAATCATTCATCATTGTCAGAGAAGTAAGCTCAATTAGGTTAAGCTCTTCGTTTTTTATTATTATATCATTTGATTTGAGAGCAGAGTCAGAATCACCACTTGCTTGATCTGATGCCTCCATTTGGGCTTTGACATTTATTAGTGGTTTCATACATGTATAAATACTTGCAGCGCCTATATATACCCCCTCACACCTGGTAGAATCATCGCGCCCTGGCCTGCATTGCTCTGCTCTCTCTGCTCTGCCTCTTGTGTTCAAATCTTGAACACTTGATTGCACCCGCAAATTCCGCAGGCTTTGCAAGCGTCAAGGAGCGTAAACGGAGCTTACAATACTTGCGGGAGTGGAGTGCACAGGCGACCATGGGTGGCAAGCTGCTGCCTGGTTCCATCCCCGAGGCGTCGCCTCCCCTGTCGTGGGTGGCCACCTCCGCCGCCCATGGCGAGGACTCGCCCTACTTCGCGGGATGGAAGGCCTACGACGAGGACCCCTACGACGCGGTATCCAACCCGAGCGGCGTCATTCAGATGGGCCTCGCCGAGAACCAGGTGTCGTTCGACCTCCTGGAGGGGTACCTCAGGGACCACCCGGAGGCGGCAGGCTGGGGTGGCGCTGCCCCCGGCTCCGGCGTGGCCAGCTTCAGGGACAACGCGCTGTTCCAGGACTACCATGGCCTAAAGGCCTTCAGGAAGGTGCGTGACTCGTCATGTTCAAAGCGCAACGCCATATTGTGCTCTGTTTTGCTCGCTTTCAGTAGCAGGGGTAAGTGCAACGTACTGACGGGGTCATTTGCTTACAGGCCATGGCGAGCTTCATGGAGAAGATAAGAGGGGGCAAGGCGAGATTCGACCCCGACCGCATCGTGCTCACTGCCGGCGCGACGGCGGCCAACGAGCTGCTCACGTTCATCCTGGTTAACCCCGGAGACGCGCTGCTGATCCCAACTCCTTGCTACCCTGGGTAAGCATCGAGCACGCTGCATGCATGCACCTACTGACGCTACTGTTGTATTGGCACAGTGCTCTACACTTCTTGTTGCAGCTTACGAGCAGAGTGTTGTAATATAGAAGTAGCTCCAATTCTAACATGGTCGCTTTGTTTCTGTGCAGGTTTGATCGGGACTTGAGGTGGAGGACGGGGGTGAATATCGTGCCGGTGCACTGTGGCAGCGCGGACGGCTTCCAGGTGACGGTGGCCGCGCTCGATGCGGCGTACGAGCAGGCCGCCGCCGCGGGGATGCGCGTCGCCGGCGTCCTGCTCACGAACCCCTCGAACCCGCTTGGCACAACGGTGAAGCGGTCGGTGCTCGAGGACGTGCTCAACTTCGTGGCGCGCAAGAACATCCACCTCATCTCCGACGAGATATACTCCGGCTCGGTGTTCGCGGCGCCGGACCTCGTCAGCGTCGCGGAGCTCGTCAAGTCCCGCGAGCGCCGCGGCGACGCCGGAATCGCGCAGCGCGTGCACATCGTGTACAGCCTGTCCAAGGACCTGGGGCTCCCGGGTTTCCGTGTCGGCGTGGTGTACTCGTACAACGACGCCGTGGTCACCACGGCCCGGCGCATGTCCAGCTTCACGCTCGTGTCGTCGCAGACGCAGAAGACGCTCGCCGCCATGCTCTCAGACGCCGAGTTCGCCGACGCCTACATCCGCACCAACCGCGAGCGCCTCCGGGAGCGGCACGACCACATCGTAGCCGGGCTGGCCCGCGACGGCGTGCCGTGCCTGCGCAGCAATGCGGGGCTCTTCGTGTGGATGGACATGCGCAAGCTTCTCGGCGAGGCGACCGTCGCCGGCGAGTTGAGGCTGTGGGATCGGATGCTGCACGAGGTGAAGCTCAGTATTTCGCCGGGATCGTCCTGCCGTTGCTCGGAGCCTGGGTGGTTCAGGGTGTGCTTCGCCAACATGAGCTCGGCCACATTGGATGTTGCACTGGCAAGGATAGGCCGCTTCATGGACAGGTGGAACAAGGAAGCAACGTTGTGAACACGGCAAGAACAGCAGCAGAGAATTTTTGAAAGGTTTTTGGCGGTAAATAAATAAATTAGTTTATTCAAATTAATTACTAGAGGGGGTTAATACCGATCCCCCCACCCCAAAAAAAATATTTTATTGATGTCCGCATCAATTTTTTGTAAAAATAACTCTCAAATGGAGGTATAGATGTACACAGTATATGAATTGTTATTTGTAAAGCACATAAAAGTTTTGTTCTCTCTTCTTAATTTGATATGCTTGCTTTTATTCGTTGGTCATAAAGTACTGATCTTCAAGTTTTGTAAAATTAAATGAAAATCCTTCTGTTAATCATAAGCATCGTTAATTTTGTATCGTTGCACCTTTTCCTGAGAAAAAAAAAACTCAATGTGGCAGCGTAGCACTTGACTCCTGCATCAAAAAAGAAAGCATATTCTTGAGCTGTTGAGACGTACTTCAATAATTAAGCCATGATAAATTCAATAAGTTTCCAAATGTCAATCCCTCCTAAACTCAGTAGGCTGGCGGCTCTGTTCGGCACCGGCGAAGCTAAAACGACCGTTCATCCGCGTGTTTAGTGCTGTTGGCTATAGACTGCCTATTGAGGGCAAAGTAGCCCCTCCTTGGTTAGATCCAGCTAGGGCAGATGAAAACGGTCCGGAAAACATCTCAAACTATTTTCATTTTTATATTTACAAAATCGGAAGGAAAAGAATAAAGCAGAAACAGAAACAAACACGTAAATACTGGAAACAGAACAAAATAGTCGGCAACCAAAAAAAGTGTATGAAATATGAATAAAATAAATATCGAATATTCACTATATAGTCCAAATATTACAATATATATAATACAAGTTGTAATTAAATTCATAACGTACAACCCAATAACATAGGCCAATAATAAGTTATTTGATTCATAACTTTTTATTTTTATTTTTTATAAAATATGTTTAAATGAGATCTCATTTTCGTATTTAAAGAAATAGAAAAAAGCGAAAAAATTTCACTAAAATGGTCGGACAAAAAACCATACTGTTTTTGTTATCGTTTTTATTTTTCTTCACCTATTCTAAAATAGTAAAAAAAGATAAATAAAACACGATTTATTTCAGAAATTTTCGTACCATTTTCATTCTAGATCCAGCTACCGGTGGTTCGGATTCTGCCTTTCTCCGTAAGGAGGTTTGAAGATCTGGAGTGACCCAGTTAAGGGTTCCTCGCCAGTCAGGTCTGTTACTCGAGTTCCCTCTTCATTGACTATTACTCTCTATCTTTTTTTTATTTGTTATTTTTATTTTTTAATATACTTTTTTTAATATATTTTATTTTTATCTTTCGTCTCTTTATTTTTAAAACATCTTATATTTTTTATTATTTTTAATTTTTGTGCACACACATAAAATATAAGTAAAAAAAGACTGAGGGAGAGTACGTGTTTTTAGCGTTTGTTGGAGATAAATGAAGGGGAGGTGAGGTGCCTCATTAAAAGATAAAAAATAGATCCTCTTAGAAAAAAATGGTTATCTCAGATCATCTATAGATTTGATGGTTTTGGGGTTGGGGGGGGGGGGGGGGGGGGGGGGGGGGGGTTCTCCTGTGCGCAGCACCTGGGCTCTTCCGTGCAATGCGCTGGCGGCGGTTACGTACACTGCACCGATTCGGCACGTCTGGCGGACTCGGTACTAGCAACAAGTGGCTCACGTTTCTGTACTTATTAGGGGCTCCACAATATGAAAAAACGGCGACAATAAGTCATCAATGCAGTCTGACGTATCGGCATTAAACATTGAACAAGAACCCGGTCATACACTGAGTACCGGAAGTAATGGAATAAGATATATGAGGTACGTTACAATACTTACACTTAGTCACAGACATTTATTTGATCATTTATTTAATATAGTTAAAAATAGAGAGATACATGATCAAAGGTAATAAAATAGTTTCATACTAAAATTAGTGAGAACGGTACTAATTTTTAAAAATCAATGACTGAGATTAATTGAGAGTAGCTCTAATACCTATTAAGCACCGTAACATCTCTCTGGTAATAGCTCTAGAAGCTTACTGGGAGAGAGGAGCTTGTGAGGAAATAATTTTTTACTTCAAATTACCCTGTACGAGGGATGTCAATAGAAGCTTGAGCTCTGCGAACTATTCGAGTTTAACTCGAAAGCTCGTCTCCAAAACTAATAGAATTGAATTCGAGCTCAGTATAAAGCGATAAAACTCGTTAGGATAAATAATTATTATTTTTTATATTTTAATAGCTAATTTATTGAATTTATAGTTTAAAATAACGTTTTATATTATTTTAAATAATATTTATGTAATTTTTTTGTTATCGAGTTTAAATCGAGCTGAGCTCGAACAGTCTCGAATTTGAATCGAGCTGAGCTCGAACTCGACTTGAAGATTGAAATTTAAACTGTGCTCATTTGAGCTGATGGGTGAGACTAGCTCGAATTCGACTCCTTGACAGCCCTACCTATATCTATGTTCTCCAACAGGTTGTAAACATTGTGGACTTTTAAATAACTGTGGCAGAACCGCCCCAAAATATTAGACGGCTCGTCTAGGATCGATATCGAGTGATATTGAGCAACAATACCTAAATAGTACAACACGAGTGATATTATAAAATACAAGACCGATTAAAGTCTGACAATAGAGTTCAAGTAGTCTTAAGAGAGATAAGTTTAAAACAGAGTTTAGAATATAGCGGAAGTGGCACGGAAGAGATACGACAGTTTCTTACTTATGAAACATATCTTGCCTTAAGATATGCTTCACTCCTAACGACCGGACTTCGGTGAGGAGGAAACCGGTTCATTGGACCAGTTCGCAGGAGCCTCACATTCCCATACTCTTTGGCCGCAACAGTTACACCAACTACCTGCAAGAAGAGCTACACACGACAAAAAAAGAAACAACAAACTGTGAGTACTAATTACTCAGCAAGATTTACCCGTAAAAAAAGGCCAATTACAGCCGACTTCTAAGCATGAGAGGCTGACTCAAGAGAAAGGTCATTTGCATAAAACATAGCACTAACAATGGATCCTTACTTTCAAGTTTTAGCAGTAAATTAAGTGCAAAGAAAATAAATTTAATTTGCACTATAAACTACTACAATCATGATTGCCAAACAATTTTTTATAACTAAACAAAACAATCATATTATCATTATTATTAGTCCAGTTGTTACTACGACATGACGCAATGAACAAGTGGTACTCGTTACTGTGAGGGGCAACGATTATAATCGATTTACACCAGCTGGGAAAACCTGAAGTACACGACACGTACGCGCTTCTCGAAAGCTGCATGTGGCCACCTTTCGCTCAACCCATAGGGCCAGTCCGAACAGGCGCACCTCTCCTGAGCACAGGGTCTTCCATGCGATCACCACGTAGGACATATCCATGGGTAGACACAAGGCTCTCCTCCGCCGCCTCCAAAAGAGAGGTGGGGTCGTTCAATCACTACGGCGTTTTGCTACATCAGTTTTCTGGGTCCTATGTCCCCAGTATGTATTCAGTACGTTCAAACTTGCTCAACAGGGCCACATTCGAATCGATCTTTAACCGACACAGACAGGGCTACCACCGCGAAGGCTCAGCCTTCTCAAACTCTCTTATACTCTATCCCCGCCCGGTCTCAGGTTTATTCAAGTGTGGGATAAAATCAAACCTACAATCTCGCGAGTGAGGTTTCTCATTCACTTAACTTCTACCGTTGATTAGAACTTATAGCCTAGCTCTACAGCGAGTTACCTGTACCAATATATATTCAATAGGGGTAATTGGCACTATCATGCATTCTACGGTTCCAAACAACTCCTACAACTTAATGCATAGTACATTAGCTATACAAGACACAGTGACAAAGCAAAAATTTAAAACAGGCTTAATGCACTGGGGTTTGCCTTCGGTTTGCTGAGAGTTAGCACAAACAAGAGGAAGGTCTTCAGTGACGGACGACTCCGGAGCGATCAGCGCTAGATCTTGGTCTTTCGTGACGTTTCCTAAATGCGTGAAATGATATGCGAGTGCGATTAGTTATGCATGATATCAAATATTTTACTTGTCATCGTATGTGACAAAGATGCTCACATGCGATAATATGCTCATGAATGCATATGTCAAGGATGAATATGCGATGATAGATAAGAAGAGTATGATGATGATTTCATGAAAAAGAATTTTATTAGACTAAAGTGCTGCTGGGATTTATATGAAAAGGGGTTTTGAAATGAATTCCTATACTATACTAAATAGTTCATAATAAAGAAGAGTACTTTTAAATTTTTTTTAATATAGTTCTTGAAGGCATAAATCACAAATTTAGTTGCTCAAAATATTATTAAGGCTATAAACTAATTTCTGGACCAATTTTATAATTTATTGCAATATTATGAATTTCTAATGAATTAATTTGTATCTAAGAGTAATAAATTATTTATAAATAATATATAAGTATATAAATTTTAAGTAACTCTAAGATGACATATATTAATTGGTAGAACATAATTATGCATTTTTCACATTTTTAATATGCATAAAAATGGGTATATGAGTTTATGCATGATGCACTCTATTTAAAATAATTATTGAAAATGCAGAAAATGCACCTTTGATAGTTTTAAAATATTCTACATGATGAGAGGATTCCAACGGTACATTATTTGTAATTTTTGGAGCTCATATGCATTTTCTATGATTTTTGCAAATTTTTACAAATTTTTGCGCAATTGAAAATTGAATTTCCAAAATACTTAACATTATTCCAGCCACCGGGCCACGTGGCGGCTTGGCATTGAGGCCACACGACGGGCCACGCGCTCTGGCCGCACGAGATCTGGCAGCGTGGCCACAAAAGATCCTGCACACGCGAACCTGGCCGGGCCGACCGGCCTTGGAGGCCTCACCAGCGCGAGGCGACGCGGCTGCCGGAGCGGCGTGCCGGCGGCAGGGCTCAGTGTACTCGGCTCCAAAATGGCCAGCGCGGCGAGGGCAACTCGGGGGTGAGGACTTTGGCCGGAGGAGCTCACCGTAACGGGCCGGCGATGAGGAGCGGCGCGGGCGGAGCTTCGGCGATGGCGTGCGAGCAGTTTAGCCAACGAAACGCGAAGGTTTAATCACCACCAGCTTCACCGGAGCGAGTAGAAGCTCGGCATCGAGGTTGTCATTGAGGAGGAGCGCCGGAGAGGGGTCGTCGACGGTGAGGCCGTCGGGGTCCAGGTGGTCGGCGCACTTGGGTTCCAACATTTCTGTCCAAAACGCACGGATTCGGTCCTTTAACTAGCCAAGAAGGTGCTCAAAGGAGCACCAGAATCGGAGACGGGGTCAGGAAGGAAACACGCTCACCGGCGTTCACAAATTTGGCCAGAATCCACAGCGGTGGTCTGTGCTCACAATTTGAGGAAAATCTAAAATTGACTCTATCCCGCACGAGAGAAACTGAGGCGAGTTGCTAGGAGGCCTGGGGTGAGGAGGGCTCAGCTTCTCGACCACGAAGACGGGCGGGCGAGCTTGGGTGTGGCGTTCCCTAGTGGAGAGCGGCACTTGGCGGAGGAGCTCGTGTGCAGACGCGCGAGGAAGAGAGAGAGAGAGAGTGAGGGCGAACGGGGTAGGGAACACGAGGTGGAGGCATGTCCACGCGAGGTTCGGAAGCCGGACACGTCCATGGCTCCGTGGCGTCCATGCGGCGAGGAGGAGCGCGAGGCGAGGGCGCGTGGAGCGTGCACTGGACGCGCGGTTGGAGAGGAGGAAGAAAGAGAGATGGTGGGCTGACAGGTGGGTCCCGCGGTGTTTTCTAATTTTCCGAATTTTCTCGGATTTTCGGTGCACCCTTGTGTTTTTTACCCAAAATGCACCCTTTCCGAGTCCAAAAATTCTGAAACTTGGTAGGCTGGTAGATCTTTTGAAAAGGAACAACTTTAATTTTTGGCATAAGTTTAAAATTGAAATAAATAAAATTATATTTAAATTTTGAAAACAGCTAGCTTTTAAAGGAAAATGAATTATTTGGGACTTTTAACCTCAAATAAAAATTTTTCAAAAATTTCTAAAATTCAAGTCTTCACAATACTCTTCAAAAGAAATTTTGGCTCACAAAATCTCACTGGAAAATTTTGAACTACATTTGGAAATTTGAATTTAGCTTTGAAATTAGAAATGCCATTAGAATTATTTTAGCACTTTTGGGCTCGAATTTTTATTTTGAGAATTTCGAATTCGATTGGAGCACCTTATTATTTGTAAACACAAAGTGTTACAAAAACTAAGAGCTACTGTATACCAGACCCACACAGGGCCGGCCCTGAGGGGGTGCAAATGGTGCCTTGGTGTGACGGCACCTCACACTGGGCCCCACCGAAGTGAGGGGCCCCATCAAGATGCGCCCGCGAAGATTATCCTTGCACCTCCATGCGGGTGGCCATGGATAGAGCTTGAATCAGACAAACCAAGAAAGAAGAAAGTTATAATTTTCTGGTCCATAGACTGTTACTCTTGTTGCTGTCTTTTTGGCCAGTATCATTTGGTGTGTGGAGACAATAGGGGGCCCTTAAACTCAACTTGTACTAGGCCTTCAAAAGTTCAGGACCGGGCCTGACCCATGTTTGCCTGCCGAGTCGGTGGCAAACATACACCCTTAGAGAATCTTCAACAATTATGTAAAGCTACCCTTAAATACAATTTACTCATATTGTCAAAACCACCTCTCCAACAATTACTAAAACTAACCCCTAAATGTTCGCTGCCACCTAAACCGAGGTTCATTCACCCCACATTTTCTCCCCTCATTCGCAGTCCCAATCACCCCAATCCTGCCAATTCCCCGCCAAAAGTATCCGTTGCAATGTCCTTGGGTCTCGTTGTCTCGCTTGACTCTTATGCACATGAATCCTTGTAGCCAATGAAGTGGTTGTGTTTGTTTAGTTTAATTGAGACATTCAACCATATGCGGATTTGCCTGGACATATGTCTGTGCACGCTCGTTTCAGATTGATTTGAATTAGCTTACTGATAAATTATAGTGCTTATGCTTCTTCATCAGCTTAATGATACAAAAAACCAAAATGAGATATCATGTTTCAGTCTCTGATTGTTAAGCCACGGACTTTATTGTATCAGCTTAAGAAATTGTGTTTTAATTTTTGATACATCGAATTAGCTTAAAGTAATGTTGAGTGACAGTATTTGTTGGAGAATCAACCGCATCAGCTGATGAGGCAATATTCAAAATGATTTTTTGGTGTGATTATTAGGAGCCCTCCCAATAGCTTTCTTAGACAACAAAAAACTAACTTTTAGGGGTACCAAGTGGGTGCTCGAGATTATTGTCAGCCACCAATGCAGCATGCGCCGACGAGTCGCCGTGGCCCTTGTCGCTGCGCAAACAAGACGACACACCAATCCAGTTTGCTTGGCCGAGTCTTTCTACACAGATTACAGGGACAGTGCACCCGTTCACAACCTGTTCTTGTCATGCCCTTGAATGTTTCAAAAAGGATGATGCGCATCGCCGGCCCTGCAAGTCTCCTTCTCACACGCTAAACCGCCGTGCTACAGCAGATCAGATACAAAACGTCCAGTTGCCCTTTCTTATCCACATACTATCTCCCAGCTAACGGCGCCACATAGAATCTGACATGACAATGACTCAGTTGTAGGAACAAGTCAGGATCGACCGAGTTCTAGCTGCCCGAACAACCATTATTCTACGGTATCGCCCAACCGGATCGGTTGATTCCCCTGCACGCAGTCGCGAGAAGTGCAGTAAACATGGGCAGATGACGCCGGCGCCAGCCACCGGGTCATCTTCTGCAAGTCAGCCATCAGATATATCGACAAGTTGATTTCACCTCCGGTTGACAATCTTTTCCTGTTATTATCTAAAATTGGCAGAGTCCTGCTCCGGGAGGAGTTTTGAGGGTTGACATTTGGCGTTGCTGACTCCGGAAGTGAGTACTATTGGAATTTATTTATTTAATTAATATTTGGGTCACGTCGATCCATCGGTGTGTGATCTGATTAAAAAACAAATAGCCGGCTATAGCTTTTGCTATATTCTGCTATAGCTGATTTTTTTATAGTCTCGCTATTTGTCTTCGTAGTATAAATAAGTCGCTATAGTCCGTTATATCTCGCTATAGCTCTCGCTATTAGTTTTTTTGAGCTACCATCTGCTAAATGGCTTAGCCTGCTGTTTTTTTCATGGGATCTGATGCAAGCCAGCACAGCGGAAGGAGACCTGCTACCGTCTCCTGAATTCTGTGGGCTGTATCGATCTCCCGTTCTCCAGTTTCCGGTGAGGGCAAAAAGTCGGCGACGACTCTGGAAGTCAAACTACTATATTTTTCATAAGCATGTATCCATGGCATTTTGATTGGGTCAATACCGGATGAGATGAGATGAGAAGAGATGAGAGATATTTCTTGCCAATAATCGATCGAGAAGTCTCGTGATTGGACACTTTCAAGGCGTCAACGGAAAAATGTGCCCGTGCTATTATTCTTTTCTTCTCGCCGGCCATATGTACGTGATGGACTCCAGATATAGTGTGGACATTGTGTTTTTTGTACTCACATTGGGTTGTTTATACTAACTTTGGTTCTAAAATATTGCCACCATTAGTTTTAATCATTATATTTGATCATTCCTCTTATCCAAATATGATGTCTTGCTCCTTTACATCAAAACTCGAGACTCCCTTAGATCAAAACTGGTCGCTGAGCATATGTTGAGTGAGAAATGAAACATATAGACATGTATGTTTCAGAAACTGGATCAGGAGTTCCTCCCTGATCGAGTGTGTGTTCTGTGTGGACTACCGTGGGTGGAGCGGCTATCGGGCCACGCAAATTTGCAATGCAAGTCGTACCTGCCGGCGTTTTAAAGCCCGGATGAGAAAACCCATGGCATCCTCTTGGAGCTTCAGCCAGCGCGAAGAAAGATCCTCGTGTTACTTGGGCTTCTTCAACCAGCAGCGAATCTCCTCTTTCCGAGAAGAACCCAACAGGTGTAGAAGCCCAGGAAGCGCGGAGGCCCAGCAGGGTGACACAGCCCTTCTGAGTGACATAACAGGAGACCTGAACACGACAACGCCCTTCTGAGTTTGTCAAAAAGACCACCCCTGCCAACGCGACAGCTACTGATGGGCACACAACGTGCAGCATCGTCGTCGGTCACCCTGATCCGACGATCGACACGAGAGCCGCGACACGGTAGCGATCGAACGCTCAACCCTCGGCCGGCCAATCGAGTAGGTAGGTGTATACGAACGTGCGTTGATGAATCTGGTGCCACGTCCCTGTCCGTTGCAGGCTCCAGTGTTCATGGTGGTCTACGCGCGCACCGCTGCCTGCTGCTACTGTGTCCAGCGTCGAAACCGCGGAGGCTTTCGATCCAACAACTAGGAGTGCGTGCGGCTGCGATCGTGGGGACACGGGGCACGGAGCACGAGTGCCACAGCAGCGAGTGCTCGCGTTCTGGTGTGGTGACAGCTTGTGGCTACGATGATTTGATCAGGTCACAGAGATTATTACGTACGAGAGACCACGCACCGCGCGCACGAGCTCGGCATATACTCCTTCCTTCCCTTACTAAATTTTTATCGTTAGACTAAGAGTTTTAGTACAGGCTCTCTGTTTTTTAATTAATGTGACTGTTGATTTTTAAATTTAACTTTGACTATTTTTTTATTAAAAAAAATTACAACTTAAAATTTTACATATTCAAGTAAATTTTTTAAATAAAATGAATAGTCAAAATTAATTCAAATTTTTTTGATAAATTTCATATATTTTAATATAATTTAATTTATCATTAGAGTTCTTTGAATCACAACTTAAAATTTTACACATTCGAACAAATTTTTTAATAAGACAAATAATTAAAATTAATTATAAAAGTAAATAGCAATATTAATTTAAAAATGAAAATAGTAAAATTTAAAAACTAAGGAAGCACATAGTAATCTATTCCTAACTCACCATCTCGGAAGCTCTGTCGGTGGATCGATCCGTCTAGCACGGAGACGAGAGGGGCAACAATAATCCGACGGAGCCAATGACCACGAGGTTCAGTGCAGATCAAAGTCGTACGTACCCTGCACGCCACAGGGACCATCGCGAGCAACGTCCTACGAAAACGACACGGGTGAACGAGCATCAACAACAACCACAGCAGGTGCTGCTGCTCGATGGCGCCACGCGCGACGGCGATCGTCGGTCGAGCAGTTGCCATGCAGTTTGATCAGGAAAGCTCGTACGTTGGGGGTTGGGACGGGGTTGAGATGCTGCCAGCTCGGCGCTCACAGTAACCTTGTTCGTGCCTTTCTGTAGGGCAAGGATAGAATCTGGTCACTTGGTCAGTAAATCTCCGTCCTTAGATTAGTTGCCTACACGGCCTCTCCCCTGCTTCCTTGTTTCCAGCTCTGTTTCAACACAGTAGGAGGAAAAACAGAAGAGTCGAGGAAGCTATGAGAAACAGCTCGTGGATCCGTGACATTAGCCATAACCTAGCAGTTGCACTCCTGGATGAATATGTACAGCTTTGGACAATGTTTTTTTCTAAATAACCTGCTTCATTAATCAACAAAGTGTGATTACAGTCATGCTGTAGACATTGCAGCAGGAATAAGGGAGGATAATCGAAAAATCTTCCAGAAATTTCGAAAAAGATTAGATGATGTACAAGCGAGCGGTTTATAATTGTAAGAGAATAAGAATAGGGTAATAAAGGATGCAAGTGGGCATGCTCACGAGTTCACATCTAGTTCAAATTTTGCGGGTAACTAGTCTATAAATACCTATAAAATTTGAACTAAATTTAGTCTTCACGGGTACCCACTTACATGTTACAAACTTATACTCCTTCCATTTTTAAATTTATGTCGTCGTTGACTTCAAACATCAACTTTGATTATTCGTTTTATTAAAAAAATTCGATAAATATTATATATTTTGTTATAATTTGATTTATCATTAGAGTTATTTGAATCACAACTTTAAATTTTACACATTTGAACATATTTTTTGAATAAGACGAATAATCAAAACTGAATTTTAAATTCAACGACGACAACAATTTAAAAACAAAGCAAGCAGTATAGCTAACTATACGCTAGGACTACTAGTCTACCGCAATGTTGTTGAAATGAGTCGTGGGCTACGGTGTGACAAGACAGCGAGAGTTGCTGTTGCTGTTGGAGAGAATCAAGGGTCTAACAGCCCCCCCAGCCTGTACTCCGGTCAATATTCAGGCCGTGCTGAAATACGGCGAAGAGCCCCGTCCGTAATCCCTTGGTGAAATATATCTCCAAACTGCACGGGAGATGGCACATGAACTATGTTAACTGCGCCAATAGAAACATTGTCTCCTACAAAATAAAGATCAATTTCTATGTGTTTTGGGCACTGATATTGAACTGGATTAATGCTGAACATATAAGTGGCGCACTGCTGTGCTGCCCGCTGCGACCGTGCTCAGTGTCGAAGCGCGGGAGCTTTCATATAGTATACAACAACGCGAAGTGCGTGTGCCTTCGATCATCGGGGCATGGATCATGAGGGTTACAGTAGCAAGCGCTCGTTATGGTGGGTTGGTGACAGTACATGGCTAGTATGATTTGATCAGTTCACAGCGAGAGCACGCACGAGCTCCACGTATAGTTCATTTCTAACTAAAATTCTTGTTATACCAATAACATTTTAAGAACGTAGGGAGTATATAATCTACACCTAACTCGCCATCTTGCAAGCTCTGTCGGTGGATCGATCCGTCTAGCACGGAGAAGAAAGGAACAAATAATCGGACGGAGCCAGTGACCACGAGGTTCAGTGCTGATCAAAGTCGCACCACGCACGCCCCATGGACCATCCGAAGCAAGGTCGGATCGGACGTCTTACAAAACCGACACGGGGGAACGAGCATCAGCAACAACTTGGATGACGCGCGCGCGGCCGATCGGAGGGCGCGGCGTTTGAGTTGGCGGGCTGTTCGTTCGTTTCTGGTGCTGGCGTGCTGCTGCTGCTGTTCGATGATGCCACTCGCGAGAGCGATCGTCCGTCGACGCCCAGCAGCAGAGCCGGCCGCAGGCCGCTTTCAGGGACTGCATGCCTGTTTCGGCGCTCGCAATAACCAGTTCGATCGTGATAAGTACTGTAGGATTATGCAGAAGAATCTGGTCAGTAAATCTCGGTTGATAGGAGTACAAGCGAGCCTATTAATAATAGGATTAATTTGATACATATTATTATAATTTTATGAAATTTAAAATATGTTATTCAGACTTACATGTTATTTATTTACAAGTCTCATTTATCATTGACATATTAATAATATATTTTAAAATTTGTAAAATTGTAATGAAATATATCAAATTCGCCTTTAATAATAACGCTGGCCGGTGCGTGCGCACTGCGATGATGTTAGCCATGAGCGCCAGTACTGCTGCGGGTGGTGGTGCGGTGAGGAAGTGGACAGGCAATCTGCTGACGGACGGGCGCGTCCCCGCCGCAGTTCGACCGATTGATCCATGCTGCGCCAACAAGACGTCGATCGCACATTAAAAACGAGGGCCATGTCAATTAAAAACGGAACCGACACAAACTTCTCCCCTTGCGAGTTCAAAAACTATGGGAGTGGACTACTTTCGTTCCAACTACCCCTGCGTCTGCACCAGATGCTACGCGTGCGAGCGCCCAGCGGCAATCGGCATGCCTGCATGAATACATCGCCTTCACTTTCACTACTTGACGTCTTCGCGGAACTAGCCACCGACAGTTTCTTCCTCTTCTCCTTCGTGGTTGGCTGCTGCGTCCTCCGTCTCCTTGCTTGTCATTTAAGTTTTTGTGTTCGACTGATTGGTGCATGTAATTTTAAGTTAAAGCTTTCGAGTTTAAATTTTGACGAATACTATTTATTAAAATAAATTTTTATTTTTATTTTTATTTCTTATTTACGCTCACGTGAAGAGTGTTAGAATATAAATAAATTATTCACTTTTTTTTTATCAATTTAAATTTTCGGGGGTCATGCAAGACTGCTGAATAACAGGTGCGGAGGGAGGGCTGCCGACAAAACAGAGCTCCGATCCCTCCCGCGGAGCTCAGAGTTTCCGAAACTTAGTCGACTCTTGCGACGACGGGAGCGAGAGCCAGCACAGCGCAGCTCTCGTCGCCACACGAAAGAGCTTGACGGATCGGATGGACTGACATGGGCCAATCCATCAAGGGGCGACAAGCGCTAGCTCCCTCGACGGATTCACTGATCCTACTAGATCCTTCTCGTCGATCGTGACCGCGATCCGTTGAGTTTTGCAGCTGCCGCACCAGTGATGCATGCTTCCGGCGGCTGATTTTGCTTTCGCGGCGTCAAGCATCTGACTATGCGTGACGTGCGTACTACTGAAAATCTGGTTTAAAATCTTTACTTGTAGCAAATATTTTTATCTATAGCACAGACAAATTAAGCGACGTAGCAGCACCAACTTACTCCAGCGTTACGCGTCCAAGTCTGAACACCCCCCCCCCCCCCCCCCCCTCCCCCCCGGGGCTGTTGCGCGTCGTCTGCACACCATTGGATTCTTCGTCGATCATCCCCTGTCGTGGTTGCCCACGAATTAAAACCTCAGATCCTCACGAGGCTGCCTCTGATCGATGCTTCTTCTGACTCTGACCGCGTAATTAAACCTCGCCCGACGAACTCGATCGACTGCATAATATTAAGTGCTCTGGTTTAATTATGACGCCAAGCTGGCCGCGCGCATCGACGGAATTGGTTAATCGCGGGTCAACCACCAGAGCTTCGATGCTTTTCACAGTGGGTAGGTTCGATCTTGTCGCACGTGTGAGTACTTTGTACTCCGCGTCAGGCGAGTAGACTCAGTTGAGATCGAGAATACTAGCTAGTGGCAATACTGAATCGTGACGGACGAGCGGATTATTATTAGGACCTGCCAACGGACCTCGATGGAGACCTGGGAACTATTGATTTCTTCTCTTGGCCAACTAGGAGTACTGCCACGTCAATCGTCATGCATGGCTAACACTGTTGCCTGCTGGTGACCGTCGCACCGACAGAATTATTAAGCGGGCTTGCAAACTCGATCGAGACCCATTCCATTTCCACCCGATCGGAAGGAGCACAGCTCGGCTCCAACGATCCAGTTCATCAGTCAATCTAAAGCGTGGAACTAAGGTCATTTTGTTTGAGATTATAATATATCAGATTATTTAATATAAAAATTACAAATAAATAAATATGACAATTTATTTATCTCAAGCTTAAATTATTATAATCCAATAAACTGATTATTAAGTGTTTATTTGAGATTATAGTCTTAAAAAACTCAATACTCCTACCAAATTAAAAAAATAAACTAAGTTATCAAACAAACCATTACAGATTATAATCTTTAAATTATAATCTAAATTATAAAATATTAAAATTATAAACTACATTATATAATAAACAAACAGGCCTAAAGGACCCCATCCTGAAACAAGTTTAAGACCCCGGCCCCGCGTCCATCTCGTCGCGCCTCACGATTCACGAGGCGAAGCATGGGCCGGCATTACCACGCGCTGACGTCCGGGCCCCTCGGTGCGCGGCCAATCAAGAGAAGCGCGTGACGCGTCCCGGCTCCGGGGGCTGCGGGTGGACTCTCTGCGACGTGGCCCCCCGATATTCAGCTCAGCGTAAAAGGGGCGTTTTTTTAAAAAAATAAAAACAGCGTAAAAGGGTCGTTGATACCAGTTTGGCGGCAGCAGTTTGAGTTGGCTCCCGGAAACCGTGAGCAAAGCAAGCATTTTTCTTTTTAGACTAAACCTTAAGCAAAGCATCACCTTTTTGATACTCCTACGTGGTTCCAGTTTCTTGCATTTCTAAACGTTAAGATCTACTAAATTCTTAATTTTTTGACTTTTTAGGCACCACATTTGACTATGTATTTTATTCAAAATTTTATAAAGATTAAAATAAATTAGTTATGTTTAAACAAAATAAATATCAAATATTTTAAATAATACGGAGAGTCAAAAATATCAAAAATTTAGGAATGGAGTTAGTAGCATAACACAAAGTAGAAACAAATGCTTTAAAAGCGATGTTTCTCAAAACGATAGAGATCTCAAATTATTATACGTGGTGAATTTTTATTGGATCTTAGATTTCTTATGTGTATAAATGTGATGCAAGACAAGTTCTAATAAAAGATGGACATGTTATATGAGTATGCATAGGAGGAGCGACGGGAGGAGAGAACTTGTGTTTTCTCAAATTAGGGCAAAAACTATTGTTAGATTATCCTTATAGCTGTTGTCGAGATCATATATCTCAGGCACCTGTGGCCTTAGAGTTAATGCGCAAGCTCAGCGAGAAACCGAGGTCCATGGGTTGAATTCAAGACTTATTAAAAATTTCATCAAGACCGAAAGGACCAGTCCGATCCAACGAGGGTCGAGGCTATTCGAAGGGTTGGCCCCACCGTCTGAAGGTCAGGGTTGACTGACGGTTGGTCCCATTCAGACAACGGAGGGGAACCGCTTCATGCATCCGACCCCAAGGTCAGTCACCGCCTCAACGACTAGAGTCTAACTAGAGATTTCTGACACTGTACAACGGAAGGTAAAGCAACCTCGCGGGAGGTAAAATAAGCCAGCAGAAGGGAAAAACAGTCCAACGAGCGATAAAAGCTAACGGCAAAGTAACATTTGTCCCCCAACGATTGACAAAAGATCATCAAAGAACACCGACAAGCTGCTTCGGCGCCAGCGAGCGTCAGAGGATCAACTTCATAGAAGACCGCGGCCTCACTTGTCAAGAGGCCGTTCGATTTCGTAGTCACCAAACCTTGTAACCCCAGTCCGACCCTATATAAAGAGGCACCAGAGGCCTTAGACAAACGGGTTCACATAAGTCAACCTACAGATTCATACACATACACCACGTACACGTGGTATAGTTCTTGCTAGAGTTCTTCTATCATTGTAATCCTGTTATGAAGTTATACGAAGACATAGGTTATTACATCTCCGTGGTGGCTTGAACCAGGTTAAATTTTGAGTCTTCCGTAGACTAGGCCACCTCAATACGAAGAAACGCACATAATATTTCTCTGAATACGTAAATTCTGCTATGTCGATGTGTCGATGGTCATTAACATCGACAAGTGTCAACAGAAACCCTTTTTATATTCTCATGCCCATAGTTTTCTTCATGAATTACACATAGCAATATTTTTTGAATTAATATGTAAAAGTAGTGCGTAAAATGTCATACCGTGCAATACAAAATTAGGACCTTTCGATTTCTAGACCTCCATAAGCTATTTTAGTAGTAATTCCTTTGAAAATTGGTAACCTGAAATCATGGTAGTTTCTCTCACCTTTTTTTTTTCCCTTGCGAAGGCCTGGATTTCCGCAAACCTATTATTGATCGAGTAATCAACAAAAGATTTCCCTAGCACGTTCATCAAATCGGGGTAGAAATCTAAATTTAGTGGCAGATCCTTTTTTAGGCACGTCCAGTATAGAAAGTTCCAAAACAAAATTTGTAAATCTTCCATGTGCGAACATAGTACTAGTAAACTTCACGGAAAAAAAAATATATATCGCCGGCGTAATGCTTTTCACGAGGGCGACGCGGCGTGCCCCTAGCAAGCGACCCTTCTCCATGCGAGCTGTCACGCGCCGAACAGGAGGGGGGGAACGCGAGCCCATGGCCCACGGCTAGTCAAACGCCAACCGAGCGTCAACCGATGACAGGTGGGGTCTCCAAAAATAAGGAGGGAAAATAACAAGCGGATCCCATATATCCTATGATTCCCATCCCCGTTATTATAGTCCCGTGGCGCCGTCTGTGGGTCACCGCCCTCGGTGAGCTGACCGCCGTCGGTGGGTAGCTTATTCCGGGCAGCGGCCTCCGCGTTATTTTATACACGCGCGGTATACGCCAAGAGTTTCGAGGGAAGCCAGCCAGCAGGGAAAGGAGAAAGGAGGAGAGAGAGGGAGAGGGAAGGGAGGGAGGTTGGTGGTGCCGGAGGCCGGGGAGGAGAATCTTTCTCTGCAGAAGGTTCCGGCAGGCGTCCGCCATGGGGGACTCGAGCGGGTCGGTGTCCATCGACGTCGAGCGCCTCTTCTTTGGCGGCAAGGTGCGTGCTCGCGCTCCCGCTTCTTGATATCCTTCCCACATTTCGGTTTGGGTGCGTTCATGTCGCGAGGCTTTGCTTCGAATTCGTGGTTCGGTTGCTTGTTGCTCGCCTTTTTTTTTCTATTGTAGCTCTTGCGGGTGGTAAGATAGATGCTTGTTTGTGATTGTTTTTCTTCCTGTGTGTTCTGTGTTTTGATTAGCGTCAATGCTTGTAAATTGGGGATGCTGCGATATTAGTTAGAGCATGAATTTCAAATGCTAATCATGAATGGGGAATACTAGCTGTTTTGTGGTGCTTTTTTCTTCTGTCTTTTTCGCTTGCAATTCGTAGTTATGCCATGCTCTTAATTTGAGAGGAAGAATCCCCCACCTGGCTTCGGTTGGAATGTTGCTTAGCAATAGTTACATGAATAAAGCTAGCACAAACTTAATGTTTTTATTTTTAATGCAACTCATAACTTGGCCGTGCTCCTGAATGTGGCATTTGATTGCAAAGGGGAGTACAGACAATATGCTTTGGTCAGTTTGGGGATGAAATGTTGCATCGTAATTCAAATACATTTGTTTGCGCTATATGAATTTTGACAAAGCTTCTAATCTGTGCCTGTTGACTTGTGATGCCTCAGGAGCACCTAGTGCAAACGAGATGTGGCCCTCTATCAGTTTCTGTATATGGAGACGAAGATAAGCCGGCGCTCATCACCTACCCTGATGTGGCTTTAAATTGTGAGTGCCTTTGTTGCCTTAAGCTTTTTCTAGGTAAAGGATACAGTAGCATTTTTGCCGCAGCAGAGGGGCTCACACCAGCAAATTCATGTTGGGCAGACATGTCTTGCTTCCAAGGATTGTTCTTCTGCCCAGAGGCTGCGTCGCTGTTGCTTCACAATTTTTGTGTCTACCATATCACTCCTCAAGGACACGAGGTCAGTTATGGTGGTTCTTTCTTGCATTGATACATTACCAACCACTTTACTTATGTCAGCTGATTCTTACGTGGTTGTTTGTCATGGTATATGTTAAGTACTACAGTTAGGAGCAGCTCCAATTCCACATGATGTACCCGTGCCATCTGTCGATGACCTCGCAGATCAAGTTGCTGATGTCCTTGATTTCTTCAGGTATTGTATCTGGAAAGTTGCTGAATTTTGTTAACTATTTTTAGCTTGCGTAGGAGGCCTCTGATGTCGTCCTTGCTTTTGCCCTTGCAGTTTGGGCTCTGTAATGTGCTTGGGTGTCACCGCTGGTGCCTATGTTCTCACCCTATTTGCAGTAAGCATTACCATGAATAGATTTTCCAACTGTTTGCGCTTTGAGAGCTTGCTAAGAGCATGTGTATTCATTGCCACAGACCAAATATCGGGAGAGGGTTCTTGGCCTAATGTTGGTTTCGCCCTTATGTAAAGCCCCTTCATGGAGTGAATGGCTGTATAATAAGGTTATAGCCTACATTTTTTCTTTCAGTGGTGCCTTTTGTCTTTTTCTATTTTTATATTTCTACATGTGTATTTGTGCTAATATAAGAATTTCATGTGGCAGGTATTGTTAAACTTGCTTTATTATTATGGAACGCGTGGTTTGGTCAAGGAAAGCTTGCTTCAAAGATATTTCAGCACGGTATTTTTCTCGTCCCTCCATCAGTATTTAATTTTCATAGAGTATCCGTATAGATATATTTTTTTTTTACTCAAGGCTCCTTGTGTGTGCAGGAAGTTCGTGGGAATGGACAAGATCCTGAATCAGAAATCGTGCAAGCCTGCAGAAGTGTTAGTATTATTACGGCTCTAATTTTATAGTGCTTTGAGATGGCCACTATATCTACTGTGTGAACATCAACAACTCATGTTTCTTTTTGTGCAGTTACTACATGAGAGACAAGGAGCCAATGTATGGCGATTCCTTCAAGCTATAAACAGGTGAGTTGTATCTTTGCTGCTGAATGAACAAAGAAATGAGGGATCATAATGGATTTGATTCTACTTTTGTCCATCAGGCGCCATGACTTAACAGATGCACTGAAGAAGCTTCGGTGCCGTACACTGATCTTTGTTGGAGAATACTCACAATTCCATGCTGATGCGGTCCACATGACCACAAAATTGGACCAAAGATATTGTGCTCTTGTTGAGGTAACCATATTTTGTCATTCAGCATTACAAGTTGATTGGTACATGGTGTAAGACTGGTAAATCAAGTAATCGTCTGTGGATAAATTGCAGGTCCAGGCCTGTGGCTCACTTGTTACCGAAGAGCAACCACATGCAATGTTGATTCCAATGGAATACTTCCTTATGGGATATGGGCTCTACAGGCCTTCCCAACATGAAACAAGTCCCCGGAGTACGCTGAGCCCATTCTGCATATCTCCTGAACTTTTGTCGCCCGAGAGCATGGGAGTGAAGCTGAAGCCCATCAAGACACGGATCTCGCTTAATGCTTAGCCTGGGACAGGTCTTGGATGGCCTTGTAATACGGCTCATGAAAGTGAAGACTGCTTGGGCTGAGTTGCAACCACACAGGTTTTGACGCCTTTTGGTGCCTAGAATGCAAAGACTACTAGCTGAAGGCAAATTTTGTTGTGGGTTAATCTAGCTACTGGTGGAATGTTGTTGGGTGGAGGTTGGGGGAGTCGGGTGGCCGTTTGTTCTTATCTGTCTGTAATCACTACACATGTATATCTCAATACAACATGACAATAGCTGTTTGTTCCTTATAGAAAAAGAAAATAGCAAAAAAGAATAATGACGTTGACAACCAAAAATTGCACTATAGAAAAATAGGAAGTTTTAGTTTTTGCAGTCTCACTATAGCAAAAATGACTAAGTTCTCACCAAAGTGTCTGTCATGACACCAGAGTATCCGACAAGCCTTCTCTGAAACTGAGGTTTTGGTTACCGGAGTCTTTGGTCATTTGCCGAAGGCAAAAACCAGAAGTTTTGGTTTTGGTTAAACGGGGTCACCAAGAGCAAATTTATAGTGGTTAAAGATGAGAGAAGATAAAGCTTAATTCATGATTTGAAGGTTTCAAGATGCACGCAAACTGCTTCGAGAAAATCGGAAGTTTCAATTTTGCATTTCAAAAGTTTCGGTTTTGTCTGTTTTTAGGAAAGTGTTTCAAATTTGATTTCATGCCGATTTGTTAGAGTCACCGACTCTCCAAGGGGACAGACCACCCCACCTCTATATAACGAGAGGCTCACGGTCGATTAAGGGCATCCCTATCGACATTATCAATCTACTTTACATGTTTTGCATTTCTTAAACCTAGCCCCTCTCAAACCTTAATTCTCTTCTTCTCCCGTCCCTGCGGTGGTGAAGAAGTCTAGGTGGCCTGACCGAGCCTATACCAACCTTAGAAAGTGTTCATCCACACGGGGTCCCTCTCGAACGTCGATAACCAGGTGTTGCTGTGATTCTGCTAAAACCGGAACTTCGGGTTTGGCAAATAGAAACTTCTGATTTTCGTGATCTCTCCGTTTTGCTTCTGCACACAGACGTGCGCGCGTGTGTTGGCCCAATCTGAGCATCAACATAATTTTTAGTGACTCCGCTGGGGACGAGAGGTTCCGGTTACACCAAACCGAATCATCGTTCTCATAGTATGTCTTCTAAGACTTCGACATCAAACGTCACTATGCCGTCGTTGGAGGAGCTGACCGAGGAGACTGGAAAGGCGTTCTTAGAGCGTCAAAAGGCCATCGAGGAGTAGCAAAAGGTGCGAAAAGATCAGGAGCTTCAAGACTTCCTTGCGTGTTTCAAGAAGGATCGTCAAGGGGCGATCTCTCAAGTGAAGGAAGCCGTTCTTTCGACCGTCGTCGAGCGGTCATGGGTGCTGCCAATGTGAGAACACCTCCGCATCCCCCTGTTACTTTTGAAGATCTTTTATATTATTTTGCTGACATGAAAAAAATCTTAACTAATGACATGAAACAAATAGTTCAAGATAATTTGTCTAAGTCATTAAAGAACATTTGTGTTGCATCATCTCCTACTCATATCGCACATGTAGGACCCTCTACTATTTCATCGATGCCTAAGACATCTAGTGTAGAACAGCCATTGTATGGCATGCCGTTAAATTCTTTTAGCGGACAAACTAACTTCCCGTCTCATGTGCAAACCAATGCGTTGGTAGTGCATCTCACTAGCGTAGAGCCAATTATTAGCATCTCCAATCCGGCCACAAGCCGATTGAATAAATTAGCAAATTTCGTTCTCCCTTACCGTACCGTTGCGTATAGCACACCACCTATCCTACCTAACGGTACCGGTATTCCTCATGGCCCTATACCTAATGAGCAATTTAATGCCATGAAAATAAACATGCACCCTTCGTCACAATGCACTTCACATAGGCCACCCATCACCAACATAGAGGAGTGCATGGCTCATATTAAAGAGGATTTAAATAAACAATTTCGTGAGACGCTAGAGGTAGACCTTAAGGGGAGAGACCGAATCTACCAAAAACCATACCACACATATTTGATTCGGTCTTGTATCCTAGTGGGTTGCGTATTCCTGACTTCGTCAAATTCAATGGCGAAGATAGTAAGACCACTTGGTAGCACATTAATCAATATATTGCTCAATTAGGAGAGGCAGGTTCTAGTGACGCATTAAAAGTGCGGTTGTTTTCTTTGTCACTAACCGGAACTGCCTTCTCGTGATTTTCATCATTGTCTCCAGGCTCTATTTACACATGGGAGTCGTTAGAACGTAGATTTCATTATCATTTTTATTTCGGAGATAATGAGCTAAAATTGTCATATTTAACATCGGTTAGGCAAGGGAGAGACGAACCCGTTGTCGATTATATTAGGATGTTTAGAGATGTTAAGAACCGATGCTTTAATTTGACAATTTTCGAAAAGAATTTAGCAGACTTGGTGTTTAGTGGTTTACGGTCTTACCTTAGAGAGAAGTTGGAAGGGTATGATTTTCTTACACTCACTCACCTCCAACAAAAAGCTTCGGCGCAAGAAAGCCAAAGTAAAGAAGTAAAACATGAGCATAAGACCCGTCACAATGTGCATGTCGTGAAATGTGATTCGGATAGCTCCGATGATGATTATAATGATATTCTCGCTGCTGAATTTGTTTGGCCATCTAAGGCCACATCGCTTGCATGTGATTCGCTCAAATTCACAAAAATCAGAAAGACGGTGTAAAGTACACCTTTGATGTAGTTAAATGCGATAAGATTTTTGATGAATTGCACAAAGGTGGATATATTAAGATTGCATACACTTTGCCACCAGCGGATGAACTAAAATGTAGAGCATATTGTAAGTGACACAATTCTTATTCTCATGCCACTAATGATTGCAATGTTTTTCGTCAACAGGTCCAATCGACCCTTAATGAGGGACGATTGAGTCTCAAGGAAAATGCAAGTAGATAAGTACCCTTTCCCTGTTAACACGCTAAATATCAATACCAAAGTGTTGATTCAGCCAAACCAAGACGATACAACACAAGGGAAAAATGTGATCATAGGGGATGAAAGACCTCTCCCGGTGGGAGAGAAAATTACTACAAGAAAAGTAGAGTTGGAAAAGTCCCCCGATGGCAGAGAGTCCATTAAAGTTGCTATTAGAGGCTATGCATCTGGGAGGCAAATACAAAAGAATGAAGAAATGGTTGTTCCTGCTGACCAGGAAAAACCAGAACTTTCAGTTTGCCAACCCAAAACTTTCGATTTTCCACAGAAGCCCCGCATGATCAAACCAAAAAATCCTGAGGCGGGCAAATGGAAGGTAAACCAAGCCAAGGCTGTGGATAGGAAGAAAGAGCACAAGAGCACCTTTGACCGTCTAATGGCCAAATATAAGAATCAAAATGCCGATTCTAACAATCGATCGACAAAGCGGTCAAGGTCACCACGGCGGGTGAGTGATAGCCCGCCAAGAAAGGAAACAAAGAGGGTAATAAGTGCACCTAGACCAGCTCCACCTCTGGAGGTTAGAATGCCACCGCCTTGGTGCCCTCCTATGCCATTCCCACCATTCCCGATGTAGAACCCTTATGTGGGAGCATGGGTGCCTATGCCACCGATGCCTCCCCCACCTTTTCATCCGAGATGGAATGCACCGAGAGAGAGTGTATTTCAGAGGCTCTATGGCTTTGAAAACGACCGATTGAGAAATTTATCGGTCAATGGTGATGAAAACAGTGCTAGTTTTGCTCCTCAGCAAAACTGAAACTTCTGGTTTGGCAAACTGTAACTTTCAGTTTTTCTAGAAAAGCCAGCTTCTCCTCCAAAGCAAGAGTGGCGAGTTAAGAGTGGAGGGGAGGGAATAAACATGCTCCTGAGGTCTCTGAAAGTCAAGGGGATACATCTGGGGGTGTCATTAAAATTGGCACGACCGATGTAAAGGTTGGGGAACTTTTAGTGGGCTGGTCAAGATAAGTGGTCCGGTCCAAACTATCCCAATACCCCCTGACCACGATAAAGAAAATGTGAGAGAGCTTACCAAGTACACACAGCCGAGGTGGTGTCCCTCCGGCTTGACCCGTACTCAAAATCGGAAGCTTCAAAGGGTACGCCTTCGTGAGATAAGAGAACAGGATTTTGAAAAAAAGAGGGAAGATATTTTTAATGAGATCAAGTCAATGGTGCCTCAGGGTAGGCAATGGAAGGTCAAGGAAAGGACCGAATATCCAGAAGAACCGAAGATTCTAGCTTCGGATCCGGAGGCTCAGGTTCTGTCAAAATCGAAAGTTCCGGTTTCCAAATCGAAAGTTCCGGTTTCTGCTGGTTCTGCGCCAGGTGGAGATTCTACTGCTCTTTCTTCTACAGGTGATGTGGACATGTCCGAGTTCGACGACGACCTCTAGACTACGAGCCTACACCGCCTCGAGATGGTATGAAAATTAACACCATTTGTTTATCTCTTTCCGATTATTCTCTTGTATAAGAAGAAGAAGTTATGACACAATTCGACTTTGGGCCAAAAAATGCTATTTTTGAAAGCCCAAAGAATCGGACAACCATCTGAAGCCTCTCTATGTGAAAGGCCATATCGATGGTATACCGATTTCTCGTATGCTTGTAGATGGCGGTGCTATTGTTAATCTAATGACATATTCTTTGTTTAAGAAGCTCGATAAGGCCGATGACGAGCTCATCCGGACCAACATGACATTGAACGGTGTGGGAGGAGGAGATCCTATCGAGTCCAAAGGAGTCGCTTCTATGGAGCTCACCATCGGAAGAAAGACCATAGCTACCGCTTTCTTTGTTGCTGATGTGCGAGGTGGCTATAGCTTGATCTTAGGGCGTGATTGGATTCACGCTAACCAGTGTGTTCCTTTTGCATTGCATCAATTCTTGATACAATGGGTTGGTGACGATGTAGAGGTTGTTCATGCAAATGTATCGGCTTATGTTGCTATAGCCGATTCATGTTCTTTGGCTCATGATACCGTCAAGTGCTTGATCGGTTTAGACTTGACGGATTATGATTTTTTTAGTATCACTAGAGATAGTTTTGTGCCGGTCAATGTAAAGCCGATGGAAAATCGGCTCAATCATATAATGTGATTTAATAGGGTCCAATCTTGATTGGTTGCAAAAGAGAGTAGAACACTATCGGTCTAACAATAACGATATGTGCGTGGCTATAGAGAAAATAGAAGATATGGACAAAATAGGACAATGGTTCACATTGGTCAATCCTTTAGAAGAGGTTAATCTTGTAGATGATAGTAGTCCAAGGCCGACATTCATAAACAAAAACCTATGGGCCGATTACAAAGTGAAACTAATCGATCTCCTAAAAGAATATGTGGACTGTTTTGTATAGTCTTATGGTGAAATGCTCAGATTGAGCCGTGAGCTAGTTGAGCATCGGCTCCCCATCAAATCTAGTTTTAGACCTTTTAAACAACCAATGCGAAGGTTTAATTCAGATATGCATGATCGGATCAAGAAAGAAATTAACCGATTACTTGATGCAAATTTTATAAAACTTTGTAGGTATGCGGAGTGGATATCCAACATCGTATCCGTCGAAAAGAAGAACACGGGTAAGATAAGGGTTTGCGTTGACTTTAAGAACTTGAATAGAGCCACTCCTAAATACGAGTATCCTATGCCTATAGCCGATATGCTAATTAGTGATGCTTCCGGTCATAAAGTGATTAGTTTTCTTGATGGCAACACGGGTTACAATCAAATCTTCATGACCGAAGAGGATATGGCTAAGACCGCGTTTAGGTGTCCTGGCTTTGTAGCTTTGTTTGAATGGTTTGTCATAACTTTTGGGTTAAAGAATGCGGGGGTCACATATCAAAGAGCTATGAATTTCATCTTTCATAATTTGCTTGAAGTTATCATCGAGGTTTATATAGATGATGTGGTGATCAAATCGGCTGCTTTAATCCTCACTTGACCGATTTGAGACTTGCTTTGGACCGAATGTGTCGATTCGATTTAAAAACTAATCCACTCAAATGCGCTTTTGGTGTATCGGCTGGAAAGTTTTTGGGCTTCATTATTTATGAATAGGGCATAGAGATATATCCTAAGAAGATAGAAGCCATTAGAAATGTGCAATCACCCACATGCAAAAGGGAATTGCAAAGCTTCTTACGCAAGTTAAATTACTTGAGGAGGTTCATTGTCAACTTGTCGGGGAAGGTCAATGCATTTACTCATATTCTTTGGTTAAAGAATGAGGCCGAATTCACTTGGAGGCAAAACAGTAAGAGGCTTTTGATAAGATAAAGGAATACGTATCTTCTCCGTCGGTATTAAGGGCACCTAGAAGTGGAGTTCCATTTCGCCTTTATATCGTAGCGGAGAATGATGTGATTGGGGCTGTTTTGACACAAGAAAATGAAGGAAAGGAGTACGCGATCACGTATGTGAGCCGGAGGTTGATAGACGCCGAAACAAGGTACATTCTCATAGAGAAGTTATGTTTTTTCTTGTACCATGCTTGCACTAAGTTGAGACATTATTTGCTATCTAGTGCTTGTGTAGTTGCATGTCAAACCGATGTCATTAAGAATATGTTACATCAACCAATATCTAGTGGAAGACTTGGCAAATGGGCATATGCTTTAATTGAGTATGATTTGGCCTATGAGTCATTGAAATCCATGAAAGGCTAAATTGTTTTTGATTTTATTGTTTAGCATCGGATTGATTTTGAGCAAAACCTAAACTTTGGTTATGTGACATTTACTCTATGGAAATTATATTTTGATGGATCGGTTTGCAAGGAGGGTCAAGGTATTGGTGTAGTGCTAATTTCTCCTTATGGTGTGCCATTTGAGTTTGCGAACCGATTAGAATATAATTGCATCAACAATCAAGCCGAATACGAGGCATTGTTATTCGGCTGCCTCGTATTCAGCTTGGAGATGATAGGGTCCATGGGGGTAAAACACCTAGAAGCATTTGGTGATTCATTATTAGTGGTGCAACAGGTTGTTAGAATTTTTCAATGTTTAAATGGATCATTGAATGCTTATTTGGATAAATGCCTAGATATTGTTAAGAGCATGGATGAATTTCAAATACATCACATCCCTAGACAAGCAAATGATAGAGCTAATAATTAGCATAACAAGCATCTGGTTATAACATTAGCAAAGAGAAATTTGCGATCGTTAAGGAACCAATGTCTAAAGAAGCCAAAACCAAAATTCTAGAAAAACCGGAAGTTCCGGTTTCTGGTTTTGGAAGTTCAGGTTTTGTCTGTGTCGGACATGGAACGCTGGAAAAAACCAAAAATTCCGGTTTGGGATTCTGGAAGTTCCGGTTTTCACAGAAAAGCTGTGAATTTGGCCATTTTTAGTTTGAAGCATGATGGGGCCGAATTGCATGATTGGAGGGGCCCTATAATGGCATATCTTCGTGACTCCAGTCAAAGAGTTGATAGAAAAGTTCGGCATATGGCTTTCAAGTATGTTATGATTAATAGTGTTTTGTATCGCCGAACGGGAGATGACATGTTGTTGAAATGTTTAAGTGATGATGAAGCCAAGGTGGCCATGGGAGAGGTTCATGAAGGCATTTGTGGTACGCATCAATCGGCTCTGAAGATGAAATGGCTGTTGAGAAGGGCTGGTTTCTATTGGCTAAATATGGTTGCCGATTATTTTCTCTACTACAAAGGGTGTGAAGAATGTCAAAAGTTCGGGAATATTCAGATGGCACCCGCTGCCATGATGAATCCCATCATCAAACCATGACCATTCCGAGGGTGAGGATTAGATTTTATGGGTCAAATACATCCTCCTTCCTCAAAAGGACATCGCTTCGTGTTGGTTGCTACGGACTACTTCACTAAATAGACTGAAGCGGTGGCGCTAAAGAATATGACCCATCAAGAGGTAATCAAGTTCATCACCGAGCATATCATACATAGATTCGGCATCCGACAAACTTTAACCACGGATCAAGGTACTCCTTCGTTTACGGTCAAGTTCGTGAGTTTGCTGAATCCTATGGAATTAAGTTGCTAAACTCATCACCATACTATGCTCAGACTAACGGGCAAGCCGAGTCTAGTAATTAAACTTTGATTAAGCTCCTTAAGAAGAAAATAGAAGAAAATCCTAAGAGATGGCACGAGGTCTTGTCGAAAGCTTTGTGAGCTCATCGCATTTTTAGGCATAGAGCCACTAAGGTCGCACCTTATGAACTTGTTTATGGACAAGAGCCCGTTTTACCCGTTGAGGTAAATCTGGACGCTTTTAGGGTATCTTAGCAAAATGATTTGTCCATAAGTGAGTACCATAGTTTGATGATGGATAACATTGATGAGGTGACCGACAAGCAGGTGGAAGCTTTAAGAGCCATGGAAAGGGATAAAGCTCGAGTTGCTAGGGCCTACAACAAAAGGGTAAAGGCTATACTTTTCAGCTAGGTGAATTAGTGTGGAAGACAATTCTGCCCGTTGGCTCTAAAAGCAACAAGTTTGGTAAATAGTCTCCGAATTGGGAGGGACCATATAGAATAGGAAAGATCATAGCCAAAAATACATACATGGTAGAAACCTTGCAAGGAAGCCGCTTACCAAGAGCTTTGAATGGTAGATACTTGAAGAAATATTACTCGAGTGCGTGGCAAGACGCTTGAAGGGTTTTTGGCCGATATGCCCAATATCGTCGCCTAAGCGGTTTTATGGCCGGTGTGTTCGCAAACCATCGTCCTTAGACATTTTATGGTTCACAAAATGTTTTATGGTACACAAGTTTTACCAAAAAATAGGGGGTGTATGTTGGCAACAAAAAATTGCACTCTGGAAAAACAAAAAGTTTCGATTTGCCAAAGCGAAAGTTTCGGTTTCTGCAGCCTCACTATAGCATAAATGACTAAGTTCTCACCGGAGTGTCCGGCATGTCACCGGAGTATCCAGCAAGCCTTCTCTGGAACCGAGGTTTCGGTTATCGGAGTCTCCGACCATTTGCAGGAGGTAAAAACCAAAAGTTCCGGTTTTGGTTAAATGGGGTCACCAAGAGTAAAATTATCTACATCAATGCTAACTCTAATTATTTCATAAGATTGGTGTTTAGACATGTTTTCAGGTTCAAATGAGCATATTGACCAATTTTCGTAGAAGAAACAAAGAAGCGGTTGAAGATGGGAGAAGATAAAGCCCAATTTATGATTTGAGGGTTTCAAGATGTAGTCCTCATCAAGATGATCGAAACGGATATATGAATGGCCTGATTTGAAGCTTGGACGAAGGAGTTACAAGGGTTTCAATATGCACGTAGGCTGCCTCGAGAAAATCGGAAGTTCTGTTTTTGCATTTCAGAATTTCCAATTTTGCCTGTTTTTAGAAAAGTGTTTCAAATTTGATTTCATGCTGATTTGTTAGAGTTATCAGCTCTCCACAAAGACAGACCAACCCACATCTATATAAAGAGAGGCTCACGACCCATTGAGGGCATCCCAATCGACATTATCAATCTACTTTACATGTTTTGCATTTATTAATCCTAGCCACTCTCTCAAATCCTAATTCTTTTCTTCTCTTGTCTCGATAGTGGTGAAAAGGGTTCTAGCTGGCCTGATCGAGCCTAGACCAACTCTAGAAAGTCTTCGTCCACACGGGGTCTCTCTCGAATGTCGATAATCACGTGCTGCTGTGATTCTATCAAAACCGAAACTTTCAATCGGAACTTATGGTTTTCGCAATCTCTCCATTCTGCTTCTACACACGAACGTGCGCACGTGTGTTGATCCGATCCGAGCATCAACAGATGTGAAGTCTCTTATTCCTCCTTTCTCACTGAAACTTGGCTTGACTAGTTGTCTCTACTCTGTGTTGGTCTCTTTGTGCAAGTATGGGTCTGAAGCTTCGATGTGCATGACACGATTTTGTTTGTAGTTGTACATAGTCTGCACATATGGTCTGTAACTGTTTGTACACAGTTAATCTCAACATTGCATCGTTTCATTTCATCATCGAAAAAGAGAATTGTAATGCACAATCATGCCATGAACTGTCAGATACTACCTCTGTTTTTAAATATAAACATTTTTTACTAATAATATCTAAAAAATTATATAATTTTTAATGTAACAATATACTTTTTATAAAAGCTTATTTTATGATCAATTTTTAAAAAATATAATTTTTATATGATAAAATATTATTAGTTATATATTATTAGTGATCAAAATAATAAAAAATTTACTTTTAACTAAACTTTAAAATGCTTACATTTTATGATGTATGATTGAAGGGATGACAGGAGTTGTTCCGCTCCGGGCTTAGGCGCTTAGCCCAACCAAGGATCTCCATCATGAATTCAATCTGAGATCTTCAGATGTTGCAGCCTCGATGACACTCAATACATTTCACCACGCCATGTTGCTACGGTCTCTGATCGTTGATTTTTGTGTCAACATGTAGTACCCAAGGTTTTAGAAACCGGTGACCTGTTTTCAACGGCCTCAAAAACCAATCAGCTACCGGAGAAACTAGTCAGCTAGCCCATTTTGCTACAGAGCCAAGATCGATTTTAGAGCAAAAACCAATAACATATCTAAATTAGATCGGACCTATTTCACTGAAAATTGCGAGCACCAACCGGTTTTCACCCTGGCAGTACCATGGCGTCGTTAACTGATCGGCAAAGGATAAACTCAGTTCAGGCCGCAAGCTTTCTCGTCCACCAATCTGCCTTCCAACAGCAGTGCCCTCCGCTCTGATGAACCGGACATGCGACGGCTCCTGCGAGGCCGTCTACAATGAGTCAACGAGGTGAATTTGTTGATTCTGCTTCAGATTAAAAGCTTCAGGACTGCACTGGCTACTGGCGAGCATTGGTCGAAATTATTGGCATTTTTACGCATCGTGATGAATGTACGAGTGTTTCTCTCAACATTTGGGCAAGACTCGAGCTTCGTCTGTTTCAAAATTTCTGAATGGTGCGTCTGTTGCGAAGCACCTTAGACCCATCAAATCAAAACCGAGAAAAAGACGGCGAAATGTCACCAAATTTGGCAATGTTTGTTGTTTGTGTGGCGAGTTACTAATGAAGCACCTCCACGGGCAAGAAGGCGCTATCAGCGAAACTCCCAGGAACATCGATCTTGGCCTCCCATGAATCAGAAGAACAGCTAAGCGAGTTAATCCGGGATTATGAAGGCCATGGACTCGCACAATTTGCAAATACAACACGGCAACAGATCTAGAATACTAGCACAACCGTAGTTCGACTTGCAAACCGTTCGCGCAGAAACACCCAAACGCAAGAAATGTTCGAGAACCCGTCTGACATCTCAAAAATAAGATGCAAGGATGGGGCGAGTCAGAGAGGATCTACATGCAGAGCATCGTTATACGCCCGCAACGGAACCGAGATGGCACGGACGAGAAGCCATCTGGTTCTCTCAAGGCGACCAGCCGCACGAACGAAATCATACACTACGATCACCAGTCAGACACGCGAGGCGCGACGCGAGTGAAAAACACGGAGGAAAGCAAATCAAAAGAACAAATTAAAGAGGACAAGGCGAAAGGCGACGCTGGCAACAGCCGCCACGGGTTTCCTTTCTTGGGGCAAGACGAAGGGGCGCTAGGGTTTCGCGAGAGCGTGGAAGACGCGGATCAGCGGATGGATGGCGCGTCATATAGAGAAGGGAACGGAGCGGGCCGGTGGGGGACGACGGAATTAAGATTTGGGCCTCCATTATCAATCTATCTGGTGGGGGGCCGATCAGGTCGAGCAGGGGCCCGCGTAGTACTCCGTCCTGTTCCCTCTGTGGCCCGCGTGAGAATCTCTCGTGGGCTGAGGGACTCGATGGAATGGTACAGTAGAGGCTTAAGAGGGCCGATTGTACCGGGTCACGGTCCATGTGGGCAGAAGGGTGTTTCCGGCCCAGTAATGAGCATCGTTAACAGCATCGTCTGCTTGTCGTCCGCTGAAAAGTGACAAGATCAATCGGGGTTTACCTCGCTAGTCACAACCATCCCATCATGCCACCGTGCTTGATCGCGATGGCCATGGGTGCTCCTGCTCCTGCTCCGATCACGCAGCAGCAGCGAACAGCACGAGTTCCATGTGACAGACGCCCTCCGGACCATATCCGGTCTTCCTCCGCCTCTCGTCGCCGTCAGCCCGTCAGCCTATCCCTGCGAGTTCCATCCGCGAGCTCGGCTGCACTTCCGTCTCAAACTTTTGCTTCGGCGTCGTCCACAGTGGTCCGGTACTCCCGGACGTGCGTGACCACAGTTTCCATGTGCCTGCTCTTCCGCAGGGGTCGCGAACACGACGAGGTGTCCGTGTCGCACCGCGTTTCTCCGATCCACGGAATCAGGGAGCGTGAATCCGCGCTGATCGCAGAACTTACCGGAAGCTTTCGTTTTCAGGTGTGGATTGCATGGTTGGTCCCGAGTGAGGACCAAGATGTTCCGGTCATCCCTGTTCATACCCCCCTTTTGTTTCAGGGTCCCTGCCCTTGCCGCCGGGTCCGCGTTTGATCGGAACTTTGAACGCTTGTGAAATGTTAGGCCGGTCATCACGTCAGGCTCGATCGATCAGTGCTCGTCCCCTACACGGTGTTTGTGTGCGTGGTTGGGTGACCGTAGACTTCTTCGTCGCACGCCATACATGTGAACGTGCCGCGGTGCACAACACAAGCCGGTGTACCCCTCCGCCGGCCGTCGGTGTCGCCTAGGTTGAACTCCTCGCCGGTGCATGTTTCCCGTCCACCATTTTCGCGTGAAAGGAACGCGGATCCAAGCGAAGCCCCGGTGCGTCACAGCTGACGAGGCCGTTGTTCGATGTCACCGCGCGCCTGTCGTCCGCTGCCTCTCTCGTCAAGCAAGCATCGCAGGAAATCTTCGACTTCCCCGGGTCGACCGTGACCTGGGCGTGTCCCTCGGAACGGCATTGGCCGGGGCGAGCGGTCTTATCGTGGCGGCAGATGCGTACGCAGCGACCTCAACTGTTCGTTCGCGGCTGCTCAGACGTCGCGCTCTCGCCGTACAGATTTTTTTGGGGTAGGGTGTGTAGATATAGGGTTTAGGTTCATAATTGTCAGACACGTAAACATCAGATTTGAAGAAAACAGATGGGTTCCCGTTCATCTGCTTAGCCAAGAACTGGCTAGTGGTAGAAAACAAGCGCACATCATCCAGTGTTTTCTGGATCACGGCCAAGTAGGAAAAGCAAGTTTTCTAGAGTATCCAAAACTGATGTTCCTGCCATTGAAAGTCTATCTATAATTGGTTTGATTCTTTTCCAGAACGAAAGGATATATATCAAGGGAGCAGAACTTATTCGTTCTCAGAGCTGCAAGTACCAGCTAGAGCAGGAGGAGCGAATTATCGATGATGCAGCAGCGTTATGGTCTGTTGATGGATGTCTATCTAAACTGTACTACCGCGTTTGGTTCCTTTGCAATCAACCAATCCACCAAGACCAACAACATCATCCACGCCCCCATCCGATTTGGATTTAGATGCCCCTCCTACCTTGCCTGCCCAGGCGTCATTTCCCATTTTTCGTGTGTGGTCCCGGGCAAGGCGAGGATCAGCAGTGTCGTGTCTCGAAAATTTGGGGGGGAAACAAGGTTGGTGGCAAAGCGACATTCCTAAGGCCTTCTGTGCATCGCGGAAAATGCCTTTTTTTCTGAATTTTATATTTTTATGTGAAATTGAATTAATTCTTATGAAAATCTTGCGTTCCAAAAAAGATCTCAGTATGCGTCAAATACTTCGCAAAAAGGATACATTAGCCAACTACTGTATTATATATTGTATGTACTGGTGCACCAATAGACTCCAAATAGCATCTCATCTACTAGTGTTCATGCAGAAGGAAGTTTTGTCCGATACAAAGAAGTGTTATTTTCAGTAAGGTCGACTGTTCCTAACACCTAACAATCCAAGTTAGTTTGAGTAGTGCTGCCTGTGCTACTTCAAATCATTGGAAGGCTTCGCTTTCAGTAGGGTAGCGTGGCGTATGCACGATTCCACGAGAAACTTGAGAGATGAACAAAACATGCAAGTGGAGATGCCAAGGCTGTTAAACAAGTGCTGCGGTTAGTAAAGACAATGTGTGCTTGACCCGTGAAAGCAAAGGATTTGGTTCGGATGTATCCACCCATCATTAGAATAATTTTAGATGCAAGCAAGTTTGCTAAGTTAATGAGACAACTTCTTTTGCAACCTGCTTTTAATCTACTTTGGATTGGTATGAATAAAAAACAAACGCTACTCCACTTACAGTCAATCAAACACTAAAGAGAGACCTGGTATTTGGGTCTACTGAGTAATAAAATATGAAAAGGAAGATTAGTCCATAAGAACACAGGATAATGTCACTACCAACACTTGTTTAGTGCGACACAACACTGCATATTATAAGATATCTGAAGATATGATGCAAAGGGGATGTAACAAAGACAAAAACACTTTATTTTGTGAAGTCATGGATAAAAAAATTATTACATGGTAATTAAGTAGCTAAGATAAGTCTAGAAGATACAGAGTACTTAAGATATCCCTGTTGTGGTAGTTGTGGTTGACTTTTTCTCAATCGATCTTGTACCTTGGCACCTAACATCGATAAGTATGCTTGATTCCACAGTCTTCTTATTTGGCCAATGTAATTGGCCGTTGTTACAACAGAAATGTTTATGATATCCTCACCAACACCAACTACTAAGTATTATCCTATCGCAGTCGATATCTTCATCAGTTTTCTCATAGTTGAGCTCGTCGATTCTAGTCAAAACTTAGCGACGACTACTAGTATCTTTCATGTTTCGTGTGAGAAATGGATGCCTTATTATAGGTTAGGTTGAGATGTATACGGTACTCTCTCTATTCTAAAAATTATTGTCACCATATAATTCAAATTTGAATGGGCCGGTGGTTATAATTTCAGAACAGATCCATCTAGTACTCGGTGATTTTTTTTTTTACTTGAAGGTTATGATGCAAGTGTTTTTTTTCTTATAATATCTGAAAGGACAGTTATTGATTTTAATAATGGGTTTACAAATTTGTCTTGCCAGTTCAATCCGGTATTTATCTGCAAATTTTGTAGCGTCTCATATTGGAGGAACAAACTTGTAAACCGGATTGAACTGGTATCTGCAAAGTTTGTGAACCCATTATTAAATACCGTATACATCTGTCCTTTCAGATATCATTTGCAGATAAATACCCATTACTACTAAACTTCTAGGGAGGAAACAAAAAATAAGAGGTTTGAACGTGTACGCCACGCATACCAGTCAATAATTTTTTTTCGTTTGAGCTTGAGGTTTCTCTATTTATGGTCAACATTTATTGAGATTAGATATCATTTTCTGGATTTTGTGATTCCCCTAGTTTTATAGTGTACTTGAATGTGTCTCTCGTGATAGTGTTCTGCTTTTGTTAACTGCTATATCTGGCGCTGATAACTCTGACTCACTACCAATTTTTAAAAATCAATGATTGAGATTAATTGAAGAGGTCTCTCAAGTACCGTAACATCTCTCTGAAAAAATTGCGCCATAATAACTGGTACTAGTGAGGAAACAAAACCTTTTTTCCAATTAGTTGACCCTGTCGGAACAAAAATTCGTGGCAAATAATGGGCAAGATTGCATGAGATTCGTGATATGAACCACACAATAACCTATGTACAGATTACAGCATGACAGTGACAGCAATGTTATTGGAGAGGCTTTGCAGATTCCTTTGGATTCTAAGTGCAGTTAAATAAGCCAGCATGCCCGACCATCTGGATCCAATTGTCAATACCATAAAAGGGGGATGAGGCCAATGCGTCGCCTTCAATGGTACAGGTGTGCACTCCCCAGTAGTCCCCCTGCCACATCTTCCTCTCATATTAAGAGCTGCCCCCAGATGCAACATCCTCACAACATCTTATCTCAGCTCCACAGAATTGTTCTTCGTTTCTTCTTGTGACCTCCACCTTCTTCCTGCTCTCCTCTCCCTCTGCGCGCGCAGCCATGGCTAGGAAGTGCTCTAGCTGTGGGAACAATGGCCACAACTCGAGAACTTGCAGCGGCGGCGGGCACCGGAGCATGGACAGCACCGGCGTCTACGGCAGCGACGGTGTGCGGCTGTTCGGCGTGCAGCTGCACGCGGGCGCTTCTCCCATGCCCATGAAGAAGTGCTTCAGCATGGAGTGCTTGTCGTCTTCCGCACCGGCGTACTACGCGGCTGCTCTTGCCGGTGCCGCCAGCTCCTCGCCGTCCGCGTCATCGTCCTCGTCGCTTGTTTCCGTGGACGAGACCGCCGGGAGGATGACCAACGGGTACCTCTCGGACGGACTCATGGGCAGGGCTCAGGAGAGGAAGAAGGGTGAGTTCATCGCAACGTGCGAATTCTTGGCAAGTTCGTTGCAGTAGCTGTAGCTCACACCTTGTTCATGGTTGATTTGCTGTCAGACATACGGTCCTGTTTTGCTTTCCCTAACTCGTGCATGACTGACTGACTCTTTTAGTTAAGGTTAAGGTTGTTGTTTCAGAGTTTGTATCTTCCTAGACGATGCCTCATGTCCCAATCGTTTACTTTCGGAGCCTCAAAAAAATCTTGCAGCTTACATGCCATAACATCAAAATTTCTAGATAGCTCGCTCCAATTTATCAGTAAGTCCTAAAAAACTCTTTTTTTCTGGATGTTGTTAATCATCACCAGGGGTTCCATGGACCGAGGACGAGCACCGGAGGTTCCTGGCCGGGCTGGAGAAGCTCGGGAAGGGCGACTGGCGAGGCATCTCCCGGCACTTCGTGACGACACGAACACCAACGCAGGTCGCCAGCCACGCGCAGAAGTACTTCCTCAGGCAGAGCAGCCTCACGCAGAAGAAGAGGAGGTCCAGCCTCTTCGACGTGGTGCGTCCATGTCCATGCCACGCATCAACTGAAACACCTTCACTCATCACGTTTGTAATATTTTTTTTAAAAAAAAATTCGTTTTCCGTTCACTCAGATCGAAAACGATGAGAGGGCGACGAGCCTGAACGCTCGCTTGAAGCTGAGAAACGAGACGAGCTCCATGTCTGAGACGGAGTTCCCCGCCCTGTCTCTGGGCATCGGCATCAGAGGCAGCACGGCAAAGCCGCCTGAGCATGTCCTGGCGCCTCGATGCTCCGCGGCAATGAGCAGCAGCAGCAGCGCCTCACCGAACGTTACTGCGCCGAGACACCCGTCCCTGCTGATGACGTCAAAGCCGCCTCCGGTAAGCCTCCAGGCGCCGGACCTGGAGCTGAAGATCTCGACGGCCCGGCAGACCGACGGTCCGTCGCCGAGGACGCCGTTCTTCGGGACCATAAGGGTCACGTAATCGAGTGACCGTCACAGTCGGAGGAGACGACTGAAAGAAAGATTTGTCTCTAGAAGACCAGACCTCTCTCTCGCTTGATCGTCTCAGAAAGGAAGAAGGGCTTTTGCTAGTTGTGGTTTATGTGTCGCGTTCCCGGCAAAACTATGCCGCCCATCTTGTACGCATCATCCGAAGACGAGACTTTACTAGCCTACTAAGGCCTTTTGGATTGAATGAAAAATTTCTTGTTTCTGCGTTTTTTTCTATGAAATTAAATTAATTTTTATTAAAAAAATTCGTAATTTCTGTAAAAATTTTACGTTTCAAAAGAGCTCTAAAGGTGTAGTATAATTCAGCCGTGCAAATAAAGAACGGCTCCTGACCGATCCGATCCGATGATGCGATACCCATTGTGCCATCACTTGGCTGCTTTATGTTGACACAAAGGCGGCTCCGACTCAGACTGGGTTTGGTTATGTTAAAGGGCTGGGGATGATGGTGAAAGATGAGCTCACCCTATGATCCATTCACTCACCAGCTAATTTGTTCAGTTGGGGATTAATTATCGCAGTGGATACTGACTCGCAGACGCTAACCCGTTTTTAATTAGTCGCTTGATGATCGACAGCAAGTTACACGCGAGAAAGCACTAGCAACGGTTGTTGCAGGTCGCGTCGCTTTCGATCGTTCGTTCCCCGATGGAACAATTCTGCTGACCTGCTCGGGTAAGCGGGTGATTATTGCTTTCGGTAATGAGATCAGGCCAGTTTACCTAACAGATCCCACCCGGTTGCCGATTCGAGACTAAACAATTGCGGCGTCAGTGGGAGGGTTAGGACACGTACGGCGGGCAGATTATGAGTGTGTTTTGGTTGAGCTGTGAGCTCTAAAAAAACTGTTGTGAGGTGTGAAAAAACGGTTGTATAATATGAACTGTGAGAAAGCTAAAAGCCGTTTGGTTTAAATCAATCGTGGGATCGTGAAATTGTAAGATAATGTATATATAATAATAATTATAATTATATAATTATTGTTATATTAAATAATTATATATTATATAATTGTAACTATAGTAATATATAATTATATTTATGTAATATATATAATTATAATGTAAGTATAATTATATGTAATTATGCAATATAAAAATATATAATTATAATTATGTACTATATAATTATAATTATAATATATATAAACCGATACTCACAGCCGACAAAAGCAAGTTTAGACATGTTTTTCTTTTAAACTAAGAAAAAACTGCTTTTTTAAGAGCTTTTATAAAAATTCACCTCTTTGGTTGAGCTTTTAACTTTTACAAAAACCAAAAACCATAAGCAGCTCGGCTAAAGGCATCTTGAAACACTGGATTTTTTTTTTACAATTTTCTTGTAAAATTTATATGAGAATCAAAGAGCCTAAAGGTGCGAAAAGGGCTGTGTCGGGTGTCGATGGGTCGATTAACGTGACAGACGGGGCTTGGAATTTGGACGAGGACTCCGTGTAGTCCTGCAATATCTTATCTTTGAACTTTGATCATTTGATCCGATAAGATTTTGCGGTGGATATGGTAGGATAAGAGGCCCTTTCCAAGTCCTTTTTCTGACGTCAGTGTTCCCGAGTTTTAAAACTGCAACACCTATGGACCTGCTTCTGCTGTTGCTGGAGAGGTTAGGTAGCCGCACTGTTCTTGTGGAACCGGGGGTGGTGCTCTGCTCTGCTCTATGAACAATCATCCACTCAACAACAAAGCTGGTATGGTATTCAAAAAGATCTACTAGTAGTACATAGTAGAAAATAGAATAAAACCTACGAGAATTGAACTCAGTAAGGCTTCGTTCGGTTGTTCCTGTCATGGGTCTGGATTAATTTGAATTGGAGAGCATTCATTCTCTAACAAGCTAGATTAAGATTTAATCCTCCTTATTCCTCTCCATTCCTACTCCAGTCCACTAAAACTCTGATAACCGAACACAGCCTAAAACGGATGTACTCCATCATCCATAGGCGCTGTTCCGAACTGATTGGCCATTTGTTTTGGTCCCTCGTGATGACGCAGATGTTTATGGTTTCGACCTGACATCGAAGAAAAGTTTGGCACAGCTGTACTGGACTGAATACCTGGACGAGCTGCTGCTGCTAGACTTTCTTTGTTTGTTCGTCGCTCCTCCCAACATCTTGTCCTAATTTATTCTAAAAAAAAACATCTTGTCCTAATTTTATCTTTCCCTATTATTAAAAGAACACCACCTCTCTTTTTTTTTTTTTGGGTTAGATACCCCTCCGTCAGTACTAATGCTTTTACCTATCGCCATCCGGGTGAGTTTTAGGGCTGTATTTTTTCCTAATGTTAATAGCATTCCGTGAGAAAAGAGAAAAGTCATACTCTCTTCATTTTTTAATTGCTGTCGGCGTTGACTTTTAAATTTAACTTTAACCATTCGTGTTATATAAAAAAATTAATAAATTTTATATATTTTGATATAAGTTGATTTATCATTAGAGTTATTTAAATCATAAGTTAAAATTTTACACATTTGAGAAATTTTTTTAATAAAATAAATAGTCAAAATTGATCATAAAAGCCACGACATCATTTTAAAGGGAGTATTTATCTACCGCTCAAAGAAACATGTGTTGCATGCGTAAAAAATCTAGTCCTACGAAGTATAATATATTATAAGAAACACCACAGAACTAAGCGAATGGGTAGGCGAAGATTGTCACCGAGATAGACAAGGTTGAAGGTGACAATTGCGACGAAAAGGAACCACGAACTAGTCTCCCAGTATCTCATCCACACCCTTGGCGATACTCGCGTTGATTTTAATACCTAGTACTCGGATCCGTAGCGACTCTATTGGCAACTGGACTACCCAAATTCATAACAAATTTCGTATAATCCGTCGTTCCTCTCGTATGCACCGAACGAGGCTACTTTTCAAAGATTGAGACGTGCGAACCACTCCTGGTGGGTGTGCTTCGACATAAGGATTGGAATTTTCATGGTTGGAGCAAGGTTTCAGTTACCATCCGAGAACCGAAAATCAGCCAAACTTGGTCCATTTTTGTGGAAATTGAGAAAAAAAGACCACTACTGTAAATCATAAAAATAGACCAATGCGAAAATCAAATTTTAGAGTGAAAATTGACCAATTTTTCAGCTTTACCACTCAGCTTCCCGATTTATTATTTTTAATTTAAAATCAAATCAGTTTGATCGGTTTTTCCAGCTAACCACTTGATTTTCCGATTTTTGAAATTTTTTGAATTTTTTTAAAAAAATAAAAACTTTAAACTGAAAATTAGTACTCTGATAAAATTAGACCAAACCATTTTTACCGAAAACCACCGGAGAAGCATTCTTTTGGATGACATTTTCATGGTGTGAGAAGCATTCTTTTGGGCCGTAGGCCGACCGAAAACGAATGAAGACGCTTGCTGGGCCAAAGAAATATCAAAGGATCCGTTCCCGTGGTACCTTTGGGCCAATTTTTCTTGCTGAAAATTGCTGCGGAGTAGTGCTTGTACTACCGCGTGATGTGTTGTTGATTAATGCATCATCAGTTCCTCGCCGTAGGTCCTCTTCCCCCCTCATGGCGCACGGATTTTTTCAGGGCACGCGCCGGTTAATGGCTCTCGTCAGACCATCAGTTTTGATAGGGCAAAGCACCGTCCCCCGGCCAAGGCCGGAGCCACATCAATGGTGGAACGTACGCGTAATGGGTGGAGAAGAGTGAAGTCGTCTGCCGCGAAAGGGCGCCGAAGTTTTAATTGCAAGCGGCGACGGCTCCCACCGCGCCGCTTGATCCGTCACTACGTTCACCTCCGATCCGCGCCGAGCGGTCCCCGTGTCGCCAGCCCGGAGGCAGATCGGCCACGGCCACCCATTACCGCGACGCGCAGGACAGCACCGCAGGTCCGCCGACGCAGCCTGCCCATCGTCCAATTCAAGGCAACGCTCACCAACCAGCCGGAGCGCCGTCCTCAACCCGCGGCCGCGGCCCCGCCTCACGTGCCACGGCCCCCGTCCGTCGTTTTTGCTCGTCCCCCGTCCATCCACGCCCACGGCGCGGCCCATGCCCGCGTGCCGCCGCGACCGCGACACCCGCGCGGGCACGGCTTCCAGAAGAAGGGAGCAGGGCGACGGACGACCCCGTGCGCGACGTGGTCCGCCTCGCCAGCCTCGCACATGGGAGGATCGCCCGGGGCATGTGACCCCGGAATCCCGCAGCGCGTACGGCTCGCCTCGTCACCGCTCTTGGTGTCCACGGTCCGTCCCCGCGATGGGTCGCGTTGCCGCGGATCGCGCCGCGTAACCCTTGGTGCTGGTATGATATCCTAACCACCACGGGCCACGGCCGCCTCGTCCTCGAATCTTGGACCCCGCAACAGTAACCGGAGGCTGTCGTGGTCGACCGGCGCCCAACCACGATCACTGCCTGATCCGGTAGTTTATTCCTGCTTTGCGTTGCGCTATGGGAGACGTGAATGGAGCAGGATTGGTTGATGGTCATGTCGTGGCCGCGCGCAAGCTTGCGACATTCCATCTGCACGAGCTTACCCGGGCGAGCAGCCACGGACTCGTCGTCCAGTCCAGCACATTCTTATCCGTCTCGAGCCATCATAATCAGCTGGATGATGATTATGTTTCACTAACCCTAAACGACTTGCGTCGGGAGGCTCGGACGCCGGGTACTTCGCTTGTATTGCAATCCAAATGCTGACGTTCTAGTCGCCGTTGCAAGTGCTAATCGCAATCTTTTCCCGGCCCGGCCACGGTTCGTTCTTATCGGGTTGGTCCAGAACACGCTCCTCCCACCACCTCAGTTCAGCTACTTGACACTGGCCCTTTTCGCCGCCGTCAGACACGAACGGATTGACCGGCCCCGGCCACCCACCAGCAAGAGCTGACGGGGAAGATCTTATGGGATAAGAGAGTACTACTACTCTTACTCGATTGGACAAGAGGCGCTGACGAGGCTCGAAGGACCGAATAAAATCAAGAGCGTTGTTAGCTGTTGGGACGTTTCACATAGTGGTGTTGGTGGGGGCTCGCTCGCACCACCACCACCTTCTTTATTTACCACATGGCGGGGCAAAGTGATTGGGAAAGTTACGGCGCGCATTCAGAGTTCAGCCGTGGATTCCGTGAAAATTTCAGGGCTCTTTTAAAACGCAGGATTTTTATAAAAATTGTGTAAAAATTTCATAAAGATTAGTTTAATTTTAAAGAAAAAATTGTAGAAATAAAAAAAAATTCTTTCAATCCGGTTGGGTTGGGTTTAGCGCAGGAGCAACGTTTTACACTCGCAGAGGTGGCCCCCGGAACACACTATTGGGTTGGGCGCTTGCTCAGCTCACGCAGTGCCGTCGATAGAGCTGGGTCCATTTCAACAGGAGCTTCAGATACACGCCGCGATACCAATTATTGTGTCCTCCTCCTCCTCTCTAATCGACCGCTTAACCATGCATAGCTTCATAGCCATATCGTCCCTCCCTACTTCTACTCCACGACCGAGTTACCAACATAGATTAAGGCAGTTCGATCTCGTCGACGTCAGCGTGTCGCTGTTACTTGCTCCGTAATCTATTTACAGTTACTCCGCCGGAACCACCAGCGAGCAGCCGTGCCTCTGAAAAGGTGAAGACTCTCCCTCAAATAGATGATGCAGCACATAATTGCGCCCACAAACGGGTGCCGCCAATGGGCGAAACTCGGGAGCTTGTTGGACTTTTGGATTCGGTGCAGTCGAATCGATCGACAGCCTAACTGAATAAATATAGTACAGACCTTTGGCACGTTATGCCTGGCCGGAGACAACTTGGACGATTGTTAATCGACTTGTCGTCACCGCAGGAACGAACCATTGCAACGGCGCAGGCGTCAAAGAGAGGACTACCGGTGGTCCGGTGTGCATGTTCAAGCACAGAGCTTGCATGGCACGTAAGATAGTTGGTAGGAGAAGGAGATGAACGAGTTGTAAATAGGGCAAAGTTAAGGCAGAATCTGCGTTCTACGACCTCGCACGCCTGGGGTCGTAATCCACATGGGACGTGCACACGTGCAGCCCTCGGAATCTCGCCAGCCGAAGCGGTCAAGCAAAGCAACCAGTGGTCGCATTGCGACGTGGACCTACTAAACAGGCAGTAGTAGTAGCTTATTACATTTAGTAGTGGTAGCTTAGAGGGAGTAGTACTAAACTGTCTAAACAAGGGATGGTTAGCTGCTTTGTCTCAGAGGAAGAGGTGGTGTGCATGTGACGGGGAACATGGAACCCAGAGACCAAAGCGGATAGATAGAGTTGCCGGGGCCGGTCTAACCTTGGGCTCTAAGCACCTTCCACACAGGATTCTCCATTACCGCGGTCTTTACATTCTTTCAAACTTTTTTTAGGGCGGTAGATAGGGACGAAGAGACTCCATGTCCTTGAGCACTTAGGGTGTGTCCAGTTCTCATTATTTTTTGCCGCTGCTGTGGCTGCAGCTGCTACTATCAACACAAATTTACTTAGTGCTACAAGCACTACAGCAACAGTCTTGACGATTTCCTTTCTTTAGAAATGAAAAAAAAAATGGAAAAAAATAATCTTACATGGATGTAAGGAGTATTCGTCAGTCACAAAATAATATCATTGTTTTAATTTTAGACATTCATATTTAACTATTTATCTAATTAAAAAATGATTACGTGCCTCATTTATCAATCGGCATGCCACGCGGCACCGCGGATGGCCACGAACAAATGCGGGGGACCGAGGGGTACTACAAACTTATCATGGCGCCTGGGCTGAATGACCCAGCGCCTTCGAAAAAAGCGAAGCGAGCAGTTGATCGAAACAGTGCGGTGCAGCAGGAACACTGCACCTTGAAACGGATAGGTGGATCGGATGGATCCTCGATCCCGGACCGGATCCATCGCGCCCTGCCTGGACCAGAAGACCACGCCCCCGTAACCCCACCCTATCCGTCGCCACCGCAAACGCGTTGCTCCCTTCCAGGAAGGCACGTACGTTGCCCGCCGCGCTTATCCAGACGCTCCATGCACGGCGCGAGCAAGAGCCGTCTCGCCGAAGCGAAAGAAGATCCCAAGGACCAGGAACGTGCGCACGGCGGCCTCGCCCGGAACCGAAGCTGGAGATTTCGGGGAACGGCAGGACACAGTCACACAGGCCGCTCGCGAGGCTGATCTCGTATCTGCACCGGTCGGACTGGAGAGCAAGCAACCGCCCAGCTGGCCTGGACCAGGGGCATATCATCACATCCACGGGGTTCAGTACTACTCCAGTCCAGGGCATATGCGTGCCTGAAACCGTGTTTGAGAATCCAGATCCAGCGGCTGGGAAGTCCAGTGCTCCCTACAAACGGCGTAACGTTAGTGCGTCACCGGTCTCGGATCAAGCAGCAGCAGGGCGGGTTAAAGGAACTAAAGGCTAGAAAGAGGTAGAGCAGGCGTAGGCACAATCAAAGGATTGATGCAAAGCAACACGGGAGGAACTGGAGAAGGCACTCGATCGGAATAATGGCAGCGACTGGACTGGACGGGACAGAGGTGCCTTTCACTGTTGTTGCCTTAGCTGGATCGGCTAGCTAGGGAACGAGGGAACAAACACCCTAGGCGGGGGGCAAGCAAAGCCATCCAAGCGAAGCAAAGGTGCCTTGCTCCCGTCCTTGACAGGACGCATCCTGTCTACTCGATCAGTGCACCCCCGCCCTGCGCCGTGCGATCGCCGCACAGGCTGTCCGGGGCATTCTGGACGCGTCGCACGACGGCATGCAAACGCACGCGTTAATGACACCGTACGTGAAAGTTAAAGCGAGAGTAAACAGGTGTACCGCCACGTAACCAACATCCTCAACGCCGAGCAAGTGAGCAACTGCCCCTCTTGTCGTTTGGTAAGGAAAAAAAAGGCAGCTGTGTCGGAGTTGCATCTGTACAGTTTCGTACAGTACCGTCTCCCTCACTCAATCAAAGAGAAAATATCTACGCCTACGAAAAATCATGTGTATCTCCACCGGCGGCCATGCAGAGGCCATGGGTCCAGGCATGCATGGGAGGTGCGTGAACCCGGTCAGCCTTGGCAGCCCCGGACGCCGGGATCCATGTGACAAGGTGAGCTCGGCGAGCTTGATGGCGCGCCAAAGTTGTTGGTGCCGTCCTCGATACGCGCAGCATGGGGCCACCCTTCTTAACGTGCGTGCTACTGCTCCCTGCTGGTAGTACTAATCCGCATTTATCTTGAACGGTCCGGTTTACGCCAAGTAGCGTTTGAATACTAAAATCTGGATTATAGATTTTTGGATTTTAGAATTCGGATTATAAGAATTCAGAATTTTACTTGTTTGGATTATGAGATTTTATTTAAATTTTTGAATTTTTTTAATTCGGGTTCTATAAATTCAAAATCTTAGCTATTTGAATTATGAGATTTTATTATTTTAGATATATTGATGTGTATTATAGTATAGAATTTTAAATAATATTTAAATCTATGAGATTTTATTGGATTCTATAATTCTCTAAAAACTCACCTTAAATACCTGTGAGATTATTTTTATTCGGATTATCAAAATCTGATGGGATTCATAGGGGCCTCAGTCTCACTCCCTCCCCGTTCAAAACGAACCACATGCGGCAGTACTCTGTCGCACTGTTCGTCTTTAATTACTTAGCCTAAGCGTGCAGTAGTTTTTTTCCTCTCTCTTTATCGAAATTTGACACCAAAGCGATCGTTTCTCTCGTGTAGCCACCAAATCACTTATCCGCACAGCTCTGCGTTTTTTTTATGCACTCCCTCTGTTTCATGTTATTTTGACACTAACACGGTTTTCAAAACACAGTATAATTTGATTTTTTTTATAAAAATATGTATTAGCAAATAATATATTTATATTTTTATAAAATATTTTTAAGATAAATCTAATCATATACTTCCTCGTTTCACTTTGTCAAATTAACTTTGACTATTTATCTTATTTAAAAAATTTATGAAAATACAAAAATAAATACGTTAAGCTTAAAATATTTTTAATACTAAATTATTTCATAATAAAATAAATAATATTTTTACAAATTTTTTGAACGAGACGAATGATCAAATGTTGATTTAAAAAGTCAAAAAATCACTTATAGTGAGACGGAGAGAGTATATTTTTAAACTTAATAAGTTTAAATTTACTGGTCATTTACATTTTAAATATTTTAACCGAAATATTGTTCTAAAAATCAGAGAGAGTATGTGCTTTCGCATGCATACGAGAAAGATTACCACGCTTAACAGCTGCAACAATGTAATATACTCCGTAGATTCATAGGTTCTGTTTGGTTTAGTTGAACTTATTAAAAAAGAAACTTATTTGATCGGTTGATAAAAATCTATTGGAAAATAAGTTATTTGTTTAATTCATTTTTGAAAAGTAGTTAAATTAATAGTCCCTATGTCCCATAAAAAGATCATTTTTTTACTTTCAGATTTCAAATTTGATCACTTGTCTTATTTAAATTTTTTTTATAAAAATATAATTTATTTTATTGTGAATTGTTTTATCATTAGAAATATACTTATTTGTTTTTATATTTGCAAAAAAAATTGAATAATACGAATGGTCAAATAAAATTTTTAAAAGTCAAATTATATCTATTTATTTTTATGAATAAGATGCAAATAAACGACGCTAGATAATGACATAATGCGATGTGGGCTGGTAGGCACTGTGCACTGTGCACCCGAGCCTTGTCCGGTTTTGGGGTTGGGGTTCATGCGCGGGAGCGGCACGCAGAGGACTACCGCGCCAAGCGCACGGCCTCGGTTGGCAGCGTTTCACGCCCGTGCGCGTCGCGCGTCACGCCGAACGCGACCGCCTTCCCCAGTCGCTCCCCCCGCTGAATCGTCAGCGACAGTTTGCACCGCCGCCGCGCCGTGGTTTACGCCGCTGGGTTGCCGTTGTTTCGATTCGATTCTCTACGAGCGCTACTACTGGCTGCCACGACTTTGGACCCTGTGTTCCTCCCTGTCGCCGAGCGAGTGCTGCCGTGCTCGCCTATTCTGCGGATTGTGGCCTTTTGTTTTATCTTTTTCAGCTAGCTTTTTTAATTTAAAAAGCTAAAAACTGAGAAGTTGAAACAAATAAAGTTTTGAAAAACTACTGAAATTTTTTTGTAAAAATGAACTAAAAACTGAAAAACTCACTAAAAACTGTTTTTTAATTTTTGATGTGAAAAAAACTAAATATAAATTAAAAAATTAACATCTAAATTTTATTTAGTTAACTTTTTGACTAACATTAATCAACTTATCTGAAAACTTAAAATCTCCTGTTCAAATAAAAGGGCCTAAGTCTCCCCGTGTCAGACGAGAGACCGTCGAGTCGTCGACGACCGCACTCCAGCTGAAACCGTCTCGTTTTGTCCGGACCCTCGTCCTAGAACTCGCAACTTGCCTCCTGCTTCACCCACAAAAACCCTCTCACCGTACCAACAAAAACCGAGCGAGAAACAAACTTCCCAAACGCAACGCGGTCACGCGGGACGACCACGGACTCGCCTCCTTCCTTCCGTTCCACGGGAAGGGAGAAAGAAAGGAAACCCATAACCGGTGGGCCCGAAAGGAGCCGGAGCGAGCCCCTCGGTCTTATCCCCCGCGCCCCCGGAAGAGTTTCTCCGACGCGAGAAGAAAGGAATGGCCCCGGGTCCCCCCCGCGCCATCCGCGCCGCGCCCACGTAGCAGCCCGGCGGGGCGGGTCACGCGCGCGGGCGTGAGCCGCGGTATGGGCGGAGCTGCCGGCGTGGCGCGGGAAAGGGACGGGGCCGTTGGATTGGATGCGGGCGTCGGAGCTCGCCGGCGGTGTCCGCTTCTTCGGCCTTTAGATTGAGCGGGGCCGTCGGTTTGTTCTTTTTTTTTTCTAAATAAACAGGGGCGTCCCTGAAATAAAGAAAACACAAGCTGTAAACAATTTTCTGGATCCAACAAGTCTTAAATGTCCACTCACACCCCTCATCTGTCTGCGTGCTACTACTCCGTTACGATGTTACATGCGAGATTTAGTATACGCTTTTCTCGGATTTAAATACAGAATCAATACACAGCATTGCGTGTCCATGCGTAAAGGCAAAGCAAAACCAGGCTAACGCCATTGTTTAGTCACAGTACTCTACGTCCAAGAACAGGTCAAGAAATCCGGCATTATCCACATACAGTCTCCGCGCTCCTCGTATAAAAAAAAGGAAGCAAAGAGAAACTGGATATTACCGCATACCAAAACGAGTATACAGCCAAACAAAAAGCAGGACACGCCTGCGCGCTGCGCGTTGTGCTTGGGGAAGCCAAAGCCCAACTCACAGTTTCCCGTTCCGCATGCGTCCAAAACGGGGGCGCCACTCGCAGTCCCAGTCTCCACCCAAGGTTTCTAGAACCTACACGAATCGCTCTATCCTGAGTCCCCAGCCGGACACAGTGACGGCCCCAAACCGCGGCGGGGACGGGACGCGCTGGCGGGTAGCCCCCGCGCCCTACACGGCCGGACGGATCGCCAGGCCACCTCCCTACGTGTCCCCAACGCGGGGCCCCCATGCCTGACACCTCCCCTCTCCGCCCACCACGCGTCCAAACCGGAGGACGCTCTTTTTTCTCCGTCCCATCTCGAATCCTCTCTCTGCGGGTGGGTCATAAGAATGTTTGGACCACATGTCAGCGTGAGATATCGTGTAGGGTGGGATCTGTGTCAGTTACGCCTATGGCTGTGGAAACTCCGCCGTCAGCTTCACCGTGGTTAACTAACCCTGGTCAGATGCCTTCCAATGAGGGATAACCCTGGTCACCGGAGCAGCATATAAACGCGCGCCGGATCGGGGTTGTCGTTCACATCCACACCACGCCTCTAACCGTAAGCCGAGTCCACGAGATCTCCCGGTAGACCAGACCACCCAGTGCCAACCATCGATCCTCCAGCAGCCACAATGATGATGATGGGCGAAGGCATGAGCGCCCCGCCATGGTCGGCGTCCCAGCACCACCACCTCCCGGTGAGCGGTGTAGACACCGGCGACGACGAGGCCGCGCCGTACCTCCTGGCCGCGCTGCAGCAGTACTTGCCGTCCAACAACGACTACGCCTGTGACGACGACGAGGAGGCCACCGCGATGGCCGCCGGCGCGTACGCCGGCGACGAGTTCCGCATGTACGACTTCAAGGTGCGGCGGTGCACCCGCGCGCGCAGCCACGACTGGACCGAGTGCCCGTTCGCGCACCCGGGGGAGAAGGCGCGCCGCCGCGACCCGCTCAAGTACCACTACTCCGGCACCGCGTGCCCAGACTTCCGCAAGGGCGGGTGCAAGCGCGGTGACGCCTGCGAGTTCGCGCACGGCGTGTTCGAGTGTTGGCTGCACCCGGCGCGCTACCGCACCCAGCCCTGCAAGGACGGTACGGCCTGTCGCCGCCGCGTCTGCTTCTTCGCTCACACGCCGGATCAGCTGCGCGTCCTACCGCCGCAGCAGTCCAGTCCGAGGGGAGTTGGCTCGGGCGCGTCGCCTCTCGCGGAGTCCTACGACGGGTCCCCGCTGCGGCGCCAGGCGTTCGAGAGCTACCTCAATAAGACCTTGTCCTCGTCGCCTACCAGCACCCTCGTCTCGCCACCAAAATCCCCTCCCTCCGACTCCCCGCCATTGTCGCCGGACGGGGCCGCTGCTTACCTCCGCGGGTCCTGGCCTGGTGTGGGGTCCCCGGTGAACGATGTCCTTGCCTCGCTCCGTCAGCTGCGCCTCAGCAAGGCCAACTCCTCTCCGTCCGGCGGTTGGACCGGTTACCCCGCCTCTGCTGTCGCCTATGGTTCGCCTAAGGCTGGGGGCATCTACAGCCTACCCACCACTCCGAGGGCTACGCCAGCAACCATGGCCACCGCCACCAGCTTCGTGCCCAACCTGGAGCCGCTGGATGTCGGCTTCGGCGTGGAGGAGGAACCTGTGCAGAGGGTGGAGTCGGGCCGTGCCCTTCGCGCCAAGGTGCTCGAGCGCCTGAGCAAGGAAGGCACCGTCTCCAGCGATGCCAATACCGGCGTCGGAGGCCCGGACGTTGGGTGGGTCTCCGAACTCATCAACTGAGGTCAGGTTCTTCGAGTTTCTTCTGCGAGTGACAGACAACACGGTGATGGTGGTGGTAAGATCAAGCCCGTCAGAGAAGGATCGCGTCGCCATCTTTAGTTTCCTTTCGTTGCTTCCAGTTTCCGCTTATTCCTCTGTACATATCTATCGCCACGTGAATATTCTTAGTTGGTAGAACGGAGGCCGGGAGGTGGAAGAAGTGGTGGATTTGTTTTGGGGTTCTTGAGGTAGCTGAAAATATCCCAGAAAAATAGTGAAAAAAATGTTGTAGAAATGTATTACTAGTAGTAGTAGGTGATGGTGGTAGTTTGCGTGCTGTCTGTGCGTAAGGGGGTGTGGAGGTGAAGAATGGCAGCTGGTTGTGACGACGACGGAGACTGAAGGTGGCCGGATCTCCTTCCAGCGGCAGCGGCGATGGCCGCTTGATTTCGGTGATTCCCAAGCATGCTTTATTTAGGTTGATGTTTTCGCATCTTTGTCGCATATGCATATCATGATGCATCGACTTGTCCAGGATATAGTAGATTTCAACCCACTTGTTGATTACTGCCCCATTTTTGTTAAAATCATCCCGCACAGCATATTTTGTACTAGTGGTACCTTATTACCAGTTTATAATTCACCCACCATTGGTGAATTTCCCCCATGTAATCTTCTGTTAAAAGTAAATTAATGATCAGTGTTTTAATCAGCTTCACAGCTTGATTTTGGACTTTTTTGTGTGCCTTGTGACTACTCTGCTTGATTGTGCGGAGGTTAAGCTTGATTTTGGACTGTGCACTGAAAATGACTGGCGAGTGCTCTGATGGTTGGGAGCATTGTCGGCGATTGGCCGGGGAAACTTCGCGAGTGCGACGGCGTTAGGGTCGCCGGCCGGTCGTTTTCCTCCTTGGCGGAGGACGACGACTTGCACGGCCTCCCGCCATCCTTGTCGTGCGCTGCACATGCGCCCCTCGACGTTGCTGTGCTGTTCGTCTCTGACCACAAAAGTGGTCTGCATCGTTTTTGTGGTTTTCGATTTCGTTCGGTTTTCGTTGTTTTTGATTTTACTGCAGCGGATTGGTTTTATGGGATTATCGGTTTTTTTAATTTTTTTTTAAAATTTAAAAATTTGAAACCGTTAAAATTGCTCGGTTTCGATGAAATATTTTGTTTAAATTTTAAATTTTTAATTTAAAACGGTTTTTGATGGATTTTTACGATTTTAACGGTTTTGGTCGATGATGGTTTTAGCGATTCAAACCAAATTATAAATCTTGCTCTGCACTCTGCAGTCGAAGCATCCCTCCGTACAGAGATGAGTGGGGTTCATTGACAAAGTGATGGCAGTGATTACAGGACAGTGGAGCTCAAGAAAATGGCGAGCCGTCTGGCCCGTCTGGGAGAGATCGCATAAGTGAATCCTGTCACAAGTCTGCGCGGCAGGCGTAATCTCGAGTTGTGTTACTCCTGTTGGAGTATCAGCCAGTTGAAGAGGAGCAGTGCGGGGTGCGCGAGGGGAACCCGACGCCGGCGGCGACGGGGTTGGGGTGGGGCTGAGGACGGCGACGGAGCCCGGTGATGTTGCCTCGGCCGGACGCAGGTGCCCAACGCTTCCAGCTCCGATCGCGGCGGCCCCGGCACGCGGGACCGCGGTTGCTCCGCCGTGTGGCCATCTTTAGCGGGGGCAATGTAGCTATAGTTCTGTAGCCCTACCGCAGCTTTGCTTTGGTTGGCTTGGCTTGGAGTGGAGCAGGCGTATATGGGTTCGGCTCAGTCTCACCGTGGCATTGCCTGTCTCGTTCTGTGCGACAGGACGGCCTCTTTTTCCGGATTACATACACCGCCTTCCCCGTTCCTCACAGCAGCAGGGTGAATACTTTTTTCAGAGTCTTCATGCTAACGACATGGACGTGTGATTTTTTGACCAATAATTTTCGAGGGCAGAAAAATTATTGAGCCCAAAGGTCCCTCCCATCCTCTAAATAGGAACCGGACGCCAATAACCTTCGTCCCTCCGACGATGGTAAGAACAACTTGTTCCCCACTGCTCTAACGACGATCCGCTATGCATGAACCGTTGCGCCTCAACACCAAGTTGGCAAGTTGACTTGTTACTCTGAAACTCCAAACAGACTTGTTTCCTCGTAAAGCACCCCACTCCGCACGACGCGGGAAGTGTGACGCAGCTAATCCGCAGAATTCAGCCCACCGATCACGTCGGAGTAGTTGCAGAAGCAGCAAGCAGAAAAGCTCCGGTCCGGCGAGGTCGATGTGCAGCCGCTGTTTAGACTTATGGATACTGCAGAAAGTACGGAGTAGTCGTAACCTCTCGCTTTTGCGTGGCAAGCAGCAAAAGCTCTGGACTGGTAGGGTACGGTGCCACCTCAGAGGCCTCAGCCAATTGCACGAAAATATCTCGCTCCACGCATGTCACGCCGCGCCGTAGGTGGCGTCCAGGCCGGTAGGGCCCGACGACCCGTCCTCCACGGCAATCCGCTGGTTTGTCCGGTAGCGAGAAACGGGAACGCACACCTCACGCCGTACGGACGCACGGCTTTGTTGAGAGTTTGTTCTCTCGACCCGACCCGACCCGACCCTATCCGTATCTGTGTGGCGCGGATAAGGTCGCGGCGTCGCGCGTCCAGCTGGCGGTCACTCTGGGCTTGGAGCGGCACACGGGTCCGAAAGAGATCGTCGTCGTCTTCTCTGCCCCGCTAGCAGTCCCGCAGCACCGCTAACGCAGCCATCAGCCCTCAAAATCAGACGACGATTTGTAGAACTCCGTCTCCATTCGATCCGGCCCAGCGACTTTTCTTTTTCCTACTCCTATGTTCCCTGTGGTTCTCCGGCCGCCAGTGGACCTGCGCCACAGCGATCGACCGATCGTTTTCGTCCCTTAGCTCATTGCACGGCTTCGCTTTAGTAGCGCGCGGCCTCGGTTGGCTGGGGAGCATGTGGGCGGTGTCGCGTGTCCACGCCTGTCTCGTTCCCAGCGACAGGACGGCGTCCTCCCGGTACCGCAAGCGGTTCCTTTCGCCCATTTCTGCGTCAGGTTCCCGTCAGGAACCGCGTCCACGCAGTAACTCCTTTGTCTCGGCTCTCCTCGTTTCTACTCCGATTTCGTATTCTCTCTCCCCAGATGTAAGACCTACTCACAGTTCAGTCGGATCGCATGGCGTCCTCCACCTCTCTCCATAGCATCCATACGCGACGACCGGAGCCGAAGCCACAGTGAGAGTGGCGGACGGAACAGACACGCGAGCAGTCACCTAAAAGCATCCGGTTTCCGGATTCCGGTAGGAGTACCACGCATGCGCATGAGCAGCTGCGCGATCCGGATTCCGGGAGCGTCCAGTGCGATCCATCTCCGGGCAACATGGCATATGTCTTAAGTTGAGTGGGGCGGATATCGTTACATCTGTGAGCTGTATGATTAGTCGTAAATTAAATATACAGATTTTGCAGAAATATGTAAACCGCATCGTTTGACATAAAAAAATATACGGTCATTGCGAGAATTCAATAATTTTTTCATTCAATATAATTTATCACTCTATTATTATATATACAATTAATTCAAAATATTAGTAACTTTAAAACCATGATTTTTTATTTGGTGTAGTGAGTTTAAAATTGGATTTTATAATTAAAATCTCGCGTTTATACTTATAAAATTTTAACAAATTCGACTAAAAATTGTTAGAAAATATTCTAAATAATAAGTAAGCAACTTTATGTAAATTAGTATAAGTAGAACAAATATAATAAAGTTGCGATCTTTTGTGAGTTACTGCGGACGTATCTGTTTGTCTGATGAGTTTTGCGAGTGAATAATTGTTAAACCATGAAGAAAATATGATTGATTCAACGTAATACTCGTCTCACTTTCAACACCACTTGCAACACATATGCCAAGTGGGCGGTCCATCCTAGCTGCTATTTCAACGTTTCCCCGCCGCGGAAAGCGCGACTCTTGCCTCGCCGGTCGCTCTCCGTCCGGGCTGCCGCTGCCGGTGGTAGGGTACCGCGCAAATATCTCGCTCGACGCACGGCTTGCCAAGTGGGCGGTCCATCCTAGCTGCTATTTCACGTTTCCCCGCCGCGGAAAGCGCGACTCTTGCCTCGCCGGTCGCTCTCCGTCCGGGCTGCCGCTGCCGGTGTAGGGTACCCCGCAAATATCTCGCTCGACGCACGGCTTCGCAAGCGAGCAGGTCCCGCTACCGGGCCACCGGCGACCAGCGACCTTCGGGTATTGTCGCCTAGCGCATGTGCAAGCTCCGGACTTGAGTAGGCTCCAGTACAGCGTCGGGCGCAACAGGGCTCGCTTGCAGCGGCTGCTCATGCGTTGGGTGTTGTACGTACGGAGGGGCTGAGGGAGGTCCGTCGTGGCCGTGTGATGGGAGGGAATTTAGGGAAGGACAGCCTCTGTTTCCAGAGCGTCAGCAGTTTGGCTGTTTGGATAACAAGAGCAACGTGGCAGCGGATGGCAGTGTCGCCGGCCGGCCGGTCTATGATGGCCGGAAAAGGCTTAGCTCAAGTAGCAACAATCCCACCACGAGAGATCGAACCAAGGCCATGGCGGGCCGGAACCAAGTAATGGGCTGGATGCTCTGGCCTGAATGGGCACAGAGAATAGGGTCATCTTACATTTCTCACGATTTTGTTCCGTTTCGGCCTGTTGGGCCGGGGATGCTCCATGCCATCATTTTTCGATCTTCAGTTTCGTGTCTACCGTCCGATTTTAACGAACGGTAGTGCGATCGGACGGGGAGTACATCTATTTCTAACGCGTTCGATCGCACTACTGCCCGTCAGTTGATCGAGGAGGAGACATGACACTGCAACGCGAAGGAGACTACTAATTGGCCGTAGCAGCAATGACATAAAGACAAAGCCTTTGAAAGGTAGTACTCCGTACTCTGTAAAACCATGGGCAAACTTGGTCGCTCCAGCCCTTAGAGCATTCACAATGTTGAGTAAACAGTTTTCTAAAAAAGAAGTTGAGTAAACAGTGCATCACGGGAAGGAAAAAATCGAACCAAGCACATTGTGGGAAGTCAGGGTGGGCGTGGTGCGGGTTGGTCCACTGGACCTTCTGGGGGCAGCTGGTTCAGTTCCGTTTGATCCATGGGATCGATTGGATCGAACCCTTATTGCCGTTCGACATTCATACTCCGCTGCCGGCTAATAGATTAATGGAGCCCTGCACAGCGGTGACGCGGAGCAAGTGCGTGCTGTTATTTGAATCCTCCGTCGAGGTCGCCCCTCGACTCCATCGCGTCGTCCGTTAGTACTCCGTCGTCGCTCATATCTCCTGCCGGCTAGTCGATTGCCGGAGGCCTGGAACCCCTGCGCATCAACGACGACCGACACGGCGATGCGTGCTGTTGTTTCACTCATCTCCTTCACAATCATCCTGTCGGTGTTCTATACACCCGCACAGTTTAAATTGGTAGATCAGAGAAAGTACTATGCATATTTTTTAAATCGATGTGGTTTAATCCGCGATAAACTTAAGAATATAACTTAATTCAGATCACCACGAAATGTAATACCCTACGTTCAAAGGTTGGAATCGACGAACTCATATATGATCAAGTGGATTACAACGACAGGAGAGCTTTTACACGGAAAGAGTTTCTAGCACGCCTTTGTGGGTGTATGACTATCTCCAATTCGTTCGTATTTGTACAAGGGTCTCCAGCGGGCTTTTATATAGAGACCAGACGGGGTTACAATGCGGGGTAAGACGGACGGCTCTCAAACAGTTGGGTGCTACAACAAAACTTGACGCTTACGGAACTGAATGTCTTTTAACAGGTGAGGCGCAGCCAAACTTATCAACAGGATGAAGCTTCTTTTAACGAGTAGAGCTGCCACCAAACTTGGTGGTCATGGAAACGAGCCCACTCTAACGGATGGAGCCAACGGCATCTTCGAGAATATTTTTGGTGATCTTTGACGCTAGACGGTCCTTTAACGCCAGCTGTCGTTCTTAGCCTGTCTCTTGTTCAGCGTCAAGCAGGGGAGGGGGGGAGTTGCTTACCATTTGCTTTACCGCTCTGCCACCTTGCACAGTTATCTCTATGTTGGCAAGAATCTTGTCGCGTGTTGGTCAGAAAAGTAAGTAGGTTACTTAATCATCTTGGCGTTACGCTGTCTCTGACTTTAAGAGGGTCGGGTGGCTCTTGTGATTAGATACGCTCGACTATTTGAGTTAGGATTCGTGAACACTTACATGTTTTTTTTAACCCACAAATTGTTGTTGATGAGCCGTAATTTGTACCTTGTGCCGTGGAGTAATCTCAGATTGTAAATAACAGAGGGATATTATCCCGATACATCCCACGACAAGGCAGCGGATGATGGAGCTGACACTCGACCCGATGCTGGCCAAGGTGATCATGGCGCTGGAGCATAAGGCCCCGTTTGGAACAGAGGATTTTCTCTTTTTTTTAACTTTTTTTAAAATTGAATTGATTACTGTGAAATTTTTATAAAATTTCTGTGAAATTCCTAAGTTCGTAACGGCGACTAAGAGGCGCCCTCTAAGGGCTGAAGGACAAGACGATGCAGATGCTCATTGATGCCGGCTCAAGGACAGACGCTTCAAAACAGTAAACACCCAAGATTATTTGACGAGAGCTGCTAGCCTCGGAGCATTTTCACCCAGAGTGCCGTAAAAATTTGAAACGATCCATAATACCCAATGAAGCTGTGGTGCGTGCCAAAAATTAACAATGGCTAACCACAATGTCCCGCAAAATGTCACTGGTTCGATGGGTTGGGAGCGGTTCACTCCGTGCTTGAACCACGCCCATCCTGAGTGGGAAGCGAACCGTGGTCGTCGGAATCTAAAATCACAATCTATTATTAGTTCAACCGAACCGATGGAAGTAAAAAATTATTTTGGCCTCTGAAACTGCCGCTCCATCCTCCATAGCACAAGGGGAAGTGGATGAAGGGAAGAATAAGTAGTTTAATCTTTTATAGGATTCACATACTTTTTTCTTTTCCTAAAACTGGGCCCACAGACGTCGTAGCCAGCGAACTCAAGCATACTCGCTTGGTTCTGTGCACTGTTGTGACTGCCCTTAGTTCCATAGCAGCAAAATCAAGTTGTTATCAATGTACCACTTGAGACTGTTATAAAAAAGACATAATCATGAGAGAGTAGGCTATAAGATCTGTTTTGTTAGTGCCTAATACCACAACTAACTTTCGCTAAGTGTGGTTTGAAATAAAAAATATGGCTAATATATGTTTAGCCACATGTGTGTGGCAATGTTAGAAAAAAAATACAGAGTGTGATATGTGAGGCAGAGTGCTTAAAGAAGTAGGAGTATGACTTTGCCACAGTGGTGACGATGAACTAATTAGGTGCTAAGAATATGTGAGCAGGGATGCAGCTAGCAGCAACGATTCCCAGGTACTAGTGGAGTTCTGGAACACCAAAGATTTCTCCCGGTCTGAAGTTGCCACTATCCTAACGGATATGGAATGCTTATTAGTTGTGTTTGAGTCTCTTACTTTAAATTATGTTAATAGGGTGGCTAATTGGGTAGCTCATTTCGGTGCACAGGAAGCTGCACATTACTCTCTCCGGTTGAGAAAATCACGATCTTCAAAACATAATTTTAAATTTTATTTTTTTATAAAAATATTTATTAAAAAATAACATATTTATACTTCTATAAAAATACTTTGTAAAACAAATCTAATTATATAATTTTTATAATTTTAAACTCAATATGTTAAAAGTTATTTGTAATAATTTATATTCTCTATATTTGACTAAAACATTATTCTAAACGACATACTTCGTGAACCGGAGGGAGTAGAAGGCATCTTTCAGATGGTTGAAACCCCTGATTTCCTGTTGCCTAGTATGCAACATGATTCTAATTTCGTAGGTTAATGAAAGTGCTTATCTGATTTTTTTTTTAAAAAGAAGAATATGTGACATGATTAAATTTAGGTGTGACAAGTTAGACACCAAACATGCTCAGTCCTTTCTATGTGATATAACGGATTGTATAATTCATCAAAGATAAAATTTAAAATCTATTTGTGAACAGGGTTGAGGAAAAACAAGGTCAATTTTTGGTTAAAAAATTTTAAAAAAATATTTTTTTGAAAAAAATTAAAATTTGGAAATTAATCAATAAACTGGTAAAACTGAGAGGTAAACAATAAAATCAGCAGGTTTTAAAATAAAAAATTTAAAATTCGACTGATTTACTGTAATATTTTGACCAAATTTTATTAAAATATTGATTTTAGAATTTAGAGGTGTTTTCGTTTGGACCGTGACACTGCCCTCCCTCCGATTTCCACGGTTGGAAAGGTTAATAAACGAAAACCATGTTTGGGAATTGGGATAGAGAGAGTACTGCAAAAATCATATTCGCGGCCTTTTCTTTTGAACGAAAATCATTTTCACTGCCGTGCGTGCGCCCTTCTCCAAGGCGGTTCCTCAGCCACCAAGCGGCGGGCATGGACATCGACGACCCATCGACGCGCCTCGTCGGCGGCGGTGCCGAGCCGCCCCGTATCCGGCGGCTGGAGGAGTCGGTGGTGAACCGAATCGCGGCGGGCGAGGTTATCCAGCGGCCGTCGTCGGCGGTCAAGGAGCTCATCGAGAACAGCCTCGATGCCGGGGCCTCCACCGTCTCCATCACCGTCAAGGATGGTGGGCTCAAGCTCATACAGGTCTCCGACGACGGACACGGCATCCGGGTACGCGCGCTAATCTCTAGACGGCTATACCCCTAAAACGAACTTTCTTATCCCCTAAACCCTGAGACTGTTGTCACGTTGTGAAGACAAGTTTGGAATTTTTAGTGTGGGATACTTGGAGGATCGAGTATTTGACATTTGATTGATTGCGCCTGTAGCTTAATCGTGCCTGCGAGCACATGTAGGACCATTTGGTGGAATTGGAGCAGGGTTAAGAAATTTCAATTCACCGTTTTGTTGAATTGGAAATGTTTTTAGGTTTGACTAACATTTGTCATGGAATTCAAACATGAGAGCACAATTTTTATTAAGGGAAATGCTAATTTTAGTTCTGTAATTGTTTGTGATGCAATGATATACTGTACGCGAAGTCCTAAGGGTCCTGCTCCGTACTACACATCAAGTACATTGGAAACATTCCTTTTCAAAAATTAGCACTATATATCCCGCTGAAGAACTATTCACTTAATTTCCGCTGACGCGCACCTTTTGCCATCTAATTTACTTTCCTTTCACAGTTTGAGGATTTGCCAATATTATGTGAAAGGCATACTACCTCAAAGTTATCTGCATATGAGGATTTGCAAACCATAAAGTCTATGGGGTTCAGAGGTGAGGCCTTGGCCAGTATGACTTACGTCGGCCATGTTACTGTGACAACAATAACAGAGGGCCAACTTTACGGTTATCGGTTAGTTCATTAACACTTCCATTGTTTAATGCTTCTGCTACGTTCTTTAACTCTTATTGATTAATTTTATCCTACTTTCTCCCACCTCCCAGTGTTTCTTATAAAGATGGGGTAATGGAGAATGAGCCAAAACCTTGTGCTGCAGTTAAAGGAACTCAAATCATGGTGAGTTTGCTTAGTGTTCTACTGATTTAATTTGTTGCAAATTGCAATTTCAACAAAAAAACCTTTTAAATCCTAACTTCTCTGCAGGTTGAGAATTTATTTTACAATATGGTAGCTCGTAGAAAAACATTGCAGAACTCTAATGATGACTACCCCAAAATCGTAGACTTCATTAGTCGATTTGCCATCCATCATATCAACGTGAACTTCTCTTGCAGAAAGGTAAATATCACTTGTGTTTTCTTTTTTCTAATCTCATCAGTCATTAGATTAAATAGTGTCGTTTTATTCTCATGTCACAGCATGGAGCCAATAGAGCAGATGTTCATAGTGCGAGGACGGCTTCTAGGCTGGACGCTATAAAGAGTGTCTATGGAGCTTCCGTTGTTCGTGATCTCATGGAAATAGAGGTTTCAGATGAGAATGGTGCAGATGCAGTATTCAAGATGAATGGTTATATCTCAAATGCAAATTATGTGGCCAAAAAGATTACAATGATACTTTTCATAAACGGTATATCTTTGCAGAGCACTAATGAGTTTTTTGGGACAATTTTGCTCCATCAACAAAATCTAATAATTTTATGGGGACTTGCAAACTTTGTGCATTATGAATATAGATAATTTATGAGATAAGTTATGGTCCAAATTATCAAATTATCTACATTATGTTGAATTGACTGAAACTGTATTTGTTCCTAGAGGATGCTTGCTGTAGCCAGATTAAGATTCAGCTTTGCAGGCCACATATATTGCGCCAAACAGTCCTTGTGTCAGAAAACTATATGTTATATATGTGCCAGTTTCAAACTGGGTCTAAAATAGCAAACATTGCCCAGTCTCATTTAGATGATTATTCTCCAGTTGTTTCTTTTTGGGGGAGAATTTCGAGCAACTTTTGTGCATTCACTAACAAAAGGATGAAATCAGGCTCCCTGTTCCAACACCAACTTGTCAAATTACACACCCAGTTAAATGATTCTCAACAATTGATCTGTCATATTTTAACATGGACCCCTTGTGAACTACTAGTACGCTACAGTTTTTTTTTTTAAAAATAAATATATATGCATGTCTTTGTTTTATCATTTATTTGTCTTTGTATTTACTCTTCAGATAGGCTTGTAGACTGTACTACATTAAAAAGAGCTATTGAGTTTGTGTACTCTGCAACACTGCCTCAAGCATCCAAACCCTTCATATATATGTCCATCAATCTTCCATCAGAACATGTCGATGTCAATATACATCCAACCAAAAAAGAGGTATGCAGTGGAACATTCTTATTCTGATGTTTAAGAATTTTCCCTCCCAAAAAGTAAGTGAGCAAATGAAAGATCTTTTTTGTGAATCCTCTGGATTGCAGGTTAGCCTCTTGAACCAAGAGCGAATTATTGAAATAATTAAAGACACTATTGAGGAAAAGCTGAGGAATTCTAATACGACAAGGATATTTCAAACTCAGGTCATTAACTGGTTATTATACCTGGCACCTGCTATGAGGAAAAGCAACCACTTATTGCATTACTTCATGCATTCATCCACAAATACATGCATAACTGCAGAAGATTATATTGAAATATTTGTATGTTGTAATTTTCTTTGAAACTTGCTTAGAAGTGTGATTGTCATTCGTGGCCCTTGCCGATAAGCTTAAGCATATAACTTTAGTCGAACTTCCCCTATGTATTTCCAGTGTGGTGGTCCGTGTTGTCCATATGCCATTGATAATAGACCATTATAGCTTTCCTTCTCGAATCTCGAACTGTTTTATGTCGTATGTACATATGAATTCATATTTTGATGAACTTTAATGCCAATTAATGATGCTGTTTCATATATGTTGCAGGTGGTAAACTCAGCACTTACCCAAGTTAACATGCAGAAGGAAAAAGCTGAGGTCAAAGTGGCCTCAGGTATGTAGAATGCTGTTAACACTTACTCCCTCCGGTTTCAAAATATTGACACTATTGACTTCTAACATCAACTTTGACCATTCATCTTATTAAAAAATTATGATAAATATAATATATTTTGTTATAATTTACTTTGCCATTAGTGGTATTTGAAACATGTAATAATTTTACATATTTGAACATATTTTTTGAATAAGATGAAGGGTCAAAATCGATATAAGAAGTCAATGGTGTCAATAATTTAAAACCAGAGGGAGAGGAGTACATTGGAAATTTAGATCATAGCTCTTTATGCTAGAATGTCTTCCAGAAATGCTCTGTGCTGCATGAGTTTAGTATTTGCTCCTTATTAGTAATGCATGAAACCTCCACCATCCCACTTAGCATATAATCTGACTGTAATCATCTTGTACTGTAGGAATAAAATCTCAAAAGACCCCTGTAAGCCAAATGGTCAGAACTGACCCACGAGATCCATCTGGTAGGTTGCACACTTACTGGCATGGGCAATGCTCAAATCCTGAAAAGAAATCTGATCTTGTTTCTGTAAGGTATGGTCTTAACTACCAACCTGACAACCATTCAAGATACATTTGTTACTTGATTTGATATTATATTTGTGTTTGTTGGTACTTCCCCATTACATGCAGCAAGTGTAATTTAGGTCACTGATTTTTGCAACAACTTGTTTCTTTTTCAATGTTTATGCATGGTTCTTCAGAAATGTTGTAAGATCAAGAAGAAATCCAAAAGACGCCGTTGAGTTGTCCAGTCGTCATGAGCTTCTTATGGAAATAGAATCGCACTGCCATCCTGGTGAGTTCATCTTAGCCTCTCATGCTGAACGGAGTGCCTTTTTCCTTCTAGCTCAATGTTTATATATCTCTGTAGGTCTTTTAGAAGTTGCAAAGAATTGTACATATGTTGGGATGGCTGATGAAGTTTTTGCATTGGTACAACATAGTACTCGCTTGTACCTTGTAAATGTGGTAAATGTTAGGTAAGCTACATTGATTTATCTCTCATGTCTTGTCTAAGCTAAATAACTCACATTTTAAGACATGACTTATGAAAGGTCCCAGACATCCGAATTCCACTCTTCCCATAAACAGATAACTTACACTAATACACTATGCATGTACTTGCATAAACTTGTTCAGTGCTCATGCAGTCATGCTACACCATCACTAAACTGTTCCCCTACATATAATATATGCACGCATGCAATTAATTCCACCTCTTCAAAATATTGCATTGGTAACTGTATTTCTGGGGCTATTTTGCATTACTTTCAAGTTTTATGTTTATGATTCAAGGTGTATTTTCATGATTCAATTTGTGGTGCAGTAAAGAACTCATGTACCAACAAGCTCTCTGTCGTTTTGGAAACTTTAATGCTATACAACTTAGTGAACCAGCTCCTCTTCGGGAGTTGCTCTTGATGGCACTGAAAGATGATGAAACGGTTGAGGAAAATGATGTGGAGAAACTGGATATTGCTGAAGTAAGTTGCTTTATGAATTGCACAATTTTTTGTTAATGTGGTAGGTGATGTTTTCATTTCATAATTCATTTAGTACGGTTGAGTCACCTAATTCCTGTAGCACTTTTAGTTTGTCAAACACAATCTATCTCTTTGCAGGTTAACTCTGAGATACTCCAAGAAAACGCTGAGATGATTAACGAATACTTCTCCATTCACGTTGATAAAGATGGAAACCTGACCAGGCTTCCAGTTGTACTTGATCAGTACACCCCTGATATGGACCGTATCCCAGAATTTGTGTTGTCTATGGGGAATGATGTAAGTTTATGAAGCTTTAAGTTCAGTGTATATATGCAAACTTGAATTTGGGCATGGCTTAGACTATCCACTCTGCCTTGAGGTTGATGGAAAGCAGTAATATTTTTTGCAAGCTGTGTCTATGTTTCAAATTCTTGGCTTATTTTCCGATAATTTATATTTATTCAATTTTACTATTTTGAATGATGCTGGGTATTCATTTCACGACATATGTTTTGAAGAAAATTTCAGGCCTATTTTGTTTGAGATTTCTGCTGCCATCCTTACTCTGGGGTATCCTGACTTTTAGCAATTACATTCTCACAACAGGTTACCTGGGATGATGAGAGAGAGTGCTTCAGAACAACAGCAGCTGCTATTGGGAACTTCTATGCACTCCATCCTCCAATCCTTCCAAATCCATCTGGGAGTGGCCTTGAGTTATACAGGAAAAATAAAGATAGCATGATGAGTGGTGAGCATGTTGATAATACAGGTGAATCTATATCTGTAGTTGGCAACAGTTACTGAAGTGTCAAATTTGATTGGTGCCAGGACATTATTAAGAGTGACATGTTTACACCTCAGTTGCCATTAAGTGCTTTACTGAATCTAGAGTTTTTTTATTGTTGACAATTGCGAAAGATAACATTAGGTGGAACTTCAAGGGCATGGAAAAAAATTCTGTTGATATATGATGCCAGGGCTAGATCTTTTGTAGTTTCAGTTATTGCAGCTTAAATGCATGCTTTTTCATTGCTGTTAACAGTAATTTCTATGAGTCTAAAAAGTAAATTGCACTACAGAAGTTGACATTGATCAAGAATTAGTTGCGGAAGCAGAAACAGCATGGTCTCAACGTGAGTGGACCATTCAGCATGTCTTGTTTCCATCAATGCGACTTTTCCTCAAGCCCCCCAAGTCAATGGCAACAGATGGAACGTTTGTTCAGGTTTGTCACCCTTCAGTTTTGTGGGCACAGATTAGCTGACTTTACAGCACGCGTAACGTGGCTGCTGATATGTCAGTATGCACGTTACTACGTGCAGTAAAGTCAATGAGCACCCAGTCCCTATTTTGTGGTTTAAAGCTTTCAAATATCAAATATGTTTGTAATTTTGAGTCTAGAATCACCATTTAATGTGGCTCGATGCATTTTTGTCTTTGAAAGATATAATTGCTGCACATAAATCATTAGCATGCTTTATGTACAAGTTTTCCTTTTATATATTTCACCAGCTTGGTATTCAATCAATTAGCAAATGGCCAACGTGGCCTTTCCATTATAATTGCGTTTACATGTGTCTTTGCTATAGTCAAATGTACATCCAGATTGATCCATACCACCAACTAAACTGTACCCTCCATCTTTGAATCGCTGGCAGAAATCTTAAGGCTCAATGTTGCAAATAATACAGTGAATTATTTCATCAAAGTTTCATAACTTCTAAACCACCTCGCCACCTTTGGATGGCATTGTTTTGGCTCGATTATGGTATTGCCTGCCGACATTAGCTAGGAGCTTTCGAAACTTTTAGTTTTACCATTGTTGTATAATTCACCATTTGCCAATTGTAATGACCGTGGCTACTACTCCTAACTTTTTGCTTTTGTTCTTAAAATTGACTTGCAGGTTGCTTCACTGGAGAAACTTTACAAGATTTTTGAAAGATGTTAGCACACTCGATGACAGCTCAGAAGCTAAGTAAACTATGATTAAAGAATTTGAGCTGTATATATTTTAACTACTATGTCTTGTGAACATTTGTAGACTGGACAGATTCGACTCCTGAAATTGAGATATGCCCCCACCAAAACATCTCGTATCTTCCTGGCCTATAAATAAGGGTAGAGGTGAAAATTAATCACCGAGTTTACTTACCAAACCTTTTTAGTTAAAAAAATGAATTAGCATTTCAAAAGTGGTGAGATTTTGAAAACATAGTTCATTGTTTTGAACTAAAGAGGTTCAGTGGTTAACCTTAGGTGCACATATTTGCAACATTTCGTATCTTCGTGACCTATAAATAGGGGTAGAGGTGAAAATTAATCACCATGAGTTTATCCACTAAAAAAAACTAGCATTTCAAAAGCGGTGAAGATTTTGAAAATTTAGTTTATTTTTTTGAACTAAAGAGGTTCAAAAATTAATCTTATGTGAGCATATTTACACCTCTATTATAAGGGTGGAAGCGAAAGCTTTTCTGTGTACCCATAGATCAGAGGCGCATCTAACATGCCAAATATGAACGATACAACAAGCATGCTGCGTGCATATCTGGTGAAACCTGAGACAATTAAGAAAATGTTAGTTTACACTAGGGTTCTGTTTAGCATAATTTATTTAGCTTATTCACAGAAAAAGTAGACGTTGTGACAGCAACAAACTTATTTTATATTTTATTAGTTCAGCAGTGGTTTAGAATGAACTAAAGTCTTGTGTTCAAATAAGCTGAGTAAACATTATACTATTAAACTGAAAAATAGTGGTGGCACAAAGCAGCTGGGGATGTAGCTCAAATGGTAGAGCGCTCGCTTTGCATGCGAGAGGCACGGGGTTCGATCCCCCGCATCTCCATCTATTATGACCTTTTTTTTTTTTTGCACCGGTGTCGATAGGATGTATCGTCGTCGGCCCGGCTACCACGGTTCACGTTGGTCACCCTGACTCCGACAAACCACGTAGCCATATTCTGTTCTGTATTGTACAAATAAAAGGCGGTTATGGACATGAAATGGCATTGCATCTAAATATTAACATTGGTGCGAACAGGTATGTATTTTGGTGGCACAATCTAGTATCATATTTTATCCGTTTCTCAATTGACGTTGTTATTGTTTGTTAATATTATTTTTGACTTATTCATTTTGTTTAAAAATTAGTTCAAATATGTAAAGTTTTAAGTTGTGATGGTTACGTTTGGATGTGACCGGTTATCCGCTCGCAAAGATTTGGTACGTCCGCATGCGCCCGCGCGTTGGCGAGCGATTTTGGCGCCGCCGTCTCGCTCGCGTTGGCAAAGAAAAAAGAACTGCACTGCTAGTTACATGGGTTGATGAGCCAAATGTTGGAAAGATTTCAAACGAGCAGCAAATCGGCGTCGGTGCGCGTGGGCACGCCAATTTTTGGTGTAGGAGCATCGGCTTCGATCCAAACCGCCCCCATATTGCTGGGTTTTATAGTCAGTATATTTTATACTATTGCTGGATTTTAGAGTTAGTATGTTTTAGAAAGAAGTTTAAATTACCCCCACTTAATTTTTCTCGGAATAACCTTTTTATCTGTATATATATTGGTTGTGGGCACACTGTCCGAGTCGATATTGTTTCAAAGTCACCATAAAAATGTGTTTAGGTATACGTAACAGAGCACAGGGAATATTGCCGTTCTTAATTTCTTATAAATGAATACTGTGTAGATGTTTTGCGATCTGCGATTGGCTTTTCCAACTTCGCCGTGATTCTGATCACCTGGGCTACAACTTTCATAGTTGAAGGCGAGAGGTTGTTTGGACCAGTGTGGAATGATCTAATAATGTATAACATCGCTGACAGGCTTGGGATATCTGGATTCATGGGATAGATCCTCACTTCAAGCAGACTTGCCCTGACCCAGTTCATCGTTTCACTGATTGTGGTTACTCTTCAACATTGTTTTACCTGACAAAGCTAGTTTTCATCCTCCTGGGTCTTGATACCGTTTGCTGCAATATAATATTAATGTCAGGAGACTAAAGTTTATTGTAGGTTGTGTTGTAGAAAGAAGAATCAATAATATTTATTGGGAGTTCATATTTCGAGAAACCAGAGCAAATAGAGTTTCGATGACATCGCTTTGTCTTTTAGCCCAATTTTCTGGAGCACATAGGGTTGTGATCACTCTTTGGGAGTATCATATTTTCTTTGGCCGAGGTCTCTCTTTGGATTACACAAATGGCAATAAACAAGGGGCAAATCCACTTAAAAGCATTAAGATACGCTACAAGCTGCTTACCGTCTCATAAGTTGAAAAACTGCATTATGAAGCTTTTCTTTATAAGACGAATTTTGGGCAAAGAATCGGCCGATTCCCGCACGACTATTGTGCCACGTCATTTGTTTTTTTTTTTGTCCACCGTCGATTTAATCATACCGTTTGAACGATAGCTGTCTAGACTCCAGAGACTTCCAACTTGTATCTGGCAATAATGAAACCTGACACCTCTGCTTCCCCCTTCACCGTCACAAGCTAGACACATACAGGAGCCAAAGGCAGGGAATCGTCGGTGTTTCGATTATCGATCCAGTAAAATTTACGTAATCGAAATAATTATTTGTGCGTTCTTCATATTCAAATAAGCTAGACTCAAAAGTTAAACCGGTTCCGACCGTCGAGGGATGTAATATCCTATGTTTAGAGACGAGAGAGATATCAAATCGAATGAACTCGAGAAACACAGAGACAATGCGAAAGGGCCTTGACAGAACTCTAGCTTGCGTGGATGGATATGGTTATAGTGGAGTGACTTAAATACAATTTGGCTAACTTCCCTCGTTCGTCTAATGTTATATGATACCTCTTTCATAAGGATCAGACCGAGAGCACCAACTAAGCGCCTACGAAACTTGCTGGCCCTCCGTCAGATGGGGCCTTGGTCGTCGTTTGAGTTGGTCGTCTGGCGCTCGCTGGCGTCGGTGCAATTGGCCGGTGGCTTTCGTACGTCCTTTGTTTAGCCACGAGGAACAAATGACACTTTTTCATCTTACTTTACCCATCGTATGGCTGCTTTACTGACTTCTGTAACGCTTTGTCGGGACTCTTTACCTCTCGGCAAAATTGCTTTACCTCTTCCTATATATTATCAGGAACCTTTGTAGTTGTCAGTGGTTGGTTGTTAAGGTGTTGCCCGACCCTTGGGTGTCAGATCAGAGCGTTGGTTTCTAGCCGTTGGTGGGTTGAACGTTGTTGCCGTGTATCTTCAACTTTCTGTCGGTCGGGCTTGAACGCTTACGCAGTTTTGACCTCTGAGGTCAGGACGTTCTTGGCGGAATGTGATTCTTTATAAGCCGTAAACAGATTGTGAGCTGTAGTTTGTAGACATGCCTTCGTGTAGAAGCTGGGTTCGTAAGTTTCGCAACCGCCAGCCAGAGACAGCAGCTCTCCTCTGGCCACCATGCGATTAAGGAAGAAATCTTTATATATGAATCCTGACACATTTTCTCGGGCTGTGATCATGCCACGTCACCAGAATTTTTTGTCAACTGTTAGATCCGAACGAAGCTCGATCGTGGCCATCCCCCGCACTCCACAAGCCCACACTCGAAGCCGACCCGCGACACTTCCTTGGCGCCCCGCAAACACCCCCTCCCTACCCCAGTCCACCAGAGGAGCGCCGTCGCCCCAGGCAGCTTGCATCCCCTGCCGGCGGCCCCCGACCCCCGCCTACGCCCCCACCCCCCGTCGACGGGCCACAACCGCCCCTAGCCTGGAGCTCCACCCCCAGGCCGATGATCTGAATCGTCTGATGATAACATTGGGAGCTCTAGACTCTTCGGCCTCTGCCCCTACTTCCGGCGAAGCCGCCGCCTGCCGCCTCCGACTGTTGTCAACACTATCGAGAGGTCCTCCCCTGTTGCCCTTACCACCCTCCTCTTCCCGTCCTCCACGCCCCACCTGCTTCTCTCTCTCTCCTCGGAACAGAGGCGACCATGGTCAGGGATCGCAACTTCTTATTGGTATCATATATGGCCTAGGAGTGTCCACCCAGAGGAACCGAGAGCATCAGTGCAGTTGACCGGTGGCCTTCGTACGTTCTTTGTTTAGCCACGAGGAACAAATGACACTTTTTCATCTTGCTTTGCACATCGTATGACTGCTTTATCAACTTCTGTAACGCTTTGCCGGGACGCTTTACCTCCCGGTACGATTGCTTTACCTCCTGTTGTACATTATCAAAAACATCTGTGGTTGTCAGTGGTTGGTTGTTAAGCCGTTGCCCGACCTCGGGGGTCGGGTCAGAGCGTTGGCTTCTAGCCGTTGGTGGGCTGAACTTTGTTGTCGTGTAGCTTCAAACTTCCGTCGGTCGGGCTTGGACGCTTGTGCAGTTCCGACCCCTGAGGTCGGGACGTTCTTGGCAGAATGTGATTCTTCGTGGGCTGGAGACGGATTGTGAGCCATAATTTGTAGACGTGCCTTCGTATAGAAGCTGGGTTCGTAAGTACCCGAGATATATTATCCCCACTGTCGGACTCAAATCCCCATCCACGCACCAGTTTCGCAACCGCCAGCCAGTGACAGCAGCTCCCCTCTGGCCACCATGCGATTAAGGAAGAAATCTTTATATACGAATTCTGGCACATTTTCTCTGGCTGTGATCATGCCACGTCACCAGAAATTTTTTCAACCGTTAGATCCGAACGAAGCTCGATCATAGCCATCCCCCGCACTCCATAGGCCCACACTCGGAGCTGACCCGCGACACTTCCCTGGCGGCTCGCAAACACCCTCTCCCTACCCAGGTCCACCAGAGGAGCTCCGTCGCCCCTCCCCTGACGGCGGCCCCCGACCCCCGCCTACGCCCCCCTCCCCCCCCCCCGGTCGAACGGCCACAACCGCCCCTAGCCTGGAGCTCCACCCCCGGGCCAATGATCTGAATCGTCCAATGATAACATTGGGAGCTCTAGACTCTTCGGCCTCTACCCCTACTTCTGGCGAAGCCGTCGCCTGCCGTCTCCGACTGTTGTCAACACTGTCGAGAGGTCCTCCCCTGTTGCCCTTACCACCCTCCTCTTCCCGTCCTCCACGCCCCACCTGCTTCTCTCTCTCTCCTCGGAACAGAGGCGACCATGGTCAGGGATCGCAACTTCTTATTGGTCGCATATATGGCCTGGGAGTGTCCACCCAGAGGAACCGAGAGACGTAAGCCCCCCCCCCCCCTCCCCCTTCAAAAATCGACGACTGTTCTGTGCTTGAGGCATATGGTTTTGGGATTGCTCACGCTGGGTTCACCTGTCTTGGTGATGGGGATTTTTCATTTTTTTTTTTTGGCGCAGGTGAGGCAGCTTGCTGGAGAGTAGCAACTGAGCTTCGTGCTGAGCAAGCAGACCAGCTGGATCCAATCGCTCTGCATAGGTGCGTGTAGCTTCAATTTTTTACCTTTTTAGTCGCAGGGAGCAAGGATAATGGGAATGAACCATTCCATTTGAATATTTAACAGAATATGGTCGATCCAAAACCATTGGTGCACATTTCTTAGTATCTTTGCACCAGCTTACATTTAGCAGTATACTTAGACGAAACATTGAGGCATCCTTAACAGTGGCAGGTTTAGAATGAGCATGTCTCTCCCTAAGTTTTGTCCAAGTTAGGAACAAAATACTTTTATTTATTGCTATTTACTCCCTCCGTTCTTAAAATATTATCGTCATTGACTTCAGATATCAACTTTTACCATTCATCTTATTCAAAAAAGTTTGATGGAAATATTATATATTTTTATTATAATTTGTTTTATTCTTTACTCTTTAAAAAATACAGTTTTTTTCTATGTACACACGGTAAAACATCTCAACAGAGATAGATTAGACTACGTGCACACGAAAAAATACATCCAAAGTTGTCTTTTTTACAAATCTGACGAATGAAGTCTCTCCACATACATCTCTTACAAATCAAATAGACAAGCTCTTTCGGATCTCCCAAAGCTTGGTCCACACGAACCATTATTAGTTATTAGCACTGATGCCCTTGCTAACGCTACGATCGAAGAAAAAATATTACATTAAGAAAATAATATATTAAAATTAAAATTATAAGTTTCTTATTATTCATCACGATAATAAAAGGTTTGAGTTATGTGCATCATATCTAGAACTTGATGCGCTTTAAAAATTTTTGAACAAATATAGGTATATTTTCTTTACATTCATTATTTTGGTATTTCAATAACTGTAGCAAAAATTTAATCTTGAAATATTCCCATTCTGCACCTGTATCAATATGCATTATAATTAGATCAACACAGCCATTTTAATATTATTATGCACAAAAATAGTAAAGAAAAAAACTCATAGGAGAGATTTGATTGACCCCAACCATACATGAAGTTAATAACCAAATAGGCTGTTAGACACCGAGAAAAAAAATAAAAATTTGGTAAATGCATGTTCCACTTATAATTTTAATTTTAATATATTATTTTCTTAATTTAATATTATTTTCTTCGACTGTAGATGCTAGTATCAAAATAGTTAGAATCATGAGTTATAATTTTAGACATTTGAATTATTTTTTTAATAAAATAAATGGTCAAAGTTAATGTCAAGTCAACGTCGATGATAATTAAAAAACGGAGGGAGTACTTCGAGAATCTCAAGCAGCTTTGAATGTTATTTTTGCTGAAACTTGATAGAGGGAGGGAGAAAGCTTTTTTTTTTTTTGGCTCCTGGTACGAATTTTCAGCCTCTACAAAAACCGAGCAGGGCACTGAAACATCCACCAAAACCAGACAATCAATAGGTGAGTATAATACTTCTGCAGGTTAAAGTGTTGATCACTTGAAATGGTTTGTGAGCTAAGCATGCCATCATTTACAGAAGAAAAATTTTAGCAGCCCTCTCGACTTGAAGGAGAAAACATATTTTTTATGAAGTAGATGCCTTCGAGTTGTTACTTGATAGAAGAAAGCCCTTCTCCCAGGAACTTTTGTACAAGAGTTACTCATTTATTAAGTTTCAGTCTGTTGTTGCAGTTCTGACTATAAAATGTTTTGTATAGTAAAGCAGTAACTAAATTTTTTATTTATATCTAATGAAAAAAAAAGACTTCTATCAGATAGAATATTACGATACAAGATTATTTAGGTGATTGAAAGAGGATTACTTTATCTTCATCACGATTCTAGCTCAAAATTGTTCATAAGGATCTAAAAGCAAGCTTCAAAACCATACTTGTTGAATTGTTGGAACCTAGTAAGGTTCGTTTTCCCTTTGGCTTATTACAGTACAGTTGAATGTAGGTTGTTTTATAACTCAAATTGTAAGCATTGGTTCGGTGCTGCCCACTAGTTATAACTCAAATTTTAACCATCTGGCTCTTCTGTGAGAATTGGTTCGTTGCTGCTCATATTTACTTTCTTTATTCTGATCATAATAAAAATTATGATGGAACATGGCAATGTTTCTCTATGACATCCTGTTAGTGTCTTCTGTAATGTCAACAGTGTATATTATTTCCACTAACACTTCAATCTCATCTCCAACGAACATTCCCCATAAATTTCAATTTCCCATTTGAGAAATGAATATATTATTTTACTTGCCTCACCCAAATCATATAATAAAAAATAGAAGTGAATACTCTTATTTACCATCAGACGTTACATCGTTTCCGTGCAGTGGTGCTTGACAAGTCGTGTGAAGCTGCCTCACTGTCGGTCATGTCCATGCAAAGGAAAGATAATAGAATCACACAAATATACTACTCCTAGTGCCGGCTTATTCTTTAATGTTATGCGAGAACAAGATCGTTTTAGGTACTGCATTCGTCTATAATTTTTGTCATTTTTGACTCATAAATTTCATATTTGACTCTATTTTATTTTAAAAATTTGTAAAAGTATCATATTTTAAACACGATTATTTTTTTTCAAATTTGTAAAAAAATTAAATAAAATGAATGATTAAACATAGTATTTAAAAGTCAAAAGTATCAACAATTTAGAAACAAATGTAGTACTTCACGGTAAGTTAAAAACACGAAACATAGTCTTCAGTGTCAGGAATAGGAAGTTGATTAGTACTATAAAATAATACATTTTTATGGTCAAATTTGAACTAAAATTTCTAGGAAAATCTAATAAAAAATTTATATTTTTGACAAATTTATGGAAAGTATGCGAGGTATTCATTCCGTCCCAATTTATAAAGCGTTTTGGGATGGGATACGAAAATTAAAAAGAGTGAAAAGATGAGATTTAAAACGAGAGTAGAGAGATAGATGTTAAGATGTATTGGGATGACATAAAGTGTACTGTAAAGCGAGAACAACTTGAGTATAATTTAGAAAAAATTGAGAATTCTAGAATAACTTACTCCGTCTGGTCCTATATTTCTTAACATTTTGGACAATGATACGGTCTTCAAAATCTAACTTTGACTTCTATTTTTTTTTCATAAGTTTCATTTAAAAAATGACATATGTATACTTTTATGAAAAAATTTTTAAAGACAAATCTATTCATATATTTTTCACATTTTAAAACTTAACCACTTTAAAATTATTTGTAATTTATGTTTTCAATATTTGACTCAAGACATATCGTTTTCGAGTGAGCATCATAGGGGGATATAATATGATGCTACCTACAATATTTCTAATAATAAAACATTTTACACTTAAATAAAATAGTATTTTTCATAAATTTTTTTAATAAGATGAAGAGTAAATGTTGATGTCTAAAGTCTAGAAAGACACTTATATTTGGGACGGAGCATGTTTTCATGGATTATACAAATATGAGTATTTTTGCTATCTTTTTATTTGCAATGTTTTTTTTTTGCGAGGGGCAACGCTTTAATCAAAACAGACTGGTTGGAAGGAGTTATAAAATATATACCAACAAGAAAAGCACGGCAACGCTGTGCTCTGTTTCTAGTTGTTCAGGAATTCAGAACTCTTTCGTTGGGAAGGTACGCACATGTTCATGACGTGGTTTTGGTTTATGCAGAACCAGAGAGATAATAATGTTCGCTAGAAATTTTTATAAAAAAAAAAAAGGTTCACTAGAGACAGAGAGATTCCTTGGACCAGTAGGTAGAGTACTAATAGATTAAAGAGATGTTCGCTAAAAAATCATTGGACAAAAATTACAGAGCTAAAAATTGCGGTGAGCGTGGATCGAACACGCGACCTTCAGATCTTCAGTCTGACGCTCTCCCAACTGAGCTATCCCCGCTTTGTGTGATGCATATACATAATTATTTCAAATATATAGATACTCTCACACAAGTGCTGAACAGGTCTGTTCTGTTGTTCTAGGTCCTCTAGGATGAGAAGTGAATGCCGGATGGAAGATGAAAAGAAGTATAGGAGGTTGAAGTATCTGAACGAACGAGCAGTATCAATTACAAATGCAGAAGAGAGACTACTCTGACTATCAGTATAGCTTCTGTGATTGAAGATAAGTATCAGGAATATAACAGCCAATAAGGTACAATATGAAGAAATTTGCCTTCGTGGATCGCGTTCGAAGATATGAAGAACGTAACGCAGGGGCATGACAAGTTGGCAGCTACTGCGGGGAGAACCCTTATGTTGAAATTTACCAGTAGATCAGGACAGCTCACACAGGTTTTCTGTTGACACCTGCTGCAATGGGGTGGGAAGCAAGGTTTACAAAACTGGTTAAAACCGGCTGGTTTTCGAGGTTTTCGGTGGAAGCAGTCTGGTCTGATTTAGAGGGTTGACCGGTTTTCGGTTTAATAAATTCAAAAAAATTTGAAAAATCCAAAAACCGGTTAAACCTGTCAAACCGAGCGGTAAACCGGGAAAACCGGTGAAAAACGGCTTAACCATTTGATTTCAAATTAAAAAAGATAAATTAGAAAACCGATCGATAAAACAAAAAAAAAGATCGGTAAATAAAAAAATCGGCCGATTTTGTAGTTTACTGCAATAGTTTTTCCTTTTTTGCGAATACCAGCTAAACCGTCAAACCGCGGTTTTTGGTGCCTCAAACGGTTTCTGAAACTTGGGTGGGAAGTCCACTTCGTTTTCAACTGGCACGAACCTGGATCTGGTATGTTCGCGCAATCTCAAAAGAAAAGGAAAATCTTTCGATATGGATTCGCATAAAGGAAACGTCTTTTAAAGGTGTAAATCGTTCTTCTGGACGCGACTAGTCAAATGGAAGCCTCTGCATGGTGGTGAAGGAAATATGGGCCTGATAACACAACTTCGAAAAAAAAATTCACGCCCGGTGGGACTCGAACCCACAATCGCCTGATTAGAAGTCAGACGCCTTATCCATTAGGCCACGGGCGCAACTTTTGGTCAGAAATTATTTAATTATTAATTTTATCACTTGTACGAAATTTGGCACCCAACCAAAATCCAACGCAAGTTATGGTGCTGCACAAGAACTGGATGGAACTGGGCCAGCGAAGGATCTGGTCCGCTAGCTGGGAAAGTTCAGGTACAGGAGAAGAAGCTGCTCTAACAGAAACAATGCCAATCAACTAAGATGGACAATCGAATGAATTCATAATCAAAACAAACATAAATAAATGAGACAAGGACAAAAGTAGGTTGGAACTCCATATAATTATATTAGAACATTATTTCGAGCCCCAGTAAAAGCTGTGGGATCCCCCCACGTTACAACCAACCAATCTGATACAACCAACACAACCCAAAAAAACAGATCAAATAGACCTAATGCGCCAAGTGGAGCTAGGCATCTAGGTGATCTCAGTCTGTTACATCAGGCTTTTTATATGCAACTTCTAGACATTCCTTTGCCCGATGAACCTTTGACTGCAGATAGAAGCTCCCATTCTTGGCATTCCTCTCAAATAACGTATCATACTTCTGCAAAATTGAAAGAACGCTGACATGAGGTTTTGTCCAAGATAGAGAATATGATAATAGCAGCTGCATTTGCAGGGATATATTTAGTGGTAAAACAATGCTACAAACCTTAACGATCTCTTCCCAAGTTGATTGCTCAGAGATACCTAGTATTTGCCGGGCTTCTTGCTCAGTCATGGCCTGACTAGCCCTTCTAATACCATTTATAGCTTCCTGGGCAGCTCCAGTTTTGTTTGCATCTACAAAAAAAAACAAAAATTATAGTAATTAGTTCTATTTCAAAAAGAAAATATGTCGCAAGGATGATTTGGCTGTATAGATGCTACAGCGCAGGAAAGCTTTTTGTTCACCAGCATTTGCTGGATGCATTTTATAACGTTTATAAGAATTAATTTTAGAAGTGCGACTCAGTGGCGCGCCTCTTGTAGCTAAAAGGGTGTGGTGTCAATGTTGTACAAGATTCTTTTTTCATTTTTAATGAAATTCCAAGAAAAAGAAAAGAAGTGACCTAAGAGACCAGCAGCCAGAATTTCATTACCCTATGAATTACTGTCTGCATCAGTCACAAACCGCACACATCCATTCACATTGCAAGCACTATTCACATAAGGGAGATTTGTCTATAGGACATTGTTCATGGGTGGCTTGGTGTGAAACACACCACTTGAATTGATTTTTCCTGGAGAATATCAAAATTGGAGTGTTTGTCTATTATAAACTGCAACGTGATTTACGGATGGAGATGAGAGAGAGAGAGAGAGAGAGAGAGAGAGAGAGAGAGAGAGAGAGAGGATGATCAATGTGCCCTTCGTTGCCTTCTTCCCGGTTTTCTCTGGAAGGCGATCATACCGTCATATGCGCGCCGATGCTGCACGACGAGTCCCAGGCAGCCGTTGCTGCACGCTGATCCTGTGCCAGCCATGGGCCGCGCTGCCCTGGACAGCCTCCGCCTTGGTTGGCCACGCCTCCGGGAGAAGGGGGACAAGAGAGAGGGCACATTAATCATTTCACCCGCCTCCCTCTCCTCTTCAGTTGAAAATCTTTTTAATCGCATGTGGTGTCCCAAGATAAATAGTACAACAATTTGCGATATCCCCAACAAAATCAATTCGAATGGCATGTGAACAGTGTCCCAGAGACAAATTTCCCAATATTGGGTTCCTACTTTGACAAAAGGAAGCAGAGCGAGCACTCACTGACGATGGCTTGGCGATAGGCCTGAACCATGGCCCTGCCCACCACGGTTCCGCCCATGACGATCAGGTTCGCGAGGAGCCTACCGGCCTGCCCAAATCAACAGCGCCAATCATGGGGATTAAGCTCGAAAATAGTAACTTACACACGGTTAAGTCGACACCCTGAAATCAACGAAGAAATCAGAAAATCGCCTTACCATCGGCGGCGTGTTCGACTCCTCCTCTTGTGACGCGGCGGAACCCTAGGACCAAGGGGCACGGCGGGCGGCGGCAAGTGGCAGAGCGGGATGGCGGCTATGGCCGGACTCTTCTCGGAGAGGCGGCGGCTCGGCGTGGCTTTGTGCCCCTCCTGCGTCGCGTTTGGATGGTAGAGTCGGCTTGTGATTCTGGATCTGGAGGCTTTGAGCGGTTGAGCCGTCTGCGGCAGCTTTGAGCGGGTTTAGGCTTGGGCGCCTCCTTGGGCGGCACGAAAGAGAAGAGGAGGCGGGACATGTGCGTGCTGGGTTCGATTGATCCAACTGGGCTGCTACTGGGCCTAGGAAAGAAGGCTTAACATATCTTTCTTTTCTGCGAGAACAGTATGCAGCATCATGTAATCTCTTCGTTTTTAAATTGTTATCCCGTAAATTTTTAATGTTAATTTGACTGCTCCTCTTAATCAAAAAATTAGTTCAAATATAAAAAATTATAAGTCATGTTTCAAATTCTTTCAATGATAAATTAAATTATAATTAAATAAATAATTTTTATCATACTTTTTTTAATAAGACAACGATCAAAGTTAATGTTAGAAATCAACGGGGCAACAACAATTAAGAATAGAGGAGTATGCGCAAAGCAACTTAGTCTCTAAATGGTTTGTCTAAGAAAAACCTTAAATCTCCAAATAGTGGCCGCATAAAGTCTCCCACAGAATTTACTCCCTACATTCCAAAATATAAACATTTTTAATTTTAATCAAAGTCAAATTTTTACTCTCTCTGTCTTAATTTATAAGTCGTTTTAAAGCTGAACACGAGAATTAAAGAGTGAAAAATGTGGCATGTGCTGAAAACGAGAAGGAAAGAGTGTGACAGACCGTCCCGCAAGAAGACATAGGATCTTATCAGGTGTCACTCGACAGAGCGAGGACCAACAGTACAACTCAAGCACGATAAAATATAATACAAACAGTTGTTTAAATTTATAAAATAAAGAATTTTGAAAGCGCGGAAGCAATCACCTTATTTAAAACTATTAGGGTCCCTTAGAGACTAGGCATAAGATGACATCGAGCCTATACGATGTATCTTCTAACAGCACACAACAGCTCAGCGCGGTGAGCAAGGCTCCCAACGAACATAGCTACCTCGAGGGTCGCTCCTGTCAGTTGGTCCGGAGAAAAGAGAGAAAGAACCTGCAAATAAAAATAACAAAGAGCTACGCCTTGAGCATTCAAATGCTCAACAAGTCTTACCCGTCAATATGATCAACTACAGTCGACTCTAAAGATATGATAAGGCCGACTCACATGGGATAGCTGTTTGCAAAAATCAGCGCTAAAAATAGATCTTTACTTTCAAGTTTTAGCAGCAAATTAAGTGTAAGAGAATATAAATTTAATTTGCACTATCAACTACCACAATCATAGTTGCCAAACAATTTATAATAATCATATGTTCAACAAACCATAATTTGAGAGAATTCCTTGTGTGCCGCAAGAAAAACTTGAAATTCCTTCTCAGCCACTAGAAAAATGATTTTTCCTTCTGTGCCCCCGTTTGATATTTTCATTCCCCTACATGCCACTCCCGAGTATATTTTCTTTTATCTTTTACGGACTTTTTTATTCTTATTCGGTATAGCTCAATGAAAGTCAACTTCTATTGCTTCAATATCCATGGCAATTTTTATGGTGATAGAACATATAGTAATGAATAATTTTTATTATTAGGTCCACAGCAAATTCAACACATATTATAAATTAAAAATTTTACACGAATTTAACATACCTTAATTTTTAGATGAGTTAAACAACTGGATAAAATTCAGAAAAAGTATCAGTAATTTTCTTTTGTGATATAGTATTTTATGAAAAAATAGTTCTAGGTTACATCTTCGATGAAAAAATATTTTAGAGTATTTTTCTACTCGGGAATGGCATGTAGGGGAATGAAAATCTCAAACAGGACACAGAAGGAAGAATCATTTTTTCAGTGGCTGAGAAGGAATTTCGAGTTTTTCCAGTGGCACACAAGGAATTCTCTCTAATACTTTTCATTTCACTCTTGTTCCACTTCTTACTACGATGTGACTCACTGAGACAAGTGGTACTCGTTACTGTGAGGAGCAGCAATTATAATCGATTTATATTCAGCTGGAGAAACCTGATTACACGACACGTACGTACTTCCCGAAAGTCATACGTGACAACCTTTCATAAGAATATTGCCATGTCAGTTCGCGACCACCGTCACAGGCAAAAGGGCCCTACACAATCGCGACCTGTGAGGTACAACCTCTTTTGCATATGCTATTTCAATCCGCCAGGAAGGTGGGGTACGTCAGCACAAGGCTACAGTTCAAGCTAAATCGGTTTCCCGGGGCCCATACATCTGGTATGTAATCAGTACTGTTCAAACTTGCTCAACAGGGCTGACAACGGTACGATTTTTAAACGACACAGACGGGGCTACCACCGTGAAGGCTCAGCCATCCCAATCCATCCTATATATCACCCCCGTCGAGTCTCTAATTCAATCTCATGTGATACCACTAAACCAACTTCCTTATTTTATGCAATATTTTCAAACCAAAGGGATAACTTATATCTCGCGAGTGAAGTTTTCATTCACTTGACTTCTACCGTAGCTCTATATCGAGAGTTTCATGTATCAAAGACACTTAACACGGGTAACCAGGTAACTATCATGCAATCTAAGGTTGCAATCAACTCCTAAAAACCTAATGCACAGTACATCACTAACCATGCACAGTGATAAAAAGAAAAATATTAAAACATGGTTAATGCACCAGTGTTTACCTGGGCTTTGCTCATAGTTAGATTCTTCGACGAATGGAACATCGTCGAACTGCTCTTCAGTTAGCTCGAATCCTATACATGCAATGATATGCACAAGTGCCGGAATATGCACATGCGATGATAGTTTATTATTTTTGAAAAAACATTAGCAAACATGGTTTCAAAATTCCTTTAAATGATTTTTGAAAACTCAAAGTATAAATTTATTTTTTTATAACACCAGAGAGGTTATAAACTAATTTTAACAAAATTTTAAAATTTATTGAAATCAAATGAATTTAAAATGAATTAAACACCATTTAAACACAATAAACCATTTATAAAATTATTTTTGATGAAAATAAATATGAAACTTTTTCGAAACAGAGGGTTTAACTAAATAAACAGAAAGTAATTTTTTTTCAAATTTTTATCATGCCAAGAAATAATGATCATGCATTAATGAATGGTTATACGATCTAAATTAACTAAATTAATTTTATGCATAAAATGAAAAAAAATGTTAGCTTCAGAATATATTTCTAGTTGAGAGGATCCTAAAAAAATTTATTTCACAATTTTTCGAGCTATAATGAAGTTTCTACGGATTTTACAAAATTCAAGCATTTTGTCATTTTGCAAAATAATAAAACTTCGAGCCTAAAATGGGCCTAGTCCCACCGTGGCCCATGAGGGACTCAGCCCACTTGGGTGTTGCGGCCCAAAAGAGGCCACACGGTGGCTACAGAGTTGGCCACACTCGATCGAGCCGGCCACAGAGAATCCGGCGAGCTGGGAGCTCGGTCCCCAGCGGCCATGGCGGCCAGGGCGGCCGGTGCTGCGGCGACGCCCGCCGGTGAGGGTTTCCGGTGGCCGTGCACAGAACCGAAGGCACCAAAATCATCCACACGGCTCGGGGAAGACAGGGGAAGGGTCGCAGAGGTGAAAAGCTCACCGGAGCTAGGCTGCCGGCGAGTGGCGGCCTGGACACAGCTTCGGCGAGGTGGCGAGCTCGGCACAGGTGACGAGGGCTGACGAGATCTTTTCGAGAAGCTTCAACGGGTCCTGAGAAGGGCGGCACGTGGGTAGTCGACGCCGAGGGAGGCCGGAAGAGGGGCGTCGACGGCGAGGTGGGTCGGGTCTCGACGATGGCCGGAGTTCAACATTGAAATCCGTGCGATAAAGCTCCGGATTCGGACGACAAACAATGTTAGACGGTGCGCCCTGGTGATTAGTACCAAAATCGGAAAGGAATCGGGGAGATCGACCACCGGGGTTCACCGGATTCGAAGAAGAAAGCCGGCGGGTGCGAAATTCCAAAAATTTGAGGAAACTTAAAATCGGCTCGGACTCGGTGGGGAGGAGGCGAGTTGGGGTAGGGGAGAGCGCGAGAGGGAGCTGGCACAACTGCTCGGGAGCTCAAATGGCCGGAGAAAGCTTGGTTGGGGCGGTTAACAGCGGCGGTGTCGCACGGCCGAGCTTGGGTGCGAGAGAGAAAATGAGAGAGAGGGATGAGGGAGAGAGAGGGCTATGGCCAGGGTCAGAAGCACGACCGAGCGCATTGACTAGAGGGGAACACATCGAGGGAGGCGTGGCGCTCATGCATGGATGAGTCCATCAGTGCCGCGGCAGCTGGCCCCCTGCGCTGTCAGCTGGAGGTTGGGGATGGAGCAGGGTGAGACTGACGGGCGGGTCCCGCGGGATTTTCTAATTTTTCGAATTTCAATGATTTTCTGCCCTGCTCGCTATTTTGCTTCGAAAAACACACTTTTCGAGCTCCAAAAATTTTAAAATTTTGCAGAAAGCTAGAACTTTTTGAGAGAAACAACTTTTATTTTGGGCCGAAGTTCAAAATCCAAATAAATTTTATTTTATAAAATTTTGAAAACAAGAAATCATTTAAAGGAGAAAAATTCATTTGGGCCTTTTACCGTTTGAATAAAATTTTACAAAAATGTCTAAAATTCAATTATTTGCAATATATTTCATAAACGAATTTTATCTCGCAATATTACCTTGAAAATTTTTGAACTCGCATTTAAATTTGAATCCTCATTTGAAGTGGAGAACTTGTTTGACTTGCTTGAATTGTTTGAATTGTTTTAGAGCTCGGTTCCGAAAATTTCGAATTTGACAATGTTTCTTGTTTATTCAAAACACAAAGTGTTACAAAGAGATAGAGTTAGAGAGTATTGAGAAAATAGAAAGTATATTGAAAACTGAGAATGACTTAGGGCACTCCCAATGGTGCATTAATAGTAATTCTTATCCCTCTTAGTTAGCTTGTCACATCACCATTTTGCTTATGTGACAAATAAGTTAATGGAGAAAGAGAATGAAAGATGAAGAAACCATTTTTACATCAAGAAATCACCTTTTTACTAAAACCAAAACACTAAAAACTACAAAATATGCATTAGGAGCACTCTACTAGTCAAAATATACATGAGAGGACTCTACTAGTTTTTATGACACAATTCTTTCTTATAAAATATATAAAAGATCATTAAATTTTAATCTATATAGAAACCACTGTAGAAACTATGCATCGGAGAGAATTGAGTCTAAAAAGACAATTTATTACTTTTAGAAACTAACTACAAAAACTTGCATTGAGAGTGCCTTTATAATTTAGAAAAAATTGTTAAATTTAGAATGACTTATAATTTAAGACGGAAAGTGTATCACTTTGACCACTAATAATATATAATTAATAATATTCTATTATATAAAAATTATATTTTTTTATTTATCATGAAATAAACTTTCATAAAAAAAATGAATTTTTATATTAGAAATAATGTAATTTTCTAGATATTATTAATAAAAGTTAAAAATATTAATCTTATCCAAACTTAAAAATGTTTATATTTTGAAACTGAGGTAGTAAAATGGACTTCCTACGCGTTAAGTGACTCAAAACTTATTAAGGTCTCTCAGTAGACGGCAGACTTTATGGCGGTCGACGTATCAATAGACAATACTCTTCGAACATAGCCACATTACATTTGTCCAAAGGGAAACCTTTTTAACTTCTATGATCACAAGAAAATTAGGGCTCTAGCCGTTGAATCAATTTCTATTTTCAACTCAACAATATGGTATGTCAGACAAGGTAACCCTACATTACACCCTATTGGGTAAAACCCAACCACAATCATCAGAAATAACAATTTTTTCGACAGTACTTACTCCATGTTCAGCACCATCATCATTAGCACTATTATCACCATCAGAATCATCTTCATCAGATCCAGAAATGTCACTGATGTCAGAGAACCGTCTTGATCCTTCCGTTGATCCAACTTCATCCACATCCGATTCAGAAATGTCACTGGTGTCAATATCAGAGAAATTGTTTTGGTCTTTCCCTTGATTCAGCTCCTCCATTTTCACAGAAGCAGCTTTTATAGCATCTCTGTGATCCTGGTCCACGTTCTGGGATTGAGGAATTCCATAAAGTGCAACATGCCGATAATAAAGTTCAAGCTCCTTCTCAGATACAGCAATGAAACGCCGAACTGTCTCCAGCGACTGCTCATATTTTGATTTTTCAAGTGCCTGATGATAAAAAAGACAGATGTAAGATGTGTCCAATAGCTGTATAGATATAGAATCAGCCAGACGTATAAATATCAGGACCAGAGATTGAACTGAATCTGAGCTGTGTATTTGGTAATCGTGAGCTTGTAACAGGGGAATGCATATCAATGCACTGATTTATTATTATTTATATATTTAAAGTGTTATGAAACATTAAAGCGAACACAGAACATTCTCCACTTGACAGCATACATGAGAAAGAATCAATATATCTCATGGAATATCACTATATCTATAAATTTCTTTTACATCAAAATATATGTAGAAAATAACAAAACAAAAAATCCTAATTACCTTTTTCTTTGATAGTGTATCAATAGGTGACATGACATCTGGTTGAACATAGTCCTTTCCTCGGTAGAAGACTATAGTGTTATCTCCAATGATGTTAACAGGGACACCACCACTAAGTCTGGCTATTTCACTCGCATATTCCTGTATTTGCCCTGGCTTGCAGGGCTTACATATGACGTTCACAGTCTCATGTTTCTTCCAATGCAAATGCATGTTGAGAATTACGCCTCCAAAAACACCTCGTCTTCCAACAGGAACATAATTTGACTTTTTTTGTGAAACCTTTTTCAAGTAAAACCTTTCCTCACCGGTGAGATCATCTGGTTTAGCCATAGGACCTTGAGCTTTGACAACATCATACTTCTTTAGCTTTTGGACTAACATAGCTTCCTTTAATTTAGCCTGAAACAGAAGCAACTCTATTCAGTTAATTTTTTCTTGATATATCAAAAAAGGAAGGAAGAATCAAGCACTGGGTGGTTTGGCTATCTAGTTTTCAACAGTTCACCTCTATTCCCTGTGGGTTTTAGATGGATCTAATATGCAAAGAACTGCCATGCACGTAACTATATCATATAAATAAGCAGGGTAGAAACTGATCGAGGAAAGTTTTCACAAACAATTACTTGAAAATATGGAATTACACCCATACTATAGAATTATTATTATTACAAGGTTCATTTTCCTAATGTCAGAAAAATAGGACATCAATGTTTAAAACACATGAAGAAATGATCTAGTATGAACTGAGCCAAATGAATGTGGTAAGCACCTTCTCAATCTTATATTTGAGCCTTGCTTCAGCCGTGGGAAATTTTTGTTTTATCCTCTTTCCCTTGGGTTTGATACGTCGTGGGTCATTTTTATTAGCCTCCTTTCTCTTCTTCTTTTCTTTCTTCCTCTGAACCTTTAAGCGCTTCTTTGTCAAATACCTCCCCTTTTTAGAGGGTTCCACCTCCTCAATCTGAAATTTGGGTCTGCCATCATCAGACAGAACTAGATTCACTTGTCCATAGCTAGCCCATCTAACAGACCATGAGTGTCCAAATATCTTATGGGGGCTCAAGCATTTGCTTTGAGATAAAACAGCAGATCTGTTGCAAGATGAAGTAATTACGAGGGGAACTAAAATAGACTGTTATGGATGAAAGAGAGTAGTCAAAACCAACGGTCATGCCCGTGCTAGATACTTCATATGTTTACATGTCTCACAGATTGGTTCAGCACACTTCATACATTAATTTGAGTTACTAAGTTGAAAACACTTCCTAAATGAACTCTAGTGGTGTAGTTTTTGAACACAGCATCGATATTTGGTTGCTGGCTCAAGCCTGTGAGAAAAGTAAAAGTAAGTGTACTAAACAATAATTGCTGGAATTGAAGCTTTGTGGCTTCCTGTCATATAAATCAGTGGCTGCCTGAATGTCTAAAAAGATATATAAATTACAGCTTGTAAACTTCCAGAATAGTAGGCATTCTAGTTATGTCAAAAAACTGAGGCCTGAAAGATTCAAGAGTCACCAGTAGTTCCGTTACCTGAGACATAGAGGGTAAGGTGAGACTAGCTTCCTCTGGGATATTTTGAAGAGCATGGAAGAAGCCAAATTTTTCAGATTTTGACGTGATAGGATACGAGTTGCCATAGCCTACAACTCCTTATCCAACACATCAGATTTAATGATGCAATGACATGTGCCTCGAAGAATTCCACCTGTAGGGAGAAGGGGGAAATAAAACATTCCTAATTAGATTCAAAGGGTCAAAATCTCAGGAAGTAACGCAAAATGCATCCACCATAAGTTTTGCTCGAGGTGGTGGGACTGCACATGAGAAACATCAGGGAGGCTGCAGGAGCATAACAGTATACAGTTGATCAGTTTCTAGTCGATCCTAATTCCTAAATTAGCACTGCAACTATACATCGCTCATACAATAAATTCCAATAAATAACACAAGTGCAGTATAGAATTCTAGTAGGTCAGTACCCATCAGCCTCACACGAAATGGAGATAGTGCGATATATAACTCATAGACCTCCACACACCCAAGTGAACACTAGTAATCGAATGCAATCAGGGAGCACTATTAATGAGAATTTTTGTACAAAGTACCACAAGTGCTAACCATATTTGCCTGTATTCACTGTTAGTAATAAATTTCAGATGCTGATGCACCCAAGGCCAGATCGCTAACCAAAGCTGCCTAGTCAGAAACCCACTGACCACGCATGAACGCAGTCGCTGGCCTGCCGTCGCTCGGGGATCTCACCCGGTGGCCGGAGATGAAGTGTTGTGACAGCTAAAATGGACTAGGACTGGGAGTGAATGGAATCCCAATCAACCTGATGGAACTGCTGGCTCTCCACTACCAATTGGCAAAGAATCAGAGGCTCTACCGCCGGTAAACTACTATTGGGATCCATAGGAAGCCTAGTCGAATGTTATAAAAAAGTTTATGTTGCGCGCCAATACTTTGATTGTGGTTACATTTAATCCATTTTTTAAACAATAATACAAATATATACCCTGCAGTTTCCTCATTCAAGCTCCAATATATCCAGAGTGGATCGTACCCAGCCCTAGCTACTAGCTCGCCTAGCGTTTCAAAGAAAATCTTAAATTTCAACATTTTATCGCTTAATACAACCAACAAATCAAAATTTCAATGGGACTGCAATACAAATCAGCTCACCCGTACAGTTCGAAGCCTCAGTTGAGCACGAGTGGACGAAATGGCGTACTGGCGCAGAAAACTGGGAGAGAGGCTCTCTCTGCCGCAGGAACGGGCCGGGACGACCGCTTCCGCCCCGGCTCGGGAGCCGCCGCCTGCTGCCGTCTCCTGGATTCGGAAGCTATCAGACCCTGTGTTGTTAACAAAAGTATTGATCTGGAGAAAAGGAGGAGGCTGGGTAGATAGGAGAAGAGGGATACTTTGGTCATTTTTATGGGCAAAAATTATAAAAGATAAATAAAATTATTTAAAATGATATATAGTGTTATAATAAAAGTGCATCAATGTTAAAAATGCCTTTTAAGCTCATATTGTTAGGGAAAATAATTGTGTTATTAGTGCTATTAGTGGGCGTGTTCCGTAAATGAGACTGCAGCTGCAGTGGTAGTGCTGTTGAGTTCTACTTATAGCAACAGGTATGAAAAGTAAAATGCGCAGCTATTAAAATGGCTATCGTACGCGCTCAATATTAAGATCTGATGCCCTACAATTATTTCAATATTATTAGTACTATTTTGTCGAAGCCCACTTAAAATAGTAAAAAAAAACTCAGGAATGAGAGATTGCATGGCTCATGTTTAATTCATTTTGCCTGTTAGAGTAGGAATTACGGATGTAATTATAGTCAAAATTGCTTCAAATCGAAAATTTCAAACTTCAATGAAATTTGATCGAAATGATAAAGTAAATTGGTCGATTTTTTTAAGTTTACCAAGCGATTTTACCGGATTATTGATCAATTTTATCGGTTTTCAAGTTTCAAATTTTGAAACACATTCGTTTCACTGGTTTACCTCTTAATTTTCGCGGTTTTTGAAATTTCAAAATCCAAATTTTCAATTTGGAGAGATTGATCTCCGTTCTTAATAGATGCCGCTTTTGGTTCTCTAGTGATGCTCCGGTCCCCAAACAGCGACCATGCAAATTTAGATTCTTCGAAATTGTTTACCATGGAAACCATCCCGCGTCCTCAAGTTCAGTAACCTACTGCGCATTGTGCTGGTTGCTCCAACAAAACTAAGCATGTTTTTTTTTTTCGCCAAGCAACAATACAGAGCTGAGAAAGGCTAACACTTTTGCTTTAGTGTTTCTTTCCTGCCTCTCTATGGCTCTGTTTGGCACCGTTTTTTTAGGATGCTTATTCACAAAATTAAGCGCTTATCTTCTCAAACGGTTCGCTTCTTCAGCAGCATCCGAGAGAAGCACTTCTTCAGTTGTATACAAAACAAGCGAGAAGCAGACGCTACGTTCAAACCGCTTGTTGTCGCTTCCGTGATGCACCCATCGCTAAAGCCGCCCGCCACCATGCGCCCCTTGCTAGAGCTGGCCGTCGTTGGAGCCCATCTGCCGCTAGAGCCGCCCGCCGGAGCCTACCGCCACCTTGGAGTCTCCTGTCGCCGGAGCCACCGGTCATCCCCTTTTAGCCTCCCACCGTCGAATTCGCCCGTCATCAGATCCCCCCGCCACCATGTGCCTCCTGCTGGAACTCGTTCGATTCCACCTCCTCCACACTAGCTCGGTTTTGCCTCCTCGGCTCCTCCACGACGGCCCAACACTCTGCCACCCTCGCCTCGTCTGTTCCCTGTTCAAGAAGCAGACGGTCAAACGGCTAAATTATTTCACAACAACTTATTTTGGTAGCAGCATCTCAAAACAACTAGAAATAATCTAGATTATGCATAAATTCAAGTTGTGCTAAACAGGACCTATGCACAAGCACTTGATCACATAAGACCAAAACCAAGTTCAACCATGCATCACCTATATAATTGTCCGTTAATGATGTACTATATGACCAAAAAAAACCTATTGCATCTCTGTTGTCCGTAATGCTATCACTCCAAAGCAGTAAAATCAGTTGCCACTGATTAGCATAACGCTTTCTCTCTGCGTGGGATCATGTGAGCAGCACAAAAAAGTTGAGGCCTCCTTTCAAACGCAAGAATTTTAAAAAAATCTCATAAAAATTTTACAGTAAGTAGTTCAGCGTTCTAAATGAGACCTGATCACGGTTTCTGATGGCCCTGCAAAGTTGGCCGTAAAACCGGGCATGCACAAACTGTACCAACACGCAGGCAGAAAAAGAAAAAAGAGAGATAATAACAGTTAATCACAGTCATCCGTTTAATCACATCTAACAGTTAAAAATAAAAAAATACTTAATCAAATGTATTAAAATAGTGAATTCGATATTAAAAATAATAAACTCGGTATTAAAAATAGTAAACTCGGTACTAATTCTTAAAAATGATCGACTGATTGAGATTAACGGTAGAGATGGAGGTATCTCCCAAGGACCGACCGTATCATCTCTCAAAGAAAAAAGGAAGAATCACCATCGAAACGGGAAACCACGCTGCTGGCTGCCTCGATCAGTCCACGAAGCTTTTTCTCCTACACACTCTTTTTCACCCCCTGTTTGTTACAGATTTCTCACAAGAACGCCATTTTTAAAGACTCTTCTTTGCTTGGTCTGCTCATGAGAGAGAAGGAAGAGAGAGGGTCCAGTCCAGTCACCAATGGCCCCAAGCGCCCAACGAACAACCCGTCGACCGGTACAAGTACCACCTGCTCCCGGCGCAACAGCCCAGTCCCTTGTCCTGTCCTCCGCTTCTCCTTCCTCCAGCGCGTCGCCGGGTCGGGCTGCCTGGTACCTGGGTTTGGGTTGGTGGTGTGTGTTGCTTGCCCATGGGACGGACGCCGTGCTGCGACAGGACGGCCGTGAAGCGGGGGCCGTGGTCGCCGGAGGAGGACGAGGCGCTGCGCAGCTACGTCCAGCGCCACGGCAGCGGCGGCAACTGGATCGCGCTGCCCAAGAAAGCCGGTGAGCTGCAGTCCTCTCTTCTCGCTGGTCCTACCGTACCAAGCACATGTTTTTGATCGATCTTGACGGGTGCGGCGTGTGTTCCCCGGGCGCAGGGCTCAAGCGGTGCGGCAAGAGCTGCAGGCTGCGGTGGCTGAACTACCTGCGGCCCGACATCCGGCACGGAGGATTCACTGAGGAGGAGGACGCCGTCATCGTCTCCCTCTACTCCCAGCTCGGAAGCAAGTGAGTTCTTTCTCCCTCCTCCTCCGTCTCAAAGCAAATGGTTCGGGCTTCTCTTCATCTCCTCTTGCCATGTCGTCCTTGACCAACGCCGCGCGCGCACACGCAGGTGGTCGCTGATCGCCTCGCAGCTGGAGGGCAGGACGGACAACGACGTGAAGAACTACTGGAACACCAAGCTGAAGAAGCGCCTCGCCGCGGCCGCGTTGTCCGTCTCCACCCCGTCCCCGCCACCGCTCGCACGGCCGCCGGTCCCGACACCCGCGGCCTCGCACACATCCACGTCGCTGTTCCCGTCGATCGCCATACCCAGCGTGAAGACCAAAACGTACACCTGCGACGACTTCCTGGCGCCGGCCGCGTTCATCCGGGACACGTCGCTGGCTTCCGGCGGCGGCTCCACCCCGCCCTCCGCGGCGTCGTCGGCGTCCACCTGGTCCACGGACAACGGTGCCGCCGCCGCGGCCGCCGCTGCGGACGGGTTCTTGCTGGACTTCTGCGGGGGTAGCTCCACCGACCTCGGCGCCTCCGGCCAGCTCGAGCTCCCCGGCGGCTACTACTACCCTCTCGACCCGAGCTTGTCGCTGGTGTAGCTTCCCTGATCAAACAACAGTGGTAGCCCTAGGATCAGTATTCAGTATACAGTACTCCGTGTGGATGTTCTGCTACCGAAGTACCGATCAATCGATGAAATCGCGCTTGTTTACAATACTGGATGTATGCGAGTGGCGCCTTGTCTTCATGAGAAACTTCAGGTGAAGCAAAGCGCAACTTGTGATTCAAAATGTTCATGCGTTGCATGTGTTCTGCTATATTGATCCCCTCCGAAATTCTCGATGAGTATACTCTGGTGTGCTTATGCATCTGTTTTGATCCGTTTTCACTACATTACTCTTAGTTTAGCTCATAGAGATTGTGCTCAGAACAAGTTGACTTTTAAATTCAACTTTAATTATTTGTTTTATTTAAAAAATTAGTTTAAATGTGTAAAATTTTAAGTTATAATTCAAATAACACTAATGATAAATCAAATTATAACAAAATATATAATATTTATAATTTTTTTAATAAAATAAATTATAACAAAATATATAATATTTATAATTTTTTTAATAACGGAAGGAGTAGCAGTGATCATGACTTCTGCTTGACATCGATTTAACTGCCACAGGTGTGAATCTTGCTACGGCTCCTGTTCTACTCCTATCTGATACTAGGAACTGTGTATCAGAACGATTGAATTCTAGCGTCTCGTCGTCTCGATGTTTCCAAAAATCGAGTTCCCGTGTTTGTTTTCTGCGATGCCTTTGAGTTGCATTTGCATGTGAAAGGCCGTATCCCTGGCACAAGATCAAAATCATGAAGCATCATCCATCTGAAGATCCGATCGCCTGGCGCCGTATGATGATGATGTGCCTCCAGGTCTCCGTGTTCGCGGTGAGGTCCCCTCTCTTGGTTGGGAGAGAGAGAGAGAGAGAGAGAGAGAGAATTTGAAACTCAGTACAGACGGGAACGGGCCCACGAGAGAACAAAATGGATGGACGGGGTCCACGCAAAGAAGCAGATGAGGCACACGGTTAGTAAAACTGAATCAATGGCTATAATTATTAGCACGATCCGTGAGAGAATCACGTCTTGCATCAGCTGATAAGAAGGGAGCGAGAGTACCGACAACGAAGCATCTGAAAGATGGTTGTTCTTTAGCGCCCCGCTTTTGACCTTTTGACAAAACACAAGGTACCCAGCAGCGAAGGTTGGGAAAACAAATCTGCTAGCTTAATAAAAAAGTGTAGGCCTCATTAGAAATTTCATATAAATCATATAGTAATTTTATATAAATTATTTCAATTTCACAGAAAACATAGAAAATAGATGCACTTTTGTTTAGAAATTACTCTTTTATCTCTTTCGTTTGAAAGGTCTAGAAAAATCTTGTCACTTTTGTTTAAAAGGCACATAAAAAACTACTACTACTAATCTTGTTCACTTTGATGGATGGATGGCATGGATGATCGATGCATTGCACCGTGCAGCAGTTGAGCAGTCAAATGATTAGAGAAGATTGCCATGCTTAGGCCTTCTTTGGATCAAAGAAAAATTATTTCTATGTTTTTTTCTATAAAATTGAATTAATATCTGTGAAATTTCTTCATAATTTCTATAAAAATGTTGCGTTTCAAAGCAGCCCTTATACTACTCCTAGCTGCATTTCGATCGATCCCCTTGCCGGCCGGCCGGCCGCAACGCGTCAGAGAATCGGTTGCGCTCTGTCTGGAGGGAGCCACAAAAAGCTCGGTCGCCGAGCGCAAGCAAAAGCTTTGTTGGCAGTGGGATCCTGACCTCTGCACGACGCCGGCTGCGGCGACCAGAACTGCTTTCCGTGCGTACTCGTCTGCTCTATCTCTGCACAACCACGGTCTGCTCCGTCTCAGGTTCCATTGCTTTTCTACTTGTAACCGGTTCCTCTCATCGCGAGAAGAAGGTAAAAATCAGTAATTTACTGTGATCGATCAGTAGATTTCTTCGGCCTGGAACCACCTGTGTCTTGCTATCTTATCTTGTGAGTTCAGAAAGAGAATGAATCAATGGGAGGGTACAGAAGAAAATAAACAAGATCCATCGTGGAGTTATTCTTGTAAAATGGAAATGTTGTGAGCGATTCTAGTTTCAGCCTTTCAAGATCTCTTTGGAACGAAGGAAAATTTCCTATTTTACAATTTTTTTGTGAAATTGATCTTATTCTTATGAACATCTTGTGTTCAGAGGACTTAAAGGAATCCTCATTAAACAGTACTTTGTGCTACTGAAGTTGAGGTTTCCATGCTCATCAGAAGAAACTAGCTCCAATTACGCATCCATCAGAGACATCCCTTCTCAAAAGCACCTTTTCAAAAGCAGCCAAACAACACGACACAGGCTTCAATTAGTTTCCATACAATGGTCGGCACGGGGCCCACGCGGCAGCGTCAGTTTAGGAGGAAGAAGAAGATCACAAATCATATCCACTCGAAACAACGCCAAGTTGAGCTAGACAGGTCACGTCGAGGCTTGAGCATGGATCAAAAGGGCTCCCGCCTTTGGCTCTCGGTCGGACTCGCGCACGGGAAAGAATTTGTCTTGTGTTTGGGTTAAAGAACGCTAGCTGCGAGATGACTGGACGCGCGTTCGATAGCGAAGTCTCACCGCCCTTGCTCGTGGCACCTCGCTGGCTTTTCTGAATATTCGCGCGCAAGAAAGCAGAATGTCGTAGCAAACTCACTGTTTAGTTCATGACTTAATACTCCATCCGTGTTAAAAAGAAAGTTGTTTTAGAATTCAAAATTTATCTCATAAAACTTGTCATTCTCGCTTACTAATACTACAACTCTATTTGTATCTAGCCCATTACGCATAAATTTTAGACACATCGCGTAGCTGATAGGGTAGATTTTTTTTCCTGATGGAAAGACACCACAGATACAAAGGTTGAAAGTACTAATCTTTTTCCTACCTAATCATATACTTCCTCTAAATTTAAAATATTTACACTGTTGATTTTAATGTTACCTTCGTTTATTCGTCTTATTTTAAAAAGTATGATAAACATAACATTGGAATCATTCGTAGGAGGCAGCATGTCTCCTTTGGTGTCAAGCACCATTAATTTCATCGTAGTGATAAACTTATAACCATTGGATCCACTGCGTTGACAACCTCTTCAATTTGACTCACGGTATACCAATAGTGTTTTTCCTTGCTCCACTAACTGAACCCAGCTAATGTTCTTTTTATATAAAAAAAATTGACCCCTTCCAAAACTCAGTCCCTTTCAAGTCTGACTCCTACCAATGATCATAAACCCTATTCACTCTACCGTTGCAAGTAAGCCATGCTTCAAAGCCTATGATAGTTATGTACTTCTTCTGATTTTAAAAATATTGACAACATTAACTTCTAACATCAACTACTCGTGTAAAATATAGTATATTTTATTATAATTTAATTTATTATAAGTGTATTTGAAACATGACTGATAATTTTACACATTTAAATAAATTTATTGAGTAAGACGAGTGGTCAACATTGATATTAAAAGTCAATGGTATCAATATTTAAGGTCTTCTTTAGAACAAAGAAATTTTTCTCAATTTCTGCATTTTTTCTATGAAATTAAATTGATTCCTGTGAAATTACTGCATTCTGCAAAAATCTTGCATTGCAAAGGAAGCTTAAAACTGGATGGAGTAATAGTATATGGGCTAAATGCAAAATATAAGAGAGACAAGAAAAGAACAGATTAGGATCGGTATGCTACATCGTCAAGAGTTTGCCTACGGCCAGTTCTTGTTCATGTCTTCTCTCCCATCATCCCTACACCTCAATATTCACATAATAAATCATTCAATTTATTCCTCATTAGTGGCCGGATTAAAACAAGTGGGAGGTTAATTAACTCATGATGACATGGACTGGGATTATATACTTGTGCCGTCTGCAGAGCTATCCCAATAATTGTTTTTTTTTCTAAACAGTAATGAAGAAAATAGACTTAACGCAGTTCGTTCATCACCCTTCACCGCTCCGGCCGGGGGAGAAGTAAATAACGATGGTCTTAAGGAATCTGTGACATCCTCAGTCAATCGTCTAGCTATTTTTTCTGTTATTAAATCAACAATATGTTGTTTAATTACAAGCTGTATAAAAGCATACCTATATACTACTCCATCCATCCCTAATTATTATTGATACTTTTGACTTTTAAACATCATGTTTTGCCACTTATCTTATTCATTTTTTACAAATATAAAAATAAATTAGTCATATTTAACGTATCTCTTACGATGAAACTAATCACAACAAAAGAAATGATATTTTTACGATTTTTTTAATAAGATAGAGAGAGTTAGACATGACATTTGAAAGTAAAAAAAATTAAGAATTTAAGAATAGAGGTAGTATATAATCCGCACATACGAAGAATTGGAAAAGGAGACGTTAATAATCAATTAAGTCAATGGTGATCCGGAGCGTCCCCAAAACGCCAAGGCACTCTGTTTGCCCGTTGCGATCAGGAAGAATAGATTTAAGCGGCCGGAGACTTGTCCGTCTGACTTGGCCTCCTCCCAAACGATAAGACGCGAGACATTGCAGTACTTCTTTATCAGATCGAATCTATTTTTCTCATGTCGTTGTCCGCGGGATCAATGGCTTCTTGCGGCGTGCAACGTACTGTACACTTCAATATGTGTATAGATGCTAGGACAGTCTGATGTCTGTACGTATAGCAAACTGTACAGCACTGCCACTGACGCACAAATTGCATTTTTTTTTTTTTTGGTAAAGGATTGAACGAGTGATTGCTGCAAGTGTTCACTGGTTTTCCGGGGGATGCTGGATGCATGTACCGATCGGTGCACTTGTGTATTTTTCATGCTAAGCAATTCATTATTTTTTGAAACATCGTAGTCATTGAGTCAAAAAATCAATAGTTTCAATTCTTTATGTATTACTCTCTCCGTTCTAAAATTATAAGTTATTCTGAACTCAATAATTTTTTTAAATTATAAGTCATTCTCACTTCTCAATACACTTTCTCTTTTCTCAATAATTTTCTATCTTTTATCTCTATCTCTCTCCTCCTTATTTTCAACACATCTCGCCTTTTTTTTACTCTTTTTCTTTTTAATTCTCGTATCCAGCTCTTATCGAATAACAATTCTTTTCTATTAAGCTGGAACCGAATATATAATACAACTACTCTCCTGGTCTAATGATTGCGTATTTGAGATATGCACTCGGAATTCGTCAGCGTTTCTAATGCTGAGTTGCTGACGAGCGGTGCAGTTGCAAATAGGATGCGAATCACAAAACTCAAAAGTGCCTCGCTCAAAGTTCAGTTTCGAAAAAGGATAGTATATTTTTGAAATTATTTTAAACTGTTGTTCCTTCATGCGTTTTTTGGGGAGTTGACGATGAATTTATGTTTGGTCCAATAAAGTATACAGCTCACTCAATCCAAGGGCCGGTCCAGTAACACGTATTCTTCCCCCAGTATCCAATTCGGCCCACCCGATTTCTCCAGCGAGACGGAAGCCCAGATCCAATCCTGACGCAGCAGCCGAGAACAAACGGCTCGCTCGCGGTCCCGCATGTGAGCGACGCACCGCAGCCAGCAAGGCGAAGGTCGGAGGAGGATTCGACCGTTGCCTTCTCCGCCCAAATCTTAAAAGCCCCTCGTGTCCGAGCCAGCCGATCCCAGATCCCCTTCGGATTTTCGAAATCGCCTCTCCTCGCCCCTGCGCTCCCTCCTCCCCACCGTTCCGCGCCGCTGCTCCAGCCATGGCGATCCTCACCGAGTCGCGCGGAAGCAGCGAGGACAAGGTATGATGCTGCTTGCTTGGCTTTCCCCCTCCTCCCGGGTCGGATCCCTTTGGGGGTGCTTCGTTGCGTAACTGCGTAGGTACTGGCGTGGATTCGTGGGTTCTGGTGATCGATTGGAGTGCCGGTACCTTAAAAATCACTGGTGGGGGATTTTCTCAGTCGTGGACAAATAGACGGAGATTTTAGGTCTCTTTTCTGCCAGATCTTCTGGGATTTTGGTCGTCGCTCGTTGACGCGACATGGTCAATGAGATATACGCATTTCTTTATTTGTTCTACCCGGTCCCCTTCGTCCCCGATTTTTCTTCAGTAGCGTAATGGTTACGGTTTGATAAGACGTCAAGTCTTCCAAGTATCCGTGTCCTCTCTTGTTAGTTGGTTGAGGACTCCGCCTAGGGTCGATTAAATGGATAAATCCGTCAATTTCAGGCCATATGTTCATGATTTACGAGATCCTTAGGTTACCATTTTACTGCTTCAATTTTGTACACAGTCTCCGCTACCCTAATTTCTCTCCATCTGGGTTGGGTGGCTTTCCTGTGTTTAGAGGGCTAAAAAACGGTGGATACATTACTACTAATTTAGGTTTTTTATCCTAAAACCAATAATTTTAAAAGGAAAATTCTACCGTAGACTCAAACAAATGTGAGCCGTCTGTTTACACAGATCTCAATGTGAAAATGGTTCTTTTACCTCCTAGAAGGTAAAAGCACTAAAATAATTAATATTATTATAATATTTAGATTGGAAGGAAATCAACATGTTTTGGAAAGTGATGCATGTGACAGTTAAGGAAATTAAATCCTTAATTTTTGAAAATAAACGTATTTGATATGTTTGAAAAGTTGCATGTATTGTTATGGAAAGATATGTTTGAAAATCAACGTGGTAATATATTCCATATTTTATCTTTTTTTCTCTCCAAAATTCAACGACTTGGATTACTTCAGTGATTCACCTCCCAGGAAGTGAAAGAGGAGGAGTTGGTCTATCTTAGCGGGGCTCTTTTGGTTTTCTTGGTTAAAGCTTACATATTTTAAGTTACCGCAGAGGTTACAAGTTTGGTATATTCTAATCCAGATGTTAATTGTGCCATCTGTTACTTTTTGCAGGCTGCAGCACATGCAAATGAGGAGAAGCGGTGGGTGCTGTCAGATTTTGAGGTGGGGAAGCCTCTTGGGAGGGGCAAATTTGGCCATGTTTATCTGGCCAGAGAAAAGAGGGTAAGAATATGATGCCTAAACCTTTCATTGACCGGACTAGTCCGGCTCTATAAACAGCCACCCCTGGCCATTGGCCGTGTGAGGTGCTTCTCCTAATCGATCTTTTTACACCCTACATATTTATCTGCAGGTGTTATACCTGAATTTAGAACCTGAATAATTGCTGCAAAGAAATAGTTAATGAAGAAGAAACCAATTCCTGATACTTTTATACTATACACTAAAATATATGTCTAGCCAATGTGTTCCATATAACTAGTTCACTATGTCTGTTATATTTACCCTTGTAAAACCATTTTTCTACCAGTAATACAAATATGTTGTTTGTGTGGTATTAACTGTATCAACAGTAAAGTGCATTTTTCATAATGCTTACCTTGTGCTTTATCCGATAATCTCAGTGAGCTGCTAGTTCTTAAATTATTTTCTTTCGTCAAAACAGAGTAGTCAGATTGTTGCTTTGAAAGTTCTTTTCAAGAGCCAGCTGAAGCAATCTCAAGTTGAGCATCAGCTTCGGCGTGAGGTGGAGATTCAAAGTCACTTAAGGCATCCAAATATTCTTCGCCTGTATGGTTATTTTTATGATCAGGTAGACACAATATGGTGTAAACATTGATTCACTTGATCTATCATGGAATGCACATAAATATCATTTATCTATCGTGGAATATGCAGACCCGTGTTTACTTGATCTTGGAATATGCTGCCAAAGGAGAGCTGTACAAGGAGCTGACAAGATGCAAGCATTTCAACGAGAAGCGTTCCGCAACTGTAAGTGACATTATACTCATTGTGAATTTAGTTGTAGCCCATCTATACTGATGTCTTCTATTTTAGTACATTGCATCGCTGGCGAGAGCGCTCATTTATCTTCATGGGAAGCATGTTATCCATAGAGACATTAAACCAGAGAATCTTCTAATAGGAACCCAGGTACTTACACTGTTTTCTGCTTCCATTAATTAGAGCCCAGTTAGTCAACCATTGTTTTCTTCTGCAATCTTGTACTGGATGGATGCTCTCAGGTACTTACATTGCTGTATATGTCCATTGAATAGGGTGAGCTCAAAATCGCAGACTTTGGCTGGTCTGTCCACACTTTCAATAGAAGACGGACAATGTGTGGAACGCTAGATTACCTGCCCCCTGAAATGGGTAATTTGCTAATCATTTACTTATGTTCTTAACCGATTAGTTGTTTTTAAAAGTTGCTGCAACTGTCACAGCTTTCCTCATTTTCTGCTGGCCTAGCTGCTTTCTTTTCCACTGATACCTTTTGTGGTTTGGCCAGTCGAGAAGACTGAACATGACTACCATGTCGACATCTGGAGCCTGGGCATTTTGTGTTATGAATTTCTTTATGGGGTCCCACCTTTTGAAGCGAAAGAACACTCCGAGACGTATCGGAGGTAAACTCACAACCATGAATTTCAGAATGCATTTATTTTGTCACTGACGTGTTGGTCTTCGATGTTCTCGTGACGTTTTGCGTTTACACAGATTATTTCTTCTGACTGATGTTTCTAACAAATGATTAATTTCATAATGAATTGATTTTCACCATGACAATTTATGTTTCCTTTGCTCTTCAATGACAATTTTGTGCTGGTGACAAATGTTTCTGATCCCAAAGCATTTTGACGTTATGTATAGTGATTGTTTACAAAGGAAACATAAATTGGTCACTTAATTACACATGCTAAAATCCATCCCGCACCTGAATATATTGATTAGAGATTATATTTTAGTTATACTCGCCATCTTGCACCTGCACCATGGTTTAATAATTTGTCGGAGATTCCTTGGCCTTCTCGTACGTGACTTCAAATCAACTACACGTATTGTTTCTGAACATTTGTCGTTTGTGTCTTGTTTTTGTACAGGATAGTGAACGTGGACCTGGAGTTTCCTTCGAAACCAAACGTTTCTGCTGCTGCGAAGGACCTCATTTCACAGGTAAGAGGTCTATGTTTCCGAATTCCGATGTTTCCTTGTCTCAGTGGTATCCAGAAATGGTTCTTTGGAATTCAGATGCTTCCGGGTCTTACAAGTGTTCTCGTGCAGATGCTCGTGAAAAACTCGGCGAGCCGGCTTCCTCTCCACAAGGTACTCGAGCACCCGTGGATTGTTCAGAACGCCGACCCCTCAGGTGTGTACAGAGGGTAAGAGTCCGGAAAAGCCTGCTGCCGCTCTCCGAGGGAAGTCAGTACTGTTACGGCGCCGGCCCATCTACGAAGGCTATCCTCCCCTCAAGTTCTCCGACCCCGAGCTGTACCTTGTAGCGCCATGTGTATGTGTTGCGTACGTGTGTATAATGCATGGGACCGTGATCCATACGGCCAATGCCTTGTACCGATGTAACAATTCCTTCCGGACAACCTTCTTAAGAGTGCAAGTCTATATGATATTGTTTCAAAGAGACTGAGAATTGAACGATTGCTGTGCTCCCATGAGGTTTTGCGCATGTTCTGAGTCTGTTTTTTCCAACCGCTTTTTCTTTTCCTTGCAAAACTCATGTCGTGTGCTTTCAATTTTTGACAATTTGGCGAGAGGTGCGTCATGCATGGGCGGACAATATTAGTCCATTAAGGGAAGGCATCCCATGGCCGGCCAAAAATCACGAACAAAACTGAGCATACTATAAATTAAGCATTTTATTACAAAATGCTTATAGTAGGTTCAATTCTACAGTAGTGGTCTCTCTACAAAGCCAAGCCCAAAAACAAAATCATGAGGGAAGGTTAAACTTGTCTATATTTTACATGCTTTATACTACACCCTCGCGTATACTTTTGTTTTTTCACGCTGCATGGGCCGACCCATTGCATTGGGCCGAGTTCTTCACAGGCGAGCCTTCGTCCTCCAGGAGCTGCATGTTGTGCCTGTGATGCTCGTCGTCGTCATGCTTCAGGTGCTCGATGTCCTCGTGGCTCAGGAAGCAGGGCTGGTTCGTCGAGCAAAGCACCCTCGCCCACATCCGGTCAGTGATCACAACCTTGTTCTGCTTCTCGGTGATTCTCTTTAGAGGGTGTCCACGTTACAAACAAGTATCAGATAAGCTGCCGGCGGTTAGTGACTGAACGTAACAGAACGAATGGTACTCGATGGACTTACATAGAATGGGATGTAAGCATGTCTGCCATTCACCGGAGCAACTGTGAAGCCGGTGTACCCTGCCATAGCGCCATGGACAGCGCTGTGTGATAGCAGGGTGCAGTATACGTTGTCAGATGCATTTGACTTGACAGCACGGATCATGTAGGTAGGGTCGATGTACTTGAGAGTTATGGGGAAGTTGCGCTTCTTCTTGAAGTGATCCTGAGTGATTAGTAAGGCAATACTTCAGCAACACAGTGATTAGTAAAGCTTACCACTAATCCTAGGATTACTGACTTTTATATTTAAGCTCCAGAAAATAAATCATTTGGATCAAAGCTATTGCTTTCGAGGCATTATATGTTCTGGGACCAGAGTATTGTTTGTGTCCACATTGACAAGGATATGAAGCTCCGGACAGGAAAACTCACCTTTATCTTCTGTGATAGCCAAAGGCCAACATCCAGAAGAAGCTTATTTCCAGAAGCATCTTGAGTGTCCACAAAGTTCATGCTTTTTGCAATGAGATCCTGTCCAGCGCCCTCAGCCACCACAATGACCATATGACCATTGTCCTTTAGCCTTCTCTCAATAAATTCTAGAAGTCCTCCCTTTCCTTCTAGATAGAATGGTGATTCTGGGATTAAGCAACAATCCTGAGGTAACAAGTAGAATGAACTCATCATCCAATCGATTTAAAAGTTAGAGTATTTATTTAAATTTCCTGATAATAAATTCAATGAAAGGACAGGATAATAAGAGCATACCACATCCCGACTGGCTAGAGTAGCATACATTGCGATAAACCCTGCACCAGTAGAAATTAAAAGCTCTTTAGCTAACAAAATCACATTGCTGCAAAATATGTTGGAACATCCATTGCTTCAAGATGTTGCTGCAAGTTCGTATAGATAAGCATACCGCTATTGCGACCCATTAGCTTAACGACACCAATGCCATTTTCTGCACTTTCAGCCTCAACATGAGCAGCATTGATGGCCCTCTGGGCCTCCTCCACAGCAGTGTCAAATCCAAATGACTTGTCAATCACCTGTGCGATAAATTGAACATCATATTGCAGCCAGACATTATGAATGAATACTTATTTATAAAATGCAGAGGCATAAGAGAAAGTACCGCAATGTCATTGTCTATGGTCTTTGGAATACCAACAACAGAACATTTGAGGCCTCGCCTACGGACTTCCTAGAATCAAAATACAAAAAATAGTGTCATATACTGATTTTGCATCCAAGAAAATATTTCACAACTGGTATGCTGCTATTACCTCATAAATTACAGAAGCACCTTTCTGAGTACCATCACCTCCAATAATATAAACTTGGTTAATACCGCGGTCCTGAAGACAGTCAACAATTTTGGCAGTGTCATGCCCTCCTCTAGAAGTTCCAAGGATAGTGCCGCCTCTCTTGTGGATGTCATTCACCGATTTTGGTGTCAATGTAATAGTATTTTTAGAATAAAATCCCTTGTATCCACCCTACACATTACACACAGTAAGTCCAAAAGAAGCATATGACAACAATATGTTGTTAGGTGTTAACAAGAAATGTCTATCATTGTTGTCACTGTCAACAACTGTAAATAAATCCACTTAAATTTATTCAGAAACTATTCAAGTATTATGTTATCATTGTAAAAAAAAAGCGCTGAACCTAAAATCTAATTTGCAGAACTATAATTAACAAAAATGCACTCACAAAAAGATCAAACTCCTCACCTCAATTCCAACTACGCTGGTGACGCCATACATATCATACAATCCGCAAACAAGCTCGCGGATGACAGTGTTAAGCCCAGGGCAGAGCCCTCCGCAGGTGACAATTGCCGCGTTCACCTCATCGGACTGGAAATACACCTTCTGCCGTGGTCCTGCACGTCGGAAGTGTGTGCCCCTCGCACTGGTCTTATGAACAACAATCTGCAAACAGTGATGTTACAAGGTTTAGCTCCAACTGAAATCACTCTGCACAGCGTTCAATTCATTTTTGCCAAAGGAAAAAGGAAGCCCACCTTTTGCGTGACGGTATCATCTGTGTTGACGAAATATTGCCTGAGATGATACGTGGTGCAAAGAAAGGTCAGCTTCGGAACATCCGTATCTGGATGCACAAGAACCAAATTCAAATGGAACTAAAACGGAAGCAGGAAATTAGGAGAGTCATTACTTGACGACTGAATACGCTGGGTTGTCTTGGAGAGGATTTGGGTATGTCTGCAGATCAAAGGTAGCATCAAAGTTCAGTAATCGGCAGGCATGTAGTCAGTAGAATATTGCAACTTTATATGCTGCTGTAGAAATTGATTTGTACCCTGCTCTAAAATTTATCGGCCCAATAGATCGCGTACACTACAAGAATCCAAATCGAAACAAAAATAGAGTTGATGTGTACCAAATATAGACCAAAGAATCACAAGAGGCCGAAAAATCTCATCCTTTTCAGAAGAACTCACAGAAACCGCACCAAAAGAAAGCCGAATTGTGCAGCCCGCACCGAGAACTAACCGTCAGGAAACCAACCGGCCCCGACGTTAGATTGAAACACCAACGAAGGCTCTCGCACGCACCGGGAGCTGGGGCAGGTAGTCCGTGAGGTGCGGCACGTCCTCGAGCACGTAGCCCCCATCGCCGCCCACCAGCTTCTTCTTCATCGCCCACTTGCTGGCCGGCGCCGGAGACGCCCTCGGCGCGGGGGCGGCGAGGGGGTCCTTAAGGTCAAGGAGCTTCGTCTTCTCCGGCGCGGCTACGGGCGCGGGAGCGACGCCGACTGCTGCTTCCATGGCAGAGCAACCCTCGTTGAACACAAGGCGGAATTTCGTGTCCTATCCCTCGATCGCGATCGCAAGGCTAACAAGTGGATTGCTCTTCGAGTAATTGGAGGCTGTTCTTGGCGTCTGCAGAGAAAGCGGGAATTGTTATATATCGAGCTGGGGATGGATCAGCTGCCTTCACCGCCGTTAACCGTCGCCTTTGACGACGGCGACGGCTGAGGAGGAAGGTGAGGCGAGAACTTTGAGAAGGTTCTCGAGTTCAGATGAGGGGCTGGGATTGCCATTTATTTGCACATCTGCCATTTCGTAATAACATTCGGTTTGGAGCGGAAGAAATGTTTCGCTGTCAGGGAAAGGGGAATTATTGGACGAGATTTTGGCATAAGCCGTTCAACTTTTGGAAAAAAAATTCAACGGCAATGCTACATAGCATTGACTACCAATATTATCTAATCAGCACTCGTATTAATCATACACGATACTATGTAAATTAAAGTTAAAATCTGATGTCATGTAGCATTTATGTTATATAATTTTTTTCTCAACTTTTTGCCCAATCTTTTTTTCGGCTCATTTTGAGAAATACTTTAGGTCCTGTTTGAATTAGGATTTAGGGATTATGAATTATTGGATTTAAAATCCGTATTTTAGGATTTTAAACCGTTTGGATTATGAGATTTTAAGTTGGAATTTTGAATTCTATAATTCAAATTTTAAAATTTTAAAATCTCAATTATTTGGATTATGTGATTTTATCATTTTAAGTATATTGGTTTGTATTATGGTATAAAAATTTGAATAATATTTAAATACATAGAATTCTATAAGATTCTATAATCTTCTAAAATCTTACCTATTTGAAAAACTATCAGATTTTTTTATCCGAATTCTAAGAATCCAACTGGATTCAAAAGAAACCTAAATTTTAAAAAGTAGATTTTCTCTGTCTAGGATTTTAAGTGAGTTTCAAATACTACTCCCTCTGTTCCTTTTTACTCGTCGTTTTATGTGTGAGTGCATGAAGTAAGGAGGGGTAAAAAAGGTAGGATATAGTAAAAATAAGGAGGGATAGAGATAGAGATAGTGATAGAGAAGTATTGGAAATAGAGAAAATTGTATTGAAAAGTGAGGATGACAAATAAATTTAAACAAATTGAAGTCTCTATAATGACAAGTAATATGAGATGGAGAGAGTAGTATTCTTTAATAGAGCCACAGCGGGAGCAATATCAAATTGTATATAGATAA
>BCLF01000005.1:2892351-3075465 GCA_001602275.1 Zoysia japonica
TTAAATTATCTTTTATGATAAAACTAATCATAACAAAATAAATGCTAGTTTTTCAATTTTTTTAATAAAATGAAGAGTCAAAATTTTGGGACGCATGTAGTAATTTACTTAGAGCCGTTTGGATCCCTTCATTTTGAAGAAATTGATATTTTATAACTTTCTCTATCTCACAAATAAGGCTATCTCAAATTTATAAGTAGGAGATGAAAATAGATTCTATAATCATTATGCTATAATTATATTTTCTAATATAAACTCACTACCATATAATAAAAAATGCAATATATTATGTTCTTTGTATGCCTAATAATAAATATATTCTATACACAACTATATTAACTTAATTAATTTATGCTTAAATTATAATTATTAGAATGAATTCAATTCCAAGAATCTAAATAGACCATAAGTGTAAAAGTACTTGTGGTGTTCAGACATCTTGGAGCTTGATACTTTTCAGAGATCAACTCTATGTTATGTGTATTTACGGGTTTTATCTAGATTCAGGTACTACTGTTTTTTTTTGTTGAAACACTTTTTCTAGTCTGGTTGCCTTTTTTATTACATGTTCGATGGCAAAAAATTCACAAAAATTTTGTAAGACTCAATTCAATTTTGTAGGAAAAATGATATAAAAAAATCTTTCACTCCAAACAGATCTTATTTCTCAGGATGTAACATTGTTGACTCATGTGCTTCCTCCCCCAGCGCTCTCGCGGCCTCTTCTCGTGGCGGATGGGACCCACACATCGCGGCCACCGAACGGGAAGAAGGGCAATATGGTCACCAGTACGGACTGTTAGCGTCAAACGGAACGGCAGGAGTATTAACCAGCCCGTATGTTTTTGACCTGAGAGATGCTGCGCTTGAGAGGTAATCGAGGTAGCTTCACTTTTTTTAATGGATCTCAGTCAGTTATTTTTAAAAATTGATACTAGATGTACTTTTTTTCTAACAAAATTTATTATTTTTATATCGAGTGAACATTTCAGTATCTTTACTAGGTATTTTTCTATTTTTAACATACAGTTAATTCTAAACATTGTATCTACCCATTTTTAACCTTGTTAACCAAAGCACAGGACAAATTTATAATATCTATATTTGTACAACCCACTAACTAAATTCTCAACGAGCCACATTATTTATTTTATTTGCACTGTTCGATTATAAAGCTTCAATTAATTCTGGCCGTTTATTTTACACCTTTTTATTTAATTTTTTTTTTCTTTCTCCTTTATCTTTCACCAGCTGTTCTCTATTTAATTTCCGACCCTCCCTCTTCCACGATCCACACCACTCACAGCTTCCTACTTGATCCGCGGCGGCACCACTCTAATGAATTCTGTTCAACTTGCATTATTAAACACAGCTAAAAAAACTTTAAAATTTCAAGCAAATATAATTAATCAACGTATTTTGTGAGCTCAAATAAATTTTATTAAATAGTTCTCATATATTTTAATTTTTTATCTATTATGATTATTTTCTTTGAGTTTTTTTTAATTTTATCATAATAAATCATCATCACTGTTATAAATTTTCGCAGTAACGAACCGGAGAATCATCTAGTTCCAAGTGAATAGCCACCACGAATCAGATCAACCGGCGTCGGGACTCGGGGTTCATTCAACTCTCGCCAAAGGTACTCGGACAAAAGCAAACGACCACAAAATGGACCGAGAAAAAAATGTTTCTTCATTTTGGACCGTCGGTAATGAGGCGTTGAAGAAGAGTGACGCTTCTAGATTAGCGAAGAATTAGTAAACATATGAAAAATTATAAATTATGATTCAAATCATTTTAACAACAATATATGATGCTAATATTTTTTAGAGAAGATAAATAATTAAAGATAATGTTGACATAAAAAATCACAGAGCGATAGAGTATTCGGCACGTTGCCGAAATGTCCGATGAGCCATCTCGGATTCGAGCACTTAACCCACGAAGTATCCGACATGTTGTCGGAGTGTCCGATGAGCCCTCTCGGATTCAGTCACTTAACCCATCAGATTATTCGACATGCTGGCGGAATGTCTGCTGAGCTTTTTCGAGTTTAGCCACTTAACCCACGAGAGTATTCGGCACGTTGACAGAGGGTCCGATGAGCTCTCTCGGGTTCCCGAAATTACAAGGCGGAGCCTCCAGCACCTTACCGAAGAGTCCCGTCACCGAAGTGTTTGACACTTTACCGGAGACTTCGGTAACATTGATTTAAAAAGTTTTTTAGCAGATTGATTTTAATTTATTTTTTAACTCATAGGATTAGTTGTACTGTGGGATAAGACCATCCTTTCTTTATAAAATAAAGACCATAGTCGGTTAAAGATCATCCCAATCGAACCTATTATTTGCCTTTACATTTCATTTTTCTCTAAACTCTAATCCCTTTATTTATTTGAAGCTCGTGCTGTTTTTTCTTCGTCTCGACGATGATCGAAGGTGATCCAGTTGATCTGATCGAGCTCGGATCAACTTTAAGATGATACTCCTCTAACGAGGTCCCTCCCGAGGCGAGGTTGACTAAATGCTGCTCAAACTGACGTTGAAAAAGCGCCGACGTTTCTGCACACGGAGTGCGAGCGGTGTGTTAGCTCGGACCCAATTTCGACATCAACAAATAATATTAAAAATTAATAGTGACAACAATTTAATACTAACATACTAGGAAATACAATACTCCATCTGTCTCAATTTACTATTTACTAGATTCATTGAATATTCTATGTATTTAAATATATGTGATATGTAGATGCATTAAAGATGTTATCTAGACACCCAAAAACTTGTCTAGAACGACAAGTAAATTAGGATGGTGGAAGGATCAAAGATTGACTAATCAGGTTCTAGAGCGCTGCTAAGAGAGAGAGGGCGACTGATCGAAACAGCGACCGCGAGAGATGGACAAGCCGAGTCACGGACGTGCAACCCGGACCATTTCTTTTCGCCAACTCTTTGGATCCTTTTTCCTCTGCACCACCCATCCGCCCGTTGATTTCGACCTTCCAGATGGGGCCACTAATTCGATTTGAGGCTGATGTTAGTTGAGCACCACAAGGTGATATACACGAGCATTTTTTTTTGATAAACTTAAATACTTTACGAGCATTTTTAAGACCAAGAGAAGTTGAAGCTGCATACTAGAACATCTGCTGCCCACATGACAGCACCACAGGATCGAGGAAGCTAGAAGTCACACGCAGCCGACCACGCATGTTCCTGGCTCGCCGACTCCATGTGACCGTACATAGGAGTACGTGCTACAGACAGGATAACGGACGCGCTCGAAGAACAAACCCAACAAGCATCCAAATATTTTTCACCTTATTCTCATCGTCATACTGCTGAGCATCAATCCACAGAATATATTATATCAATGCAAAAGATTATGCGCGCTGATCGAATTTGTGGTCAAAACCAGGGGGCACGTCCCTTGATAGCCTCTCCGATTCTGGGTGATAAGCTTATGCCATGATACGGTGCCTGCCTCCAGCCTCTGCCCTTGGTTTCTGGGTGTCCCCATCGTCGTTCGGGAGCGAGAGAATATTCCCGGGAAGATGCCCGTCCTGATTGGATTAGAGATTTGGTCGGCGCGATAATTATTCTGATAATGCCGCACACATTTTATTCAATACTCTCTAATTCTAAATAGTTGGCGCTATTGATTTTTACTTCCTCACGGACAGGCCTGTGGCCTGGTGGCAAAAAGTCCAGGGAGCATGGAGCCGGTCAGGCTTCGAATCCCCGGTCCTGCACCCACCTCCAACGAAGACAGCGGCCAGGTGCCGTATTTCAAAAAAAAATCTACTCAAAATCAACGATTATTCATTTTATTCAAAAATTTACGAAAATACAATAATAAATAAATTAAGTTTAAAATATTTTTAATAATAAATCATTTCATGATAAAATAAATAATATTTTTATAAATTTTTTGAATAAGACAAATAGTCAAAGATAGATGTTTGAAAATTTAAAAATGACATTTATTTTGAGACGGAGAGAGTACTTTATTATTATTGACTATATGTCTTATATTTAAAAAAGAATGATAAATATAGTACTATTTTGTTATCAAAGGTGTTTGAAACATCATATATAATTTTATACATTTGAACTAATTTTTCAAATAAAATGAATATTCAAAGATAATATTATGACACTTCGCATGCTTTGGATTGGTTCATGGTTTACGCTTTGCATGCTGACTACTAACCTTGGTTATGCCACCTTTGATCTTTGGCTGAATTATGTTCATAATCAAATAACTGATATGATAAAATAAAAACCGTATAAAACCTATGAGTAGGTATCACCTTCAAGATTTTGCTGCTCTCAGTTCCTTCCGCTTGGACTTCTGCTTTCGAAAAGTGGAAATCCTAGCTCCAAGATGTAAAGTCAATGTTGCCTTTTGCCTGGCTTCCTCAGTTTCATTGGTGCACGCAATTAAGCCGTCCGCTGGAAATCCAATAAAACCAACCTCAAACAACCAAGCAAATGATACATCTATTTCTATTATTTGATCCATTATTATGCGTTGAAATCACATCAATAGAATCGCAAACAATTCGATGCGTCATGTATGCAAATATTTTGGGAACCCTCGGACACGGAGCAACTGAATTCGCCACAGCATGGGCGCACATATCCGAACTCTGGTAAGAGTTCATCTGTTTCATCAAAATATAAATACATTTTTCATTACAGGGCTTAGGCTTATCTACTTTTCTAATCATATGTTGTTTATATTTAATGAAATTATATGTATTTTAAGTATTTTTCATTTTCATGTGCACAAAACTTTTATACTATTTGGTCTCCCTCTGTTCTTTTTAGTTCAAAACTAAACTATCCAGCGTCAGATATAGAAGAACTGAGAAAGGACCTTCTTCTCTGAATGGGAATAATATATCTCACAACAGAATCGAAATATTACCTCAAATCAAATGGAAGGAGCAGCAAAAGACCATCTTGAAAAGTTTTGTGCTTTAATTAGTAATAGGTGAAGGTGACGTTTGCGTCAGGCTTTAGAATTGAGTAAATATTAATGTCACACCCAAGCATGTCATGCTTTGAAGAGATAAAAATGGTTCCATCCAATCAAAGGAGCACAAGAAAAAATCTTGAGAAACTACATGCTTTAGCTGGTAATTGGTGAAGGTGATGTCTGCGTTGGATTTCAAAATTTTAATTGATAGGTAGCAGCACACCTAAGCCTGACACTTGATGGCAACATCCACTAGTACATCTTTATTTCATTTGATGTCTATCCGCTGCTGAGAGTTACCAAAGTTTGATCAAAATGTGTAAACTGCATGATGATGCTCCAAGTAGTGACATGGTACATGGAAAGTTGCATCCATGATCTGTATGTAACACTCGTATTAAAACGCCCATTGCTACCTTCTCAAGCAATGTATACCTTTCATTCTTCAAGTTTTATGTATGCCCGAGCAATAAAATGAAATCTGTCATTTAGTTATCTCAATATATAAAATAGCAATATTCCAAAAATTATTGTAGTACAAATACGAGAAATCATTGTGCTCCTAAGAGAGGAAGTTAAATTATTTTTCCATGCTTTTCACAGAGACTTTTATCTTTCTAGAAAATGTAGAAACATGAAGTGGGCTATTACTCTGATTTAATTTTCATGTTTCTTAAAGCAGGATTATGGCTGACGCGAAAGCTATATTGGCTTTTCCTCCTTTTTCTTCGTTTTCACACATGTTGGACGAAATCTAATTTGGTTTGTCCACAATAGGAGTCCGGCACAAAAGAATAACAAGAAGCGAAATCTCAATTGACGATTCCTTGCACAGCCTAGTTGACCTTCCGGTCACATATTGAGACTGGTGTTGGTACTACGTGGCACAGCGTTGCATTTCGAGGATGGAGTCAGGTGCTGCAATCTGACACACCTAAAACATTCCGCGTATAAAGAGAGCGTCAAGGATCATCAGCCAAAAATAAAGAGCAGTAAAGATGATCAACAGCATCTGAAACGGTACCTATACTGCAAGAGGCACATATAGTGAATTAGTGGCTGACTGTTTTTTCCCCTCTTCTTATAAAGAGGCTTGTGCACATGTGTTTTTCAAGTTAAGAATGTGTTTATTTTTATAAGTCTTACTCCCTCCATCCCTTCATTCTAAATGTGGGCACGTAAATTAAAAATAGTAAAAAAAGATGAAATGTAATAAAAACGAGAAGAGAAATAAAAACAAATATGTATTGAAAATAGAAAAAAGTGTATCGAAAAACGATAATGATAAATAAAAATAATTTTGTGAACTCTAAGATGAGGGACGGAGGAGTATGTTACAAGAATGCACTTACATGGAAACAAAGTCTGATAGGCTTGAGCAATTATCACTTATCATCAGAAGCTGAGGCTTTTGCGATGCCTTGATCCTCGGCGTCCCGTGAAAGTCAGAATTATCAGAAAGCGAGTAGAAAGGCCCGACCTGAGCAAAACCGTGGGGGCTCCTGACGCCGCGGAAAAACGCCGGCGTCGGCCATTCTCGACGCCCGCCGACCCAATCGCGAGCCGCCCTCGATTCCGGGGCCTGCCGGCGGCAGGATCCGAGAAAGACCGGCACACCCGCCGCGTCGTTTCCATGTTCCGATCTTGCTCCCATCGACCGCGTCCCTTCCGGTCGCCCGGAGGTCCCGGTCAGAAACGGCGACTTGGAAAAACAAGAGGCACGCCAATGGTGTCGCCATCTGGATTCCGGAGGCGCTCCAGTTCAGTGGGCCATTGTCAAACGCCCGGTCGTGCGTGCGTGCGGTGGCCGGTGGTCCGGAAACTGCTTCGGGAGGGAGAAGTCAAGGACGGGCAGCGTCTCTTTATCGATAGCTTTGCTTCGATTGTCGATTCCTTTCCATGAAATCAATCCAAAGAACAGCAATGCGGAAAATAAACACCCTGGAATGTCATGGCTAGAGGAAGCGCATCTTTTGTACTAGTACAGCACGCACTAAGCCTGAGAAAAACTCACCACCGTCTCGCACAGGAACTTTATTCATGTGACTCGATATTCCTGCCATATTGGACAAAAGAAACTGTTATTAGCATCAGAATTTTTTTCCTTTTTCTTTTTGTTCCGGAGTGAGGCACATTGTACACTCATGCTGTCGTCACCAAAAGATAAACCCAGAATCAGTTAAATTTAAAACTGTACAGTAGGCAGGGACCTAAATTTTGATGGCCCATATATTTGCTCATCGCGAGCAGAACTTACCAGTGAGTCATCAGCTGGCGTCTTCAGAACTGCACATTGTACTATTGCAGGCACCAAAATTAGAAATACGGCAGTCAACAATAGATTGAAATACCATAGCTAATGGTGACAAAATGATCTTTCTTAGCATTCAATGTAACATCATCAGCATAACACCATCAACATAACAGCCCTAAAAAGGTATTCAACAGATTTCTAGCAAACTTTATACAGCCAAGATTATGTAGATCAGTGAAAGTATGATACAGAGATTCAACATATGAATAAGAGTCCCAGTACTTCATTTTACTTTTGGTTTTTCACTGAATGCTGGTACACATGAGCTAGCACAAACTTTAAATTGGTATTAGAGCAAGAATCTCTTTAAAGCTTTACCGCTTAAAGATTACAACATGTCGACCAACACCAGAAGTCTAGGTTCGGGTGCCGGAAGCGGCAATCTCAACGGACCAACCCCAGCGGCCCCCAATACACAACAATGCCTTTCAACTATGAAGAATTGAGGAATGAAACAGACGGGACAAGGTTTCGGAAAGATTCCCCACTTTGATAGAACTTTTTATGAACATTGGTAGTTTAGAATGCTATCATATTTGGGATCAATGTGACAGACCGTCCCTCGAAAGAGACGATCCATCGACCACAGAATCTTATCGGGTGTCACTCGACGAAGCGAAGAACAACAGTACAACTCAAGTATAATAAAATATAATATAAACAATTGTTTAAATTTACAAACCAGAGTTTTAAAAAGCGCGAAAGCGAACGAACTTTATTTAAAACTACTAGGGATTCCTAGATTCTAACCTTAACGTGACATCGAGCCCATACGATGTACCTTCTAGCAGCACAAAACAGCTCAGTGCAGCGAGCAAGGCTCCTAACAGACATAGTTACCTCGAGGGTCGCTTCTGTCAGTTGGTACGAAGAAGGAAGAGAGAACCTGCAAACAAAAACAACAAAGAGCTACGCCCTAAGCATCTAAATGCTCAGTAAGTCTTACCCGTCAACATGGTCAACTACAGCCGACTCCAAAGATATGATAAGACTGACTGACATGGGATAACTGTTTGCAAAAACCAGTGCTAAATTTAACAGTAGATTAAGTGTAAGGGAATATAAATTTAATTTGCACTATCGACTACCACAATCATAGTTGCTAAACTATTTATAATAATCATAACCAGCAAATCATAATACTTTTCCATTCTCTTCTTATTCCACTTGTTAACTACGATGTGGCGCACTGAAACAAGTGGTACTCGTTATTGTGAGAGGCAGCGATTCAAATCGATTTTTATCCAGCTGAAGAAACCTAATTACACAACATGTACGCGCTTCTAGAAAACCGTACATGGCAACCTTTCACGCCACACCAATGATACATAGTACTGGTCCGATGCTCACCTCTCTCGAGCAGTGATCCTCCATGCGATAAGGTATCGGGTTTATCCATAGTTAGCCCTAAAGCTCTCCCTTCTAATCATCTCCAGAAGATATGTTCGGTTACGTTCAGTTACTACGCCACATTAGGCTATATCAGTTTCCTGAGACCCATATATCCAGTATGTAATCAATACTGTTCAAACTTGCTCAATAGAGCCGACAATGATACGGTCTTTAACCGACACAGACAGAGCTACGACTCCCTTTTTGTTGCCAACCTATACTTCCTTGCCCGGTCTCAACTTATTATTTCTTGTGAATTTATAACCAACCTCATCCTTTTCATGCGATACTTCCAAATCAAGGGTAAGAGCCTATTATCTCACGAGTGAAGTTCCCAATCACTCGACTTCTACCGATAATTAAAACTCATAGCCTAGCTCTACATCAAGATACCCGTACAAAGACACTAACATAGGTAAGAAGATGCTATTATGCAGTCTACGGTTTCAATCAACTCCTACAAACCTAATGCACATTACAGTACTAGCCATACATAGTGATAAAAGAAAATATTAAAACAAGATTAATGCACCGGGACTTGCATGAGCTTTGCTCAAAGTTAGATTCTTCAACAAACGGAATGTCGTCGAACTCCTCAGTTAGCTCGGCTCCTATCATGAAATGATATGCATAAGCTGGAGTATGCACATGCGATAATTGCTTTTTTTTATTTACAAAAGATGACTAGTAAATTTAGTTATAAAACTTCTTTAAAAATGGTTTTTGAAAACAAAATACCATCTGGGAGTTGCTCATGAAATCAGAGGGGTTTTAAATAAATTTTTGACAAAGTTTAAAGATTTACTTAAATCATATAGGTTTATAATGATTTAAATACTATTTAAACACAATAAAACATTTAATAAAATTATTTGTGACGAAATTAAATATGAAACTTTTCTAAAACATAAATTTTAACTAAATAAACAAAAGAGTATATTTTCTAGGATTTATTAAAATAAATGAATTTATAATGAATTAAACAGTGTTTAAACAAAATATAACATTTATAAAATTAGTTTTGATGAAAACAAATATGAAACTTTCCAGAATAATAGAGTTTAGTTAAATAAAAAGAAAAGTGAATTTCACAATATTTTATCATGACAAGGAATGAATATATGAATTAATGAGCTATTATATGCTCTGCACTATTTAAATTATTTTCTTGCATAAAATAAAATTTTGTTAGCTTCAAAATGTAGTTCTAGTTGAGAGGATTCTAACAAAATTTATTTCACATTTTTCCGAGCTATAATGAAGTTTCTATGAATTTTAAAAGTTTGAAATTATTTCTAGACCATTAAATAAATCAATTTGCAAATAACAATAATTTTCCAGCCTAATTGGGCCAGCCACATAACGGCCCAGGGGGCAGGCAACACGGAACCGGCCCAAAAGAAAGGGGTTTGGGCTACGACTCTGTTTTTTTTTTGCCAACCTATACTTCTTTGCCCGGTCTCAACTTATCATTTCTTGTGAATTTATAACCAACCTCATCCTTTTCATGTGATACTTCCAAATCAAGGGTAAGAGCCTATATCTCACGAGTGAAGTTTTCAATCACTCGACTTCTACCGATAATTAAAACTCATAGCCTACCTCTACATCGAGATACCCGTACAAAGACACTAACATAGGTAGAAGGTGCTATTATGCAGTCTACAGTTTCAATCAACTCCTACAAACCTAATGCACATTACAGTACTAGCCATACATAGTGATAAAAGAAAATATTAAAACAAGGTTAATGCACCGGGACTTGCATGAGCTTTGCTCAAAGTTAGATTCTTCGACAAGCGGAACGTCGTCGAACTCCTCAATTAGCTCGGCTCCTATCATGAAATGATATGCATAAGCTGGAGTATGCACATACGATGATTGCTTTTTTTTTATTTACAAAAGATGACTAGTAAATTTAGTTATAAAACTTCTTTAAAAATAGTTTTTGAAAACAAAATATCATCTGGGAGTTGCTCATGAAATCAGAGGGGTTTTAAATAAATTTTTGACAAAGTTTAAAGATTTACTTAAATCATATAATGAAGTTTTATAACTTCTTTAAATAAAATAAAATTTTGTTAGCTTCAAAATATAGTTCTAGTTGAGAGGATCCTAACAAAATTTATTTCACATTTTTCCGAGCTATAATGAAGTTTCTATGAATTTTGAAAGTTTGAAATTATTTCTAGACCATTAAATAAATCAATTTGCAAATAACAATAATTTTCCAGCCTAATTGGGCCTGCCACATAACGGCCCACGGGGGCAGGCAACACGGAACCGGCCCAAAAGAAAGGGGTTTGGGCCGCACCGGCCTAGCCCAAAGGTCCCAGGGACCATCACGCGGGGCTGGCATGCCTCAGGCGCGGCCATGGCGGCTCGACCGGCCGACCGTCGGCGGCGCTCGCCGAGGTGGCGTCCTCGGTGGCCAGTGCGTCAGTTCTTGACGCCACTGCGACTGGAGCAGCTCGTGGAGGACGGGGAAGTGGTCGGTGAGGCTCAACGGAGGTCCGCCGGCGACGAGTGGCGACGCCGGGAAGAGTTCGACGACAATGGGAGGACGCTCCCGTTGACAGAACTCGTTGGTGTTCGCACCTAGAGCTTCTGGTGTACTTGTAGATGAGCGGCGTGGAAGTCGTCGTGGCAGGGGAGGGCCGAAAAGGGGTTGTCCACGGCAGGGTCGCTCGGTTTCCTCAGTGACCGACGGTCGAACTTCGATTCTTGCGAAAAGTGGCCACAATTTTTGGTCGAGGACCCATCAGGGAGGCGCACTAGGAAGCAAGGAAACTGATAACTTGAATAGAAGGGGACCACGCTCACTGGAGCTACCAGATTTGGTCCAACGGCGGCAGCGACGTTGTCAAAACACGAATAGTGGGGAAAGTTCGAAATCGATGCGGCTCGGATGGGATACGGTGGAGGCGAGCTCGTGGGAGGTTAGAGCAGGCCTGGGCACAGCCGTGGGTGACCGAGAGAGGGCTGGGGTGGCCGGATTTGGGAGCTCGCCGATGGAGGGCTTGGTCGAACTCGGCGTAGGTGAGAGAGAAGCGCGAGCGAGGCGAGTGACAACGGAAAGAATGGCCGTGGAGGCTTGGACACGGGGAACCCGTCGTGTCCCCGTGAGACTCGACGCGTGGACACGTCCAAAGCGTCGTGGCGCTCATGCAGGGGCGAGGCGCAGGGCAGCGGCACCTGTCCGAGTGTGGTGGCAGCAGAGGTTAGGTACAAGGCAATAGTGAGGCTGACAGGCGGGTCCCGCTTCTTTTCTCTTTTTCTGATTTTCTCTGATTTCCTGCGCTGCATATTGTTTTGATCCGAAAAACGATACTTCCCGAGCTCTATTAATTTTGAAACTTTGCAGAGTGATAGAACTTTTCAAAAGTAACAACTTTTATTTTTGGCCCAAGTTCAAATTCGAAAAGAATTTTATTTTATCAAATTCGGAAGTCAGCAATCTTTTATACGGAGAAACTCGGTTGGGATCTTTTTAACCTTTAAATAAAAATTTATAGAAAAGTTCTAAATTCAAGACTCTAAATTCAAGACTATCAAACCTTTCAAATGGAACTCATTAATTGGTGACTCTAGCCCTCCAAGAAGCAACTTAGCACTCAAGGCAAAGCACAAGAAGAAGGTTGTGGAGGACTCTAGTGATGACTCTAGTGATGAGGAGATTGCACTTCTCATAAAGAGGTTTAAAATATTTGTAAAGAGAAGTGGGCTCACCAAGAAGACCTATGAGAAGAAGGGAACAAGAAACTCAAAGAGGAAATGCTACGAATGTGGAGAAGTAGGTCACTTTATTGCGGAATGTCCAAAGTTGAAGGACAAAGAAGAAATGAAGTAAAGAGAAGCTCAATAGAAGTCATAGTCTTCAATTTCTGCACCACCACCGTCACCGTCATCATCTCCATCATTGCCGTCGACATCATCATCTTCTTCTTCCTCATACTTCGGATCACCTTCCTTACTTGGATCTTTAGCTTAAGGATCTGGCCCTGGCTCAAAAGGAGGAGAGTACTCACGAGGTGTGAACTGAAGATCAGCTTGAGCACCAAATCTCTGAACCTTGTCCCCTCTAGATAAGAGAAGCGCTCATGTGACCTCTGAAAGTGTTTCTCAGACTTTCTGGCTTGGGAAAAGCAAATGTTGAAGATTGATCTAAGAACTCTAGAGATCAAGGAGCTCTTCTTCCTTGAAGCTTCGGTCTTGCCAAAGCGAGACCTAGTGGAAGTGGAAGGTGCTTCAACGGGAGAGTCAGCATGAGAAGAATGAACAGCTAAGATCTTGATGGGGTTGACCCTATAGGGACTGTGAACTTTGTCATGAGATAGCTCAAAGCCAACCGTCCGCTCAAAGAGTGCCATGATGTAGAGAGCATATCCACAACTCTTCGAGGCAGAGATGGAGTTCCCGATGATGGAAGAGTAGATGAACCCAAACACACTAAACCCCTTCTCTTTCTCTGGGTGATCTTGCATACACTTTCAAGGTCTTCATTTTGTGCAAGACACTAGTAGCATCGCCACTCTTGGGGTCCAGTGTGTGGCGAAAGAGAGCTGTGAGGATCCTGTAGTAGAGAGCCATACCATGAACCATCTCATAGATAGGAGACTCAAAGTCACGGTCATACATGAAAGTTATCTCCTCATTGTTCAAAGTCCGCCTGCATGCACATTCTCCTTGGCAAGATCATCATCATCAAACCCAAGAACTGAAGCAAAGAACTTGCGAGATGCATGAAAACGGTTTCCTTCAAGGCTTCAATGCAGCTCCTCATCATCGCCACTGTGATCTGCGACTCTTTCCAAGTTCGACTTCTTTTAGCTTCCTCTTCACTTCATATGAGTTCCTCATTATTTGTAATTCTTTTTTTTGTCAGATGGCTCGTACCAAAAATGTCCAAGCGAATAGCTCATGTAGTGAAGAGGAGATAGCTCCGGTGCGAAGTCCTTTGGTCAAGAGGAAGAGGCAGCCCATTCGTTCATCTAGCGGCATTGTTATTCGGGACCCTCAAGAGGGCAATTCTTCTCGGCCTGCCTCAAAGAAGAAGTCTGCTCACCGAAAAGCCAAAGGAAAAAGGAAAGCCAAAAGAAAAAGGAAAAGAGCTTATGGGTGGGCCAACTGATCCAGATGAGTCAGCGGGGCAGCACAAGGGCTTATGGGTGGGCCAACTGATTCAGATGAGTCAGCGGGGCAACACAAGGGTGCACGTTCTCTCAAGCGCAACCACTACTGAGTGCATTACCCCAAGGTGCAGTATCCTGAGTTTGTCAATCCAAGGATGATGGTAGACTACAAGAGGGGAACACTTTGATGCCTAAGAGATTGGAGAGCCCCTACTTGTATGAGACTGATGATAAGAGTTGCATATCACAGGTTTCATAACATATTTCAGTTTGATTGGTATAGATCTGTGATCTTTGATAAGAAGAAGAACATGACCACCCCAATGAAGTGGATAGACTGGGACTACTATGGCCTTGTTTGGCACAGCTTATTTTCAGCTTATTCACAGAAATAATCAAAAGCTGTGTCAAACAGCAAACTTATTTTACAGTTTATTAGTTCAGCAGTTTCTCAAAATGAACTAAACAACAGCTTATTTTTTAACTGCTTTTTACCAGCTGAAAAAATATGCTGCTTTTTTATTAAGTTCTAGCTGAGCCAAACAGGGCCTATATTGGAGAGCCCCTACTTGTATGAGACTGATGATAAGAGTTGCAGATCACAGGTTTCATAACATATTTCAGCTTGATTGGTACAGATTTGTGATCTTTGATAAGAAGAAGAACATGACCACCCCAATGAAATGGATTGACTGGGACTATGACCCTGTTTGGCACAGCTTATTTTCAGCTTATTTACAGAAATAACCAAAAGCTGTGTCAAACAATAAACTTATTTTACAGTTTATTAGTTCAGCAGTTTCTCAAAATGAACTAAAACAACAGCTTATTTTTTAACTGCTTTTTACCAGCTGAAAAAATAAGCTGCTTTTTTATTAAGTTCTAGCTGAGCCAAACAGGGCCTATATGGACAGGAAGAAGGATCATGTGATGAGGTGATCAGGATTTGTGAGGCTAGAAATGTGAAGAAAATCATGGGCTTCAAGCACGGCTGGAATGAGGAGCTCATAGCTCAGTTTTATTCCACTCTTTGGATCAATCACAGTGGCGATGATGAGGTGCTGCATTGAAGCCTTGAAAGAAACCGTTTTCATGCATCTTGCCAAGGAGGTAGGACTTTGAACAATGAGGAGATAACTTTCATGTATGATCGTGACCGTGACCGTATGATCACCCGGACAAATAGAAGGGGTTTAGTGTGTTTGGGTTCATCTACTCTTCCATCATCGAGAGCTCCATCTCTGCCTCGAAGAGTTGTGGATATGCTCCCAATATCATGGCACTCATTGAGCGAACGGTTGGGCTTTAAGCTATCTCTTGACAAAGTCCACAGTCCCTACAGGGTCCGCCCCATCAAGATCTCAGTTGTTCCTTCTTCTCGTGCTTACTCTCGCGTTGAAGCGCCTTGCACTTCCACTAGGTCTTGCTTTGGCAAGACTCAAGCTTCAAGGAAGAAGAGCTCCTTGATCTCTAGAGCTCTTAGATCAATCTTTAACCTTTGCAACCCAAGCCAGAAAGTCTGAGAAGCACTTTCAGAGGTCACATGAGCGCTTCTCTTATCTAGAGGACAAGGTTTAGAGGCTTGGTGCTCAAGCTAATCTTCAATTTACTCTTCCTCGTGAGTACTCTCCTCCTTTTGAGCTAGAGCCAGGTCCTTGCGCTCCATACCGTCTTGCTCAGGAGGTTGCCAGAGAAGCTAAAGATCCAAGTGCGGAAGATGATCCGAAGTATGAGGAAGAAGATGATGATGACGACGGCAATGATGGAGATGATGGTGGTGACGGTGGTGGTGCAGAAATTGAAGACTGATTTCTATTGAGCTTCTCTTCACTTCTTTCCCCATGAATATGAAAGTGACCTGAAGTTTACTCCTCCCCGTGAGTATTCTCCACCTTCTCCATTTGAGCCGGAGCCGGATCCTTGGACTCCGTATCGCCTTGCACAAGAGGTCGTCGGAGAAGATGAAGATCCAAGTGAAGAAGGCGATCACGAGTATGAGGAATAGGATGATGATGATGATGAAGATGGAGATGGAGACAATGGAGATGATGGTGGTGCGAAACTTAAAGATTTCGACTTCGTTTGAAATTCTCTTTCTACTTCTTTTCTCCTTTTCGGCGATGTGATGCCAAAGGGAGAGAAGTAGTGTTATCTATCCTTGTTATCTTTTCCGAGTGTGTGTGTGAGACTTTTATTAAGACTATTTGGATGATTGTAATATTAAGACCCCGTACCTTTTATTATCTCACAAGGATGTAATGGTGCTTGTTTATTTTCTCACAATGCTTTTGTCTGATTCTACCTTGTCATGAGCATCACATATATCTTGTTGTCACACACACTAGTTGCACTTCACGTATGCATTGACATGGGGGGAGCCCTCACAACTTTATCATTGCAATATGTCATCTTGGCTTGTCACGCTATTTCTTGATCTATATGCACACATTGAGGGGGAGCTCGCTATATCAAAGCATCTAAAACCTCGTTTCTATATCTCTTATGAACTAGTGTTGTCATCAATCACCAGAAAGTGAGAGATTGTTAGTGCATCTAGGCCCATTGTGGGTTTTGGTGATAAATGACAATGTAATTAAAGAGCTAACGCGTTCAATTGAGTTGTATGAAGAATTATAGATACTCAAAAAGAGAGCTAAAGCGGAGCTTATCGAAAATTCTTATGGAGGGATGGGAAATGAAGTGGAAATCCAAAGCAAATGCTCAAAAACTCCAACCAAATCAAATTCAGAACACTCCCAGCCAGAGTGTCCCGTCCTGTGCCGGAGACTCCAACCAAACCAATTCCATTCCAGAGAACCCCTAGCCGGAGTGTGGCCGGAGACTCCGGGCCTTTTTCCTTGGACTCCAGAGAGCCCCTCGCCGGAGTGTTCGGCCCTAGGCCAGAGACTCCGGGCTCTGTACAACTTTTCCAGAGAACCCTTCGGAGTGTCAGGCCCTGGTCAGAGACTCCGAAGTTTGAATCTCCACCTCCTTGACACCTGTCGGAGTGTCCGGCCTAGAGCCAGAGACTCCAATGGTTCTGACACCCAACAACTCTTTCAGAGGGAGAGGAGTATAAAACACCTCTCCCCAACAGACAAAACCACCTCTTCACCTCAGTTTCGACCTAAACATCCTTGAGCTCACTTTCTCACACTCTTGCGAAGGATTCCTTGCTTAGATGAGCAAAAGAAGTGAGAGGGACATCCTTCAAAGGCTTTGAGAGCATCACTTTGATTCCGACAGGCATTTGTGGAGGTGGAAGCTTGATTTCACGTTTGTTACTCTAAGAGCTTTGAGCTCTTAGACCACTAGACGTGCTTTCTCACTCTCTCACACTCTTGCTAAGGATTCCTTGCTTAGATTTGAGCAAAAGAAGTGAGAGGGGCATCCTTCAAAGGCTTTGAGAGCATCACTTTGATTCCGACAGGCATTTGTGGAGGTGGAAGCTTGATTTCACGTTTGTTACTCTAAGAGCTTTGAGCTCTTAGACCACTAGGCGTGCTCGGAAGCTTCCAACTCGTGTGGTGAAGCCCCAGAAAGTTTGTATTGCCCTCCCGAAAGGAGTTTGATAGAGAAGCACTCAACTCGATCTTAGGAATCTTTTTGAGAGAGAAAAAGGGTGGAGCCCGGTTCCTCGTGAATGGAGGCGTAGGATCCTTAGTGGGTCCGAATTTCAGGATAAATCTTTGTCTCCGTGTGCTTCTTCCTTTTCTACAGTTTCGGCATTGATCTATTAGGGTAGCTTGTTCAGCTTCTGCGCTGTCTTTTGGTTCAAGTAGATTTGCTAGATCTTGCTTCAAATCATGCATTCAAAGTTCTCAGGGTTTGCCGAAGTGTTCGGCATTGTACCGAAGTATCCGGTACCGGAGTGTCTGGATTGTGGTTAGAGTGTCCGACAAGACCCTCACTGTTCAGCCGGAGTGCCCGGTAAAGGACTGACAACTTTGTTTAAGTCTTAATTTGCAGAAAATTTTTAGATTGGCCTGTTCACCCCCCCCCCCCCCTCTGCCACTTTCACAATGTATGCTTTAGTTTATTTTCAAGTTGTAAGACCCTTTAATTTGCTTAATTTGTGATGCAGTTTGATTTGATGTAATGTTGCTTAAATATGTGAAGTCTGAAAAAACCGAAAATTCCGATTTCCCCAGACATTACATATGCCTTTTCTTTTAATTCATTTGTTGTGATTATCCAGTCATATGCATCACATTATACATGTTCACACAGACCTTATGCACCCCACGGATTCTAACATATAGGGGGAGGTCTCATAGTTTCACTTGATGTGCAATTGGTATTTTAGACCAAAATTTGAATTTCAATTTAATATGCACAATTTGAATTTCAATTTAATATGCTAAAATCTAAAATCTGAACTTATTGAATCTTTTTTTTGTAAGCTTGAATCATGGTTGTCATCAATCACTAAAAAAGGGAAGATTAAAATTGCATCTACGCCCTTAAGTGAGTTTTGGTAAATTGAATGACAACATGATTAAAGGACTAACATTTTTTATTGAGCAAATGAGCAGATTGTTAGTTCAAAAAACCAATTGAGATATCTTGATTCAATGAAGACTGTCGTATTCCTTGGAATCAAGTACTTGTTCATCCTAAATCAAGTGAAGAAATGATAAACAAGAAGTGAGAAATCTAAAGCAAGATTATATCTCAATATGAAGCCTTTTGACACAAAGATTAAAGTTGATGTTAAGAATGTCAAGAGAAGCAATGACAAGCAAAGAGTGAGATCAAGAGCTATGATTGATTAAACTAGGATCTGAACACGGCAGCTCTTGACTTATGAAATTGAAATTGACATCAAAATCTAAAGAAGTATTCATTGAAGACACAAGGCAAAAATTGGCTTAAGTTAGTAAAAAGGTGAAAGATTAGCTTGACAGAGTTGCAATGGACCAAGAAGGGGAGAAAGGCAAGAAGGACTCTTGACGCCGAGGAACCATAGTACCAGTGAAGAACAAGTTGAGCTAAATCTCGATGAACCTATCAAGCTATAAGGAGTCATGAATTGCTAAGCGTCAAAATTCTATTGAAAGAAGAAGATGAGAAGTAATTTGAAAGAATTTAGAGCATCCCTAGCATATACTTTAAAATGAACCCGTGCTTTAAAATTTTTGAATATAAAGCACGAGTTTTCTCCGGCAGATACTTTAAAAAGATGCCTTTCATTTCTAAGAGCATTTGTGGAAGTGGAAGGTTGATTTCACATTTGTTACTCTTGGAGCTTTGAGCTTTTAGATGGCTAGGTGTGTTCGTGAGCTCCCAACTCATGTGGTGAAACCCGAGAATTGTATTGCCCTCCCGAAAGGGATTTCATAGTGAAGCACTCAAACTTGATCTTTGTGGTCGTTTGAGGGAGCAAAAGAGATGAAAAAATCCTGATTATTCGTGAACCTCTCAGAGACATAGTAGTCTTTGTGGGTCTGAACTTCAAGATTAAATCTTATGTCTCTGTGTGCTTCTTCTTTTTTTGTCGGTTTGAAGTGATTTATCTTCATTGCTTACATTTTGGCATCGATCTACATGTGTATGTTGTTCTAGCTTGTATCACTTGAATCTGCTTGCTCTAGAACTTTATTGTCATCTTTTGATTCAAGTAGGATTGCTAGAACCTACTTAAATTCCTGCATTCGAAGTACCGAAGTTTCTGATATTGGAGTGTTCGTCTAGAGGCTGGAGTGTTCGACGAGACCCTTTCTATTTTTACTAGAGTCTTTGAAATATGAGTGTGTGTTAAGGAACTGGGTGTTTATGTCTAATTTTCATGAATTATTTAAGTGTTGGCCTATCCCCCCCCTGGTAGGCTACTTTCAGGGTGTACTTTGTTTTTTGTCATAGTGTCTTTGTGGGTCTGAACTTCAAGATTAAATCTTATGTCTCTGTGTGCTTCTTCTTTTTCTGTCGGTTTGAAGTGATTTATCTTCATTGCTATTTTGGCATCGATCTACATGTGTATGTTGTTCTAGCTTATATCACTTGAATCTGCTTGCTCTAGAACTTTATTGTCATCTTTTGATTCAAGTAGGATTGCTAGAACCTACTTAAATTCCTACATTCGAAGTACCGAAGTTTCCGATATTGGAGTGTCCGTCTAGAGGCTGGAGTGTCCGACGAGACCCTTTTTGTTTTTACTAGTGTCTTCGAAATATGAGTGTGTGTTAAGGAACTTGGTGTTTAAGTCTAATTTTCATGAATTATTTTGGTGTTGGCCTATCCCCCCCTGGTAGGCTACTTTCAGGGTGTACTTTGTTCTTTGTGTACTTTGTATACAAAGAACCTTTCATGGAGATACCTTTTGATCAAGGGCCTTATCCTTGTTGGGGTCAAGATGCCCATTTAGTTGCATAAGTGTTTTGATGAGCTTTGCCTTTAGCATGATTGAAACTCTTAGAACCATCTAAAACCTTCCATGGAGAGAGATTGAAGAAATGTGGATTACATTCAAAAACTTGGATTTTCACGGGAGAGATCATCGGAGACTTCAAAGAATTTATCAAGGAGTAACCTTAGAAATCCTGAGGGGAAAGGTCAAGATTTGATGGATTTTGTGGAGGTAGCGATTTGGGGGCGATTTGGGCGTTGACACGTACAACAGCCAGCAGTGCAGAGAGAGTCCAACTGATAGCAAACAACAATCATCTAAGCGTAAAAAGCATCGATTAACAACTCACAGTTGAAGTGTTTACTCCTGATGAATCATCAAAAGGTAGAAAGCATCACCAAATGGCTCAAAGTAGCAACGAAGATGAGTCCACAGCTCTGCAACATATTGGGAATGCATACCAGCAACAAGGATGGAAAAAGCAGTGACTAGGGTATATAAGTAGTACTAGTCCATCATCATAAATTCAATGTGTATATAAGTAGAGAGGTTCTCACGATACACATCCAGAGCTACCTGATATATAAAAATAAACTTCTCATAGGTTGTAGACTCCTATGTCGATGTAGGAGGACATGCTCCATGAGCAAATGAGAAATAGTCGAACAATGAAGATCTCCACAAAGAATACTCCACGGACGAAGACTATGCATATGAATCCTCATTTATTGCATAAACTCAATATAATTGGTGCCATCAAACAACACCGAGTAGCGAGGGACAACATTATCAACCATCGCTACAATATTTTTCAGGAATAGCACATTAATTTGCTAAGGAGGAGGTGGCAGTCTTGATGGTGCCGTCGAGGGTTGTCTTTTGACCTACGGCAGGGTGCGAGAGGCAGGATGGGGGGTCGGCAATTGAAGTAGATGGGGCTGGTAGCAGTAGGGGCTGATGCAGGAACCCGGGGGCAGGAGCCAAAGTATCCAGATTGGGGAAGACGCAGCTGCAGCGACACCGTGCTGGCAGGGGAAAGAAGCTAGCAGGGAGGCAGCAGTATTTGGCGAGGGAGGAAGAAACCAAAGCGATCGCCAACAAAGAAGGTAGGGGCGAAGCTACATGGTCCCATCGGGGTCAGCTGACCCCAATGATTTCCAGTCAAATCAATACAAGAACACTGCTAGTTACTGTGAATAAGCTCAATGACCTTGTTATTAATCTTGTTGCCCCAGCGAACAAGTGGGGTGTCTTCACCCCTGGTGGCGGCACTAGCAGATGAGCTAGGGGTGACTGAAAAAGAGGGCCTATGGAAATAAATCATGTATTTCTAGGTGGTACATACACAAAGCCCCTTATATAATGGGCTAGTTATAGGAAAGAGATATACCAAATATATATATATAATAGGCACCCAAAAAATTAATAAACAAGCAGTAGTATTGACCATATTGATGATCAATTAAGCAGCGAAGTAATTAAAACATAGAGCACAAAGTATACCATTCCTTCCGTCCTTGAGACCTCCCCTAGAATAGCAGCTAAAAGAATTGATTTTCCGGAGTCAACCTCGCCACACATTGCTAATTTTGTTCCTGCTTTCACTTCCAGAACATGAATTGCTAAAAGATTGTGGATGCTAGCAATTTATAGACTCCTGCAAACACGAAATATTAGAGTAAGCGGACAGCACAAATGCAAGGATTATAATGTTTGCAAATACCTTCGTTTCCAGGTTTGCTATTATAGCTGATTTAGCCGAGGATTTAGCAGAATCAAGTTTCAGACAAGTACAAAATCCACAAACAAGAGCCACTGCTATTATAGCTGCTTGTCTGCCAGGTCAGTAGCTTTAGGAACAAATGATGCATCATGAAATAGGACATGATATTTCATTATGAATTGAATTCAAAAGTACCATGGAATATATACTTTTCAATTCCAATATTCCCATAAAAGAGGTGCATGATATAGTCAAGATACATTACTCCATATAAAAGAGGATGCATTTTGCATGATACTTGCGCAAATAAACAAAATACTTACAGTAGATGTATGAATCTTGAAAATTCCAGTATTGCTGTGAATATCCATGAAAATCAGAGATTGACTTGATTTAGTCAAACTCATCGACATCTACACAATCCAAAAGCCATATCTCATTCTTACTCAACATCATGCTATCTCTCTGAATGAAAATGAAAAGAAGTGAAACTACTTGTGTCAGAAGCATAACAAAGATGCTATTGGCACAGAACCAATTGTGTTGTATAATACTGTCAATGCAATGCCAAGTTGAACGGCGTACTAAATATTGATGGAACTAGAAAGGAAAATACCCAATCCTGAGATGGTTCATTATCTCCCAGAAGTAATCTATACTCGGTAAATAGCAGCTGGCAGGAGTAACCTTGGATTCCCACTAGCTCTGTGTGAAAATCCCACGGTCTCTGAGATACTGATTCCAAGCATTTGGACCCAAAAAAAAAATACAAGAGCAATAACGACACATTTATGCCTCAAAGTTTCTCTTCCAGATGATAGATTGATAAATTTCCTTAGGAGCAATGGACCAGCAGATAGAGTAAGTACCTTGAGCAACACAAAAAAAATCAGAAACTACAATCTCCCTCTTGAAATATTGAAACAACTGCCACCACTTAGCATTGGTTTTCTCCATGAACACTGAGTGTCTGCTTTGTCTGCAACACCCAAACCAGATGTCTTTCTCACCGAGATACTTCTAATAGCACTTATTTATAAGGCATTCATCCACCAAAAAGACATCTTCTAGAAACAGCCTTGGAGAAATGATATTCTGATCTCTGAGAATCAGAAGCATCCTCAGAGTCTTAGGTTGTGCAATACACTTTGAAGGCTGTGCCAATTCACACTATTAGGAGAAAGTAAAAAGAAAAAAGAAAAGAGGTGTACAGTTATCCTCATTAATATGATAAACAAAGATGGAGGACACGTCTTGCAGGTAAATCATGGAGACCCTTCGTGTAGGCCATGTTAAGTGTACGTTTAGAACATGAAGTAAAAATGGATCAGTAGTTTTTGCACCAAGCCTTCACGTTTTACAAATGTATGTAAAATCCACTCCCTCTCACAGTATTGGGAACACCCACAGTGCTAGCCACTGGTCACAGCGACTTTTCATTACTGTATCAGAAAAGCAGCTTGCACTAGTTCTAGATCCCTATTCCAAGGCTTATGACCGGAATCTAGCTTGCACTGGTGTTCATAATTATGATTCCCAACATGTTTATTGCTGATATTGTAGTCACAAACAAAAACAAGAAAAGCAGGGACTCAAGAGAAAATATCTAGTGCTCCCGCCAGGTTAGGAGCTCCAATTGATGATTTGCACTAGCAAATTTGCATTAAAATTTTGAGAGAAATATGGATGGATAAATCATCTATCATCATGTAAAACAAATACTTGTGCAAGGCGCTAAAAATAGGAGAAATCAGTGTTTAAAAAGCAACGGGTTATGGGTCTGAGATGAACAGTGCAACCCATAACTTCTGAATCTGATTTTCTCTTTTTGTTATGCATGACACAAGTACCCGTTGCATCTCAAATTTTTCATGATAATAGATGATGACATAGGATATCCACCCATATTTTTGTTTGAATTTTTCAGACATCTTTTCTAGTGCAGATCGTTCGCGGGAGCACAGTACCACCTAGCAGGAGCACATGAGATGTTCCAAGGAACTCACCTTTGAGGCGGTGACGCGGCACACCGTCTCCTGGACCGAAGACCAGTGGGCTTGTCGATGAATGACAGGCGACGAGAAACGGCCGTGAACTGGGCACCGACTATTGCCTGAATCCAGATCGGTTAGTCCAAAAAAAAAGAATCCAGATCGGTTAGTGGAAAAAAGAATCCAGATCGGTTGGGGAGGGCATAATACCGCAGGCGGTTAGGATAGGGAGCAGAAAATGCAGCCCCGCAGCTAATGGTACTCCCATCCCCCAAAACCGCGCCGCCGCGTTCGACTCCAACGAACAGGATAGGCAGCTGCCAGGACTCTGCAGGAAGGAGCACACACCTTTTGGTTTGGATCAAACAAAAGCTGAACAATAGATCAGGCGAAATCACGTACCTCTGAGAGAAAAATTCAGGCGCCACCTCCTTGGCCCAAGGTTGAGCCCTTCCGCCGCCGCTGTAGTCTGTAGCCACAAGTGGGAGGCGCCGTCATACCAGCGCGCGGAGAAAGCGAAGGAGTCGATGGATTGGGGGAAGACAGGAGAGGAGGCGGCGGACAGGATCGGAACGGGGAAGAGAAGGGGCTCCTGCCCTGCTATATACTCCCGACGAAGACGACGATATGACCGTTGCCTGGAGTAGGGACGTACCGCCTTCTCTCCTACACTTGAGCGGCGTTTGAGTAATGGTAAATGGCAATGAGTTTGAGATTGAGAAATAAAATGAAAAAATCTGAATCATTTAATTATTTATCTCATTAAATCTTAACAATTTATTTATTTTTCAATTCCAAACTCACTCTTCATTTTCAGATTTCCAAACGGACGTTTTGGAATCTGAACGAGGATGGGATAGGAAAATAGAAATAAAAAGATAAAATTTTAAATTTTTTATTTATCTATCTAATTAAATCTCAAATTATCTATTCATTTCTCAATTTTTATCTCACCTCCCATTTCCTTATATTCAAACGCCTTACAGAGTTTAGAGTTTCTTTTCTTTTTCTTTTTTTTTTTTTTTTGCTAAAGGAAGGAAATCATTTCAACGTTCCGATTTTGATACGCTCGTAATTTTGACCGTCCGAACAGTAACTCCCAACGGCCTGATCCTGGCAATGATTAGCACGCGCCACTCCGGCCTCCCTCCGGCCACCTCTAGCCTCAAACGGAGTTCCGTGTTATTGCGCCATGCGCCACCCACTCCGTAGTAGTCTGGCCAACGAGGCTAAAATGCTCACGCCCGGCTGGATCATAGATGTTACCTCTGCTTCTACGGTGAAAAGGGGACCGAAAAATCCCATACCATCATAATTCTAAATACCATTTTTTCCTACTCCCTTCTTATTTGGTCAAAAATTCAACAGTATAGAAATGAAAATGAACTCGAGGTACCTAGGAACGAGAATGAAAACGAGGCGAACATTTTACTTTATTTGCGAACATATTTTAGTTGATAGTCTGCCATTTTGTTCTCGTTTAATAACAAATGGAATGTATTTGGCTTAAGAATATGTTTTATTTGTAGGAGAAAAATTCTTGGCCTAAAAAGTCACAGCTTGGTCTTTTTTTTCAAACTTCTATATCCATACAACATTTGATCTTTCATTTGTTTCTTGTGCCTTCCGTGGGCCATGCACCGAAGCCATACCCTACCCTTACACAACACTGTAACCTGTGTGAGCAACTGATATTTTTGAACTAGAAGTGGTTGTCCTAATGACAACAATTTAGAAACAAAATGTGTAAGATATTTGAACTGTTGAGCTTCTAACTCCTAACTTGCTGCAGTCAAAATTAAATTGAATGCGAGGCATACACCATAGCAGCTTCCGTAAAATAATACAAAATTCACTTTCACACAGAATCTTTATCCATGTGCTTCGGTATTCTTGTCAAAAATCTACCGGGAGGAAATGGTATTTTGTACACTCTTCAGACTATGTTACCGAAAGAGGAAGCCCAGATTATGTTAAATTTACAAGCACATGACTCGTCTGTCGCCGGCAATAACGGCCAAATCAAGTGGGTGAATCCCCGCAACACAACGGGGAAAAGGGAAATGAATGAAAAAAATCTCAAATTTAATGATCAAAATCGTAGTAAGTTCCTTATTTTTTTTTCCTGAAACTTTAATAATGGCCTACGTGTCAAAGATACAGACTGTTGAACTCACTTCGAGCAGAACTTGCCACTGACAGACTCATAAGTTGGCATATTCAAAACTGCAAAATGCAAGCAACAGAATGAGAATTATGAGTGATATTGCAATATGTAGAGATTAGCAGTTGTGCAGAAATACAGACTCACCATTTCCATGAGATGCCATTGTTAATGGTGATGAAATGATTTTTTCAGCAAGTGATGTTACATCTTTCAAAGTAACTGCATCAATAGCATTCAGAAGTTGACCGGAAGGCTTCCTGAAAAGTTTTATGAAGTCAAGATTACATAGATCAGAAGACAAAATGTACACAGACTACATTTTTTCAGTTTTCAATTTTTTGTTGATTTTTTTTTCAGTTTCCATTGATTGCAAGAACATCTGAAAAATTGCACAAATCTAAGATCCTAACTAATTGTGTATGTGGAGTTACCACTTTCCAAAAAATGTATCGAATTTAAAACAGCGACACTACCAGCAACAGTGTTTGGTACTTGAAGATTATATAGCTACTGGTGCTTGAAGATTCAACAACGGGTCAGTTTTCCTATAGCACACTCGTGGTTTTGTTACACTGAAACCAAGTAACATGTCTCATTTTCTTATAGCTATATTAAACTAAATTAAGATTTTTTATTGCCAGTGCTAAGACCGGTAGTAAGTAGAGACCAAGTAATCCTCCAAGGAGCTTCAAGATGGAATTGTATAGTACATCTGATTTTTACAATAAAAGGTGTAGATCATAATTCTACAGTGATGAGGCAGACTTGTGTTATATGCAGTTTTTCAAAATCTATATTATTACAGTATTACAATGATGAGGTAGTAGGTAGAATTTTAGGTTTTCTCACAGCACTAGAACTGTTTAAACACAGTACCTTTCACCAAATGCCAATACTTGGCGACCCATCTCTTGAGTTACAGATTCCTGCAAATACCAGTTATTAGAGTAAACCGTCAGCAAAATTGCAGGAATTTACAAAGTTTGCACATACCTTCATTTCCAGGTTTGCTATTATAGCTGATTTAGTCGACGATTTAGCACGATCCAGTTGGCTTTGGTCCACTGCAATAAAGAATCAAGTTTCAGACAAGCATGAAATCTATAAACATGAGCCAAGGTAGGAGGACCCGGATACCTTGTCCAGGAGATGCAAGGGCAGTGAGCTCCCTAGCTGCCATATCAATAGCTTTAGGAGCAAATGATGCATCCTGAAATAAGACATGATACTTTCATCATGAACTGTATTCAAAAGTAAATCACAGAATGTATAACTTTTTAACTCCAATATGAGCGTTCAACGAAAGCATGGTTTAAGTACCCACACAGAAAAGGTAAGCTACCAATGCAAGAAAGCATATATTCCCCTAAATGAGGTGCATGATAGTTAAGAATACATTTCTCCACACAAAAGGGGATGCATTGTGCATGACACTTGCGCAAATAAACAAAATACTTACAGTAGATGCATGAATCCCAAAGATGCCAGTATTGCTGTGAATATCTTTGAAAGCAGAGATTGACTTGATTTGGTCAAACTCATTGACAAGTTGATCTACGCAAACCAGAAACCATATCTCAAATTAAGGCAAACAAGATGATCCAACGAGAACATAAAAGGTTTATTCAATTTGTGGAAGTACAGCATTATATTACTCGACATCATGGTATCTCTGAATGAAAATGAAAAGAAGGAACAACTACAGTGCATAGCAATGCATCTGTGGAAATACTCTGACTGAAACCAATGTTTCAAAAAAAGTGAAAGTGAAACTATATGTTATATATTTTGCATTGATTTGCCTATCAGATCATCATCAAGAATGTCTCGATCAATCTAGTACAAACTGGCTGCAGATCCTACCCAGAATAGGCAGCGGATCGAACCTATCAGATCATCATCAATAGTGCGTAATCAGGCAAGCTTAAGAGTAAAGAAAAAAAGCATACTCTCTACTTACTTAGGCGAGAATGCAATCCTTTTCCTTGCCTCCCCCAGGAAAACATGCCACCTCCACCCAGAATTGTCTGTCAAAGATAGCAATTTAATTGATATTTTTCAGTAAAATTGTGAATCCCTCAACGAATAGGCTCCCGAACCTGAAGAACTGACACAATGGCAAAATCTTTTTCTTTGAGCCAACCACCAGGAACCTCAAATGCCAATGCAATATATGTGTTCTGTTTTTCAAAGAAACGTGCAATGTAAGAAACTATGAATATAGAGTCTAAGTGGTTGAAGAATTGAAGAAGTTAGATAAATGGCTTCATAAGAACTCGAAACAAAGGCTACCGATGAGTCTGCAGGTCGTCTATACTCTCCACCAACATAGGTAGATTTTGGCCTCGATCCAGCTACATTTGGAATGTCTTGGAGAAGAGATTCAGCAATAGATGCCAATTCATCATGATCAACACCTGATGCGGCAAGAACAATTCGGGGAGCAGTGTAGTTCTCCTGATACCATGCAATAAAAAGTAAAGAAGACATGTCAACAAAGGCTACCTGCAGCAAAGGATAAATATAAACAAAAATGGAGATGAATCTCACAGCTATGAAATATTCCAGGACATTTGTATTCAATCTGGCAATTGAAGATCCTGAGGCAATCAGGGGGTTTGCCAAAGCACCAGAATAGCCAGTAGAATGAAGAGCCTCCGAAAGCAAATTTTCAGGGCTACTTGATGCTTTAGCGAGCTCTGCCTGTAGCCTTGAAATCTACAAAGGAAACAATTCAGCAAAGGACATAATCCATCAATCTATGGCAGGAGAAGAGGGGGTGAAGTTCAGATGAGGTACCTCTTCCTTGACCTCCCAATCAAGAAAGGCAGGGTTGCGTACACAATCAACAAGCACTTCAACCATTTCAGGCATGTAAGTCTTCAGGGCCCCATAAGTGTAGCTCATCATCTCTCGGCTAGCAGATGCTTTGACACTTCCACCAATGGCCTCAATTTCGCGTACAACACGCAACTGGCTCCTGTTGGTGGTAGTTGCAAATGCCATTTTCTTCAGCAGCTGACTGGCACCTGTTGTTTCGGGTGATTCATATACAGAACCACAATCAACATAAATTCCAACTGAACATGATGGTCCCTGTAGAGGAAATAGAAATCTAAGAGGTTGTCACCAGCTACCCATGAAATGGATGAAACAAGGAAATGCGCATAAAGCAAAGGGCGCATACTGGAGTTGTCTGAGAGGCTATCCTTAAACCATTTGGAAGTGTTGTTATTCTTGTGCTGCCAGGTTCCACGTCATCAGGTAGGGCAGGAGGGATAGTGACTCCTGGTAAGGTAAAGTCTGGAGGAGGTAATGTATTTGAGCGTGCGCCAGTTAACCAGGTCCAAAAGACACCTGATGAACTCTGAGCAACACTTGTGCTAGCAGATCTAATAGCAATATTCATCGTCTGAGCATCCACCCTGTGCCTCTGCAATCAGAGGAACAAAGATTACAATTCAATGGCTGTGGCCCTAAGATTAATCGGAACAATGAAATATTATTGAAAATGGAAAACCTAAGAACCATCAAGTTATCTCTTTGATCTAAGACTATTGCAGTAAAAGTATGAACTATAGAGCAGCATTCTACATAAGGGATCTCAATGAGAAAGTTAATATACATCCTCACAGAAAAAGATATGTAACGTCAAAAGCTGTGACTATCTACAATGAGACACCAAAAGGATTATCGGGGGCAATTATGGATGTAACACAATCAACATGACAATGCCTGCTGGTTAACGTAGAACATCCAAAAGATTTCAAGCCCATGTAAGGAAAAAAATGAACAGCATGCCATTCCAAGTAAGCAGTGATGGTTTCAGCAAACTGATTCCATTACAATAGCACTCAAAAAAATGCCAATCAATAACAAATCAATCAGAAGGGATATAACTAGGCCTTCCAAATCAGATATTCTATAAAGTACAATGCATCATAAACACGTGTAAGAGAGGGTAGGTGTAAAACAGAATGAAAGTAAGCAACGGAATTACCCCGGTATAGTTTCGAAAACGAAGACACTGTTTCAGGGATCAAACACTTACACAATACGATGGTTGAAAAATAACAATACCATTGCTGCTTAGCGCGACCCTAGCCGAATGGTTTCTCTTTTAAATTTACTACATTACTTCTCAAATGGCCACAGATGCCCATCGCATCTGAAACAAACGCGGTCACAATTCAAAAGAATAGGACCAATAATCATATGGACTGCCAGAAAAACGTCCCTTCAACTCTCACCCTCATGCATTGAATCCGGCCGTGCGTACATGATGGAATAGCAACAGCAGATCGACACATAAGGATAAAGCGCCTAGTGACGCCACCGCAAGAGATGGCGCTTCGAATCGGGCAAATCACGTCGCGGGAAGCGCTCAGATTCAAGCAGAAATGGAAGGAGGTAAGGTATGTGAAGTAGTAAAGGTTAGTGTTCGAGACAGGGGCGCCTCACCTTGAAAGCGCCGAGGCTGGAGGATACGCGGTACATGGTCTCCGGTACCTGAAGCAGAGATGCTGGATGGAATTGTCACCGGCGCGGCGGCGGAGATGGCAGATGGCGAACGACCGTCAGACAAGTGGGAGGCGACGAATAGAGGCTTTTGAGTTCCAAATGTGTGGAGCGCTTGTGACCGGCCCGGTTTAGATTGGGCCGAGAAATGCAAATACTTATGAGCCCAATGAGCTAGCTGTGCTGGCTCTTGTAGCTTTTTTTATTAACTTTGATTTTTTTATTTATTAAATTACTCCTTAACTTTGATTGGGTCGGCCTGCTGTCACAGGGAAACCGTCGCGCTGCCGTGCTCGACGAGATGAGGCAGCAGGCAGAGCGATCACCAGCGCGGCGTGTCGGTTCTCCGTGTCTGGCGGCGGCGGCGGCGGCAACACGGGCTGCAAGGATTTCTCTGGTACGCGCACCTTGGCGACTGGCGTTGATCTCCACCGCCAACGGCTTGATTTGCTGAATGCTCCGCGGGGAAATTGTTTGATCAGTTGCCGATTAGTGATTTCGTAGCCTCTCTGTGTGCAGCTTCTATCAGTTTCTCCTCTCTCTCTCTCTCTCTCTCTCTCTCTCTCTCTCTCTCTCTCTCTCTCTGCAACTTTTTATCTCGTTGCTTCCGTTGCATTTGCCATTACTTTGGCGACAACTTTCTATCAGGTACGCTGCATCCTATTCCATCTTCAGAGAAATGGAGATGGGGTTCCTTAGATCATGTGATGGGCATGCGCGTAGAGTTCGGTCCACTGTTCGATGAAATGCCAATCTTAGTGCGTAAAGGCTAATTGAACCATTCATATTGCTTGCATTTTTTCCTGTCTGAAGATGTGTCTTGTACAAGGCATTCAGATGTTCCATCCGCTTGTTGGGATGTACGTTTTGGATATCAAACAAATTTAGAGTTGAAAATGAGTAGGGTTGGTGTCTGCGGGTGCTTGGTCCTTGTGGCGTAGGTATACTATCGTCAATTATTATGTGAACCGTGTTTTCGTGAGTAGTTAGTTCTTTAGTCAATCCACAAGATCGTATCTGGAGGAAAGCACGCACAGGTCAGTCAATGGAACCATAGAGGATCGAGTGCATGTTACTCCTCTCTCTAACTAAACATGCTCTTGTTTTATTGAAGTCTCACAGTTCATTGCTTTTTTTATCATCGTAATGTAGAGTTGAGAGTAGTAAGCTGGTAACTTACATGCCATAAAGTTAATGAACTGTATGCCTGTTTACACATTTGGCGTTTTCACTAATGTTAGTTTCTCATGGCCATTACAAATCTTTTAGTTTCTCATGGTCATTACAAATCTCGAATGCCTATTTTCTGATCTAAACACGACTTCGTAATCTACATCGTAAGAAAAATGCCACCAAACTGAAACTTGGTTGTGAGCATCTGGAGCAAAACAAAAGAACATTTTATTTCTTTTTGTGGCTACTGGGGATGTATACTGATTCCAGTACTGTTTATTATTGGTCAGATGAGCTGTGGCATTGCTGGATCCAAGGTTTCGCGATCTTCATTCAGGTTCTTGAACAGAAGTTTCATATTCCTCCTGTTTATAACATGGAAATGTCTAAAAAACAGCTCAGGATAACAGCACAGTAATCTAAAGTAGCCTGATATACATATCTGCGTTCTGCAAGACAACATGATTGCTAAGTACTGCTCTGCTTTCTTCTGTTGTTACTAAGATGGGTGGCGTTAGTAGTGAGCAATCTTAGCTCTTTTTTAATTGGTCGTTATCTTTCTCTTCCGTCTGCTCATGTAACGTTTACTTTTCTATAGAGTAGAACAAGCGGCTGCTGTCGCAGTGTGATCAGCTAATGATTATTGCTCCCCTCTTGTCCATTAGGGTATATACTTAAAATAACCATCAAGGAAATGAAGCATGTGGTCGCTTGAATCTCTCGCCTGATGATGTTTGAAATCGCTCATGGCGCATGGGAAGGAGTCCTGCTGTACTGCCGGTGTGCCGTGAGCATGACCACGACAGGTGCAAGTGCAAGCGAGCGGCATGGTTTTTCTCCCCGCTCTGCTGTCGTCTTCGCGTGGCATACGGGTTTCCACTTGATCTTCTACAGTCAAAACATTGACGCGCTACCATTTTGTTCCTGTAGCTGGTGCCAGGCTTGGATCCCTTTTATTAGCCGCCGACCTGTTTTCAGAGGAATGTACGTGACCCGATGACTTTGGCTATATGTGCAGAGATCGCATTGGTGCAAGGAAAGCTATGATGGACCGTTGAATAGCACCGCCAGATGTCTGGGTCAGATTCAGGTGGACGGTCTGTTTTCGGAGAGATGTGAGTTCACGTCTTACGTGGGAGCTATTGGCAGCCGCATCCATGGTGTTCTTTCGATCAAGCTAGTTGGTGAATCCAGCGCCTTCTCGGCCTCGCTCCTCCAGGCTTCCAGGTACAGTTGAAGTTCATCGATCGCTCGTGCCACGTAATTATTATATAGTACTGATGACTGTTCGTAGATACAATACAATACTAATACATCCCACTAATATTTAATACTCCCTCTGGTCGGTCAGGGGTGTTGCTTTCTGTACAGCCGGGCGCATCCTTTGGTCGTAGCCTGAAAATGCTGTCCTGTTAGGATCCTACGTATTCGCTGCGACTCGAGCATCAGAGGCCTTTGCACGCCCGCCAAGCAAGGGGTCGCAATTACTGTGATGCCGCGACAGGTCCAAACGTTCGTCGGTCGGCCAGAGCCGCGACTCCAAGTGTAGGTACGCACACAGTCCCCGTCTCCTCCTCCTCTCACAAACACCTCGTGCCGGTATACGTAGTCAGTCAGTCTCTAGTGATGATGCTCGATCGAGTCAAGTTCGGTGACACTGCCTTGTCATGGGTGCTGACAAAGAGGCGAGGAGAGCGTTAATTAACACGCCAAAATAATGCCGAGCGATTACGATGCGTGCGCGAGTAGCGGCTGGACGAATGACATCCGTGTCGACCTGGGGATGGGAGGAGGGAGTTATCAGGTCATAATGGCCGCGATCCTGCCTGCCCCGGCCGTGAGAGCCACAATGTAACGCACGGGGTGGTTCTGGTCGGGCCGGCAGCTGGGGTCTCTGTTTTCGCTCCTCTCGGAGATGGATGGATGGATGGATGGAGTGCGGTGGAAGGGAGGACGGCGACCAGCAGACCAGGAAAGACCAGGGGACTGTGAGCAGTTAGTCCGTCGTCGGAGGCGTCCAAGTGCGTAGCTCTCGTACGGACTTGACTACTTCTTCACCCTCTCGACTAGATTGGCTTCGAGTTTCAAGGCTGAGTTGACGCGGCGAAATCAAGTTTATGGACCATGTTAAACAAACAAACACCCGATGCGTTCTGCGGAACTGGCTCAGAATGTGTTTGGGATGTTTGCGAGAAAGCTGGTCGGGCGTGGAGGACAAGGTTGCTCCCCTGCCTGCTCCGGCCGCCGGCAGCGTGCGAGATGCGGCACGAGCGTATTGTTTGTCTGCCCTTCTCTAACAAGTTTACACTAGCTCCTGGTACTAGTAGTAGTAGGTGAGGAGCTGTTGGGGTCCATCAAGTGTTGTCCTGCTGCTCCATCTGCCTTGGGTGGGAAGCAAGGTCTGGGATTCACAACCCCGGCCCGGCCTCGCGTTTCTCTCGATCACCATCCAGCATCACGCACTCTCATGCAGAAAAGGATCATCATTTGGGCACGAGGCCTCCGCCGTACTCCCATGTGACACTCTTATCCCTTGCCTGCAGCCTGCCTGCTGTTTTTTTTTTCCCTTCTTGCTCCTGCAATTTGCAACGCTCATTATTGTGCGCCGGAAAGAAATACACCCGCCCTTTTTCCACCATCCTATGCATGCGCGATGCAAGCTATGGGAAAACGATAGTGAAATACTAGTTTTTGCTTGGCCGATAGTACCCAAATGTTCGCTTTATGCTCCTTGTGATTAGGTTCCTGTCATGTGCTCTGATAACTCTCTTTTTGATTTTATATACTCTTTTTGTTTTTAAATTGTTGTCACTGTTAACTTATAACATCATTTTTGACTAATTATTTTATTTATAAAATGTGATAAATATTATATATTTTGTTAGAATTTTTTTTATCATTAAAATTATTTGAATCACGATTTATAATTTTACATATTTGAATTAATTTTTTGAGCAAGACGAATAGTTAAAGACATTAAAAGTCAACAGCGACAACAATTTTGGAACGGAGTGAATCAACAATTTTATTCTAACCCAACATTCAACATTGTGTATAAAAGTTTTGAGGAAGTACAAGGTTTGGTTTAGTTTTTTAGAAGAACATATATTTGTCTTCCTTTCCATTTCACATATATGCATGTAACAAGTAAATTTTGAAAAATTGCTTGCTTGCTTTTCTTCAAAAAAAAAGAGAGAAATATTTATATGCATGCTAAATTGCTAATGGTGCCTTTTACTTTTAGTTTCGACTACTAGCTTGTCAGCCAACCGGTTTCTGGGAGTTATGAAAGCTGACGCCGAATAAAATTATAATCAATTATAATATATTAACAACCCTTGCATAAACAGTAGGAGTACTGAAACGGCTAAGAGCGCCCCAAAGTCATCATCTTAGAGGCAGTTTCACTCAGCCTAGACGAAAGGTGTCTGTGTCGTGTGTTATGCTTAAGCGATAGAGAGATAAAGCTAAGGAAGGAGGAGGGTGTGGCTTCAGTTAAAGCAGGCAGGAATTCTGCTCGCCCTGGTATTAAACCGGTGAAAGCAGCAGGTTGCCTGCCTCGATTTTTTTTTTATATGTACGCTTTCCCGTCACTCCTTGCTCTCTCTCCTTTGCACCCCGGCCCAGCTTACTACTACCCCGTCGGTTTGTTCCTCTCTCTCCTCTATCTACTTGCGTCGTTTCGATCTGGAGTTAGTTCTTCTAGCTGAATTGTGCCTGTTGATCATGTATGCCTGTTTGATTTATATATGCAGCTGGACCAAAAGACTGAATGAAGGACCTGCTACCTACTCATGCATGAACGCTGCCTCTTCCTCCACCTCCTGCCGCCGCATGTGAACCGTCAGCAGGCATGAACAGGCCGCACATCAGCAGCTCCAAGCTCATCAACGAGAAGCTCGAGGAACACCAGATCTCCACTGCGAAGCACTGCCCCAACTGCCACCACAAAATCGACAGCAAGCCGGTACGCAAGCTGCCAATTCCGTTTTGGCGTTGTGTCTGTCTACGCGTACTTGCAGTTGCACCTCTCTAGCCTAGGCTTCATGATACTTGCAGCAAGGCGCAACTTTGTTCTGATGGAATTAATTTCTGTAACTGCAAGAAGGATTGGGTGGGGCTGCCGGCTGGCGTCAAGTTCGATCCAACTGACCAGGAGCTGATCGAGCACCTGGAGGCCAAAGTGAGGGAGGATGGCTCGAGATCTCACCCTCTCATCGATGAGTTCATACCCACGATCGACGGGGAGGACGGCATATGTTACACCCACCCTGAGAAACTCCCAGGTGAGATATAAGAGCTGGCTAAACTATATAGACATATGGTCAGAATATTGAAACCGTATACTTAAACAGATATATTCCTGGCTTTTCGAGCTTTTCTTTTCATGGAGTGATCGATATATTGTATTCTGGGACTATCTCGCCATGAATTTTGTTAGGATTTGGGGGTATGGCATATATTCCCTTGTTCTTGATGTGCTCTCCCCTCTATTCTTAGTGTTTCATTCTCTACATGTGCTCGCTGTTATATGCAAAGGGAATTATTGTTTATGGAAAGCTGTGCCTACCTTGATCTACCTCTCTCCTCTCTACTGTCATGATGGTAAGATGCTTCTGAAGTTTCCAAATAGGTTTCTTTCCTTTCTATCTCATCTTTTTCAGAGGTTAGTTGTTCCATCTTTCAAGAAAAATAGGACACCCACCCAAATCCAGGTTGGGTTCTGAGTCCTAATAACTCCCATTTACGCCTTGTGCTGATTGTCATCAGGTGTGACAAGGGATGGCCTAAGCAAGCACTTCTTCCACCGGCCGTCCAAGGCCTACACGACGGGCACGAGGAAGAGGAGGAAGATACAGATGGAGTGCGACGTGCACAAGGGCGAGACAAGGTGGCACAAGACCGGTAAGACGCGGCCAGTGATGGTGAACGGCCGGCAGAAGGGGTGCAAGAAGATACTGGTGCTGTACACCAACTTCGGCAAGCACCGCAAGCCGGAGAAGACAAACTGGGTGATGCACCAGTACCACCTCGGCGACCTCGAGGAGGAGAAGGAAGGGGAGCTGGTGGTGTGCAAGATCTTCTACCAGACGCAGCCCAGGCAGTGCAGCTGGTCCTCCGACCGGGGCGCCGCGTCCGCCGCTGCAGTGACGACGGTGCAGGAGCAGCGTAGGAGGGATAGCGGAAGCGGATGCTGCTCGTCGAGGGACCACGAGTTGTCGGCCACTTCGTTTCCAGCCGGCGGATACACGGTCACCGCGGCGGCTGTCGACATGCAGCAGCATTTGAAGAACCCAGCGGACCATTTCAGCTTCGCGCCTTTCAGGAAGAGCTTCGATCAGGAGGTAACTAAAATCATCCTCGCAGTTTTTCTTTAATTCTTGGATAGGGTCCAAATGTATATACATCAATGGCACACTGCTGGTTAAGTCGAGTTGAACATCATGCAGATCCCGTTTGATCGATCTATTTCCATGCACCCATGCACGCTCCTGCCTTCCGTCTCTCGTTTTTTTCTTTGGGTGCAGTTATACGTGTACTTTCTGTTTGGTTAGATGAGCTTGTTGCATCTATATGCCGCATGGGCATTCGGGTAGCTGACCAAATTTGTTAGGATGTGAACGCAAAGCGATAGATGGTGTACACACATCACACAGTATGGACTTTTTTTAGAGGGGGGGAGAGGGGGCAATATGGACCCTTTTAATTAGTTCGAGCCTCACATCATTTTACTCGTATTGCAAGCAACCCTAGAAACTGCCCACCCACCGTGAAAGCAAAAACTACTACCAATTATCAAATTTCTTTTTGAATAAATTGTGTGCGCGTCCTGTTCTTTAATATATCCCTCCCACCTCACACACACAGGGAGGGCGAAAAAAGGGAAAAAGGATGGGTAAAATATAAAGTGCAACTATGTAGTAACAGGGCAGCTAAAAGGGTTGCAAAATAAAGATATCAAAAGCGAACTACGCGTTCACAAATGGATCTGCATTACATATGAAGTGCTAATAAAGTTAATAAATAAGATAATTAACTTTGTATGTATACTTGTACGGGCATAGGTTGGTATAGGTGGTGATCAGGTGCCATCTGATCAGCTTGGAAGACCATCAGATCAGCAGCATCATGCCGGAGGCCAGGAGCAGCAACAGCCCCACCGGCCGGTCATCGCAACGACGGCCGTGCCCGCCACAGCGTTCCTGATCAGTAGGCCATCGAACCCCGTCTCGGCCATAGTGCCGCCTGCGATGCAGCACGCATCAGTTGTCCTAGATCATGATCAGTTCCATGTGCCAGCAATCCTTCTCCACCACCACGACAAATTCCAGGTGACTAAAATCATTTATTTTGGCTTGTTTTCCTGTACACGTTTGTTGGAAGAGATAATTGCTAGATAGCTCTTTTGCATGTTGGGTTTGTTGTACTGACCACGACTTTCACATGGACAATTACATACATTGAAATTTGGAAGTTTGTTTGTTTTATATATTCTTTTTTAAATCATTTTATATATTCTTAATTGAGGAATACTCTGGAATTTGTATTGACTGAAACAAACATAGCTTGTCAAGTATAGTTTTATCATTTGTCATAGCATGTTAAACTTTCTACTTAGACATAAACATGGATACCCGTATACATATTTCACTCTGACTACGAAATTTCAGTACTTTATTTGATGATACTGCTGTCTACCATTGTTGCATTGGATATTCAATTTCCTTTCGGTCGATTGCTTACCTACCTATGGCATATATAGCTTGCAAAGGACATATTGATCAATCACCGTGCATACTCTTTAGTATGTTGCCTTGGCTTGATTTCACACTGAAAGACAATACTTCCATTGCACTGTTTCATTTCAACATTATCATAACAAAGAACATGCAACAACAGCAACAGCACCAGCCGCAGCACCAACAGCCACAGCAAAAGCTTGACCGCAGATCCGCTGGCTTGGAAGAACTGATAATGGGCTGCACGTCTTCCACAACGGCAAAAGGAGTAAGTGTCTACCAATGCAATTATCAGTTTAACTGCCATGTTTGATAAGTCTTGTTGAGGTCTAAACTAAACTAAGCATGCGTGTGCAAACATTTGGGTCTTATTTATTAAATTGCTTCGGAATGAGGCAGGGCACATTCATATTCGGTCGATCATTTCATTTATGTATAGGACGAAAAGCTGCACGTTGTCATGCAAGCGAGGTGAGAGGATAGAAAGGGAAAGACTGTACCAGGGGGAGGGGGACTGAGGAAACTTCAGTGTGGGGTCACCTAGTCTCTTTGTCGTTCTAGCATTCCGAAACAAGACCTCACCACGACAGCTTTTCATCCCATTCGGTTCCCCAGCTATTTTTATTCTTTCATCACTTTGGGTGCTTTCACAGCACGCATGCCAACAAAATCGAGAGGAGAGAAATCTGCAGACTGCACTGTACTGCTCCTAGTGAGATGGAGTAGTAGAAGAAACATCATGAATATATGCAAACAAGGACCACCCTTTGCTTTGCTTTTGAGCGCCAAGGAGAGCCCAAAGACCAGCGTAAAAACAAGACCACACTTTCCTCGCTTTCATGAGTCATGACCAATAGGTGAAAACGAGAGCTTTTTCTCCGTGTCGGTAGCAATCTTCACTTTTCAGACTATGATAGTTTTTTACTGTTATCTCGTGAGAAGAAAAAAGAAGTTGGAAGGGGGGCAATATCATTTATTGTTGACCTTTTGCATGGATGTATTTGCATGAAAACCATGCATGCACGCACATATGCGTTGTCATTGTTATCATTGTTTTCGATGCATCTTCTCTTGTTAAGAAGTCCGGGATAGTCTTGTCAAGATCAAATATGTCAGTTCATAAATAAATCTATAAAATTGTTGTTCTTATCCTCCTACTTTTATCATAACCCATGCAATGCACATACTTCTCGGTGCTGTAATGTGCTGCATGCTCTCTTTCAAGTTTCAACTCATATGTTTCGTTGTTTCTCGCTCATTCAACTGTTGCACTTCAGTTATGCAGTGCATTCGCTCTTCCTTTTTGACCCCTTTTCCTATTCTGTCGCAGGACGGTTCAATTCCTCACCCCCAGGAGACAGAATGGCCTTACTCGTACTGGCCACCTGACAACCAAGATCATCATGGGTAGTAGCAACAAGGCTGGTAAATAACAGCGACCAATACCAACAGAAAACTAACCACAACCACTTTCGATAGTCTGATCTTTATCTGTTTGAATATACAATGTGTCACTTTCTTGGAGAATGTACTGCTGTTGGGAGAAGAAAGATAAAACGGATCTATTTAGATCTTCTCAAGGTTAAAAAAAAAAAAAGAGGATCATAGTATCTGTGAACTCTCCAAGAAAGAAGAGAGACAAATTGATGAGCAAAGAAAAAAAATGAAAGATGGATGGGAGGAAAGGTATTGTTGTGTTGACTCGGACAATGGAGCGTAACCCGCCTAGATGCAAACAATATTAGTGCAATTTAATTGAAGTATAACTATATAAATCAATTCCTGGTTCATTATAGTTTTTTATTTGTATTGATTAGATAATCTTCCAATTGTAAAAATTAGTATTGTTTGCATGTACATTAACTTTTTTGTCTCCTTAATTAGTGCCTATTTGGATGTAACAGTTTTCAGAAACCATGGTATTTGAAAACCACATTACTTTTTATTGCACTTCTTGAATACTCTAGTATACCATTACCACAGTTTTGTACAGTTTTATGTAAAACTGTGATGTGTTTGGGAACTGAAGTATTTGCTATTGAATTTTTTAACCCAAGGAACGTAATTTCATATGCAAGGAAAATGTGTATGTTTAAACTCTTGTCCAAAATAAGCATCTTGTATAGTTTGAGATGTTCGAACGTATTTGTGTTAGTAATTTGTAACACTATATCCAGATTCATCGTCGGTGTTATTCTAAGCTCCTAGACTAATGCTTCATCAGAGTATACAACACCGCTAATGTGAGTAGTCCTAATTGTGTGCAAGAAATATATTATATCGATGCATTAACACCTTGGAGGTCAAAGCAGGAGCCACGAGCAAGAACTCAGTTTTAAAAAAAGAGGTTCCGAGCACATTTTTTGAAACTGCAAAAATACCATGGTATTTGGCATTCTGTGGTTTACAAAACTATGGAATTGATTGCACCCAAACACGTCAAAGTTTTCAATACTGTAGTATTTTCAGAAACCATGGTTTTATGCAAATACTTTAAAAAAAACTTTGTATCCAAACAGGGCCTTAGTTGGTATTTTGTTTTGGAGTTTTGCTTCATGTGTCCTCCCAATGCATTGTTAACCTTAAGTAAGAGCTCTTAATTTCCTTATTTCTAGTGGCATCAATATAGCAGTATATATTAATATTTAGCCCTTATGACGTGGAACCCTTTCTAAATTGTTGCAAGGAATAAGCTGATCAACATATTGCTGCTTTATGCAACTAGTATATACTATATGTACAGCAAGGAATAATATGGATCTAAGACAACTCGGACGCATATCAAGTTTACACGCATGCTGCTTTATGCACTAGCAGATACTATATGCTCCGTTCGGTTTTAAAATATTGACATTATTGATTTTTCACATCAATTTTAAACATTTGTCTTATTTTAAAATTTTATTTTAATGTATAATATTATTATTTATATCTTAAATACTATTACTAATAAAAAATTATAATAAAGTATATTATATTTATCATACAACTCCATGTGCAATTATTTCGAAGGGATCATTGCTCTCATGTGTCTCTGGGTCTGTGAGAGAGGGAAGCAAGTGCATGGAATGTGGGCCCATGATGCACCGGTTTCCGCGAGCTCAAGGCTTGTTGCTTTCCACTTGTGCAGTGTGATCAAGGCAGTGAGCAAAACGCAAGTGTATGAAGTTTATACTGTACCAAGCTGTTTGCATTGTTTTTATTACTCTCTTAATTACTAAATATCTCCGTCCCAAAATAAGGTAGTAACATGATTAGACAATGGACTGGGAGCACTAATTAGGATTCATCGAATGAACCCCTAATTTAAGGTACCAGTTGGCTTATTAACTACTCCCTCCGTTTTTAATGTCGCTGTTCACTTTTAACTTTAACTTTGATTGTTCGTCTTATTCAAAAAAAATTAGTTTAAATATAAAAAAATTTAAGTTGTAATTCAAATAGCTCTAATGATAAATTAAATTATAACTAAATTATAACAAAATATATGATATTTATTAAAAAAAAATTGAATAAGACAAATGGTACAAGTTAAAATTAAAAGTCAACGGCGACAACAGTTAAAAAACGGAGAGAGTATATATTATTTGTAGGTAAGACATACTTCTACAAGACAAGCTAACATTAGATATCAACTCTTCCCTAGATATTCGTCCCCAGCTGCTAATATTCATTTAGACATCTGAGATTCTTCCCTTGCAGCTCGACGATCCTGATTAAGACGACAGGACCTAACTCTAGATAGGTATAGATGCCCGCTACGTGTGAGAATATGACCTCTTTTTATTTTCTGTTGCAAACCCTTTGTCTCTTTGTGTAACATCATCGAGTTCGCTCGATTAGGCACGCAGATGCTTCTGCACTTGGCCTGACCATATTTGCTAATGGGGTTCCTCTTTCTAGGGCATATTGCCACTTTTATAGACGGAGCTGATGAGAATCCTTGTACTGACGGCACAAATGCTTGCCTTCCTCGTCTCGCAAAACTCTGTCGATCACTGAGTTAGGTAAGAGGAAAGGTTCTTCACGCACGGTACTATTATTATTTGTGTATGTATGTACTTATCTGCTATTATCTATATATATCAAAAAAGAAATGTACTTCCATGTTGCCTCTATTATTTCAGTGCACTCTTGCTGCATCCGGACTAACACTATTATAAACCATGCATTCAAATCAAATTCCATCATATATATTCTGGTCTTTTTAAAATGTAATAAGTCTTATATATCTCTATCTCTACTCTTTAAAAAACACAGTTTTTCTTTTCTACCTATAATACACGGTAAAATGTTTCTAACAGAGATGAGTTAACTACGTGCACATGAAAAATGCACGCAGAGTTATCATTTTTTTATAAATCCGACGGATAAAATCTCTTCACAGACATGTCTTATAAATCTAACAGATGAGCTCTTTTATATCTTCGAGATCTTAGTCGCACATAGACCATTGTTAGTTAACAAAAAAATTACTGAAACAAATATACAAAATAAAAAAAGTTATTGGAAAACAAAACAAATTTATTTTAATATTAATTATTATTTTTTAAGTTAAATATTTTTTTTTATACCGTAGCATTAGCGTGAACATTGAGGGTAGTAAATATAGAAGTACAGTTTTCTACCACAGGTAGTGCAACTACCAAGCAAGGTTGCAGCTGCTCAACAGTTAAGCAAGTCGATCGATCATGTAGTGTTATTCGTCGTATCTGCTGTACAGATGTGAAACATGGCTTGTGTTGAACGACGACGTAGCAGAAAACGCCAATAACTCTAGGTCAAGTACGTGGAACGCGAGTGTCTGTCGCTTTCCACAGGAGAGAGGAAGGGAGAAAGGAAACACGTGCCACAAGAGGTCAGGGAGGGAAAGCTTTATGCTCCTATATACTTCTACTACCAGAATCCGGAATATTTTTGACGGTTTCGTATTTTCGTGAGGGGAAGAATGACCATTAATAATGAATTCCTCCGTTTTAGAATATAAGTATTTTTAAATTTAGTAAAGTCAAATTTTTATCACTTTGACCATTAATAATGAAGAATTAAAAATATTTTATTATATAAACTTATACTTTTTAAATTTATAATGAAATAAGTTTTTATAAAAATATATATTTTTTATTAGAAATTATGTAATTTTCTAGCTATTTTTAATTCAAAGTGATAATAGTTTGACTTTAACTAAACCTAAAAATGCTTATATTTTGAAATAGAGGGAGTATATCCCTCCCCTCTTATATTTTGGTTCTTTCAATTAATGTTAAGTAGATATATAAACAGAACTGGTTTTTTGAAATAACAATATAAAGAAACAGAACTCATTTTTAAAAATATAATAAAGAGAAAGTAATCATAAAAACTGAACATGCTTGCAGTGTACTCCCTCTGTTTTTTAATTATTGTCGCCGTTGACTTTTAACTTCAACTTTAACCTTTCGTCGTATTCAAAAAAATAGTTCAAATTTGTAAAACTTTAAGTCGTGATTCAAATAACTCCAATGATAAATCAAATTATAACAAAATATATAATATTTATGAATTTTTTTAAATAAAATAAATAATCAAAGTTAAAGTTAAAAGTTAACGGCGACACGAATTTAAGAACAGAGAGAGTACTAGCGAGTAGGTAGCACAGGCGAAGCTATGTGTTGTTGTCTATCAGCTGCCACCGATGAAATTCCACAAATCCTTCGTAAAATTACTGTACCTAATTAATCTGACACTATCCTCTAATGAAGCTGACACCAGTGGAATTTCTTCCTGGCTTCGCTTTGGTAGCTAGCTAGAGTACATGCTAACCAGCTTTAATTAATTTGTTTGGCTCCCATGTGTGGCTGGCTGATTCCGTCCCATAAAGAAGCTGCAAGGGGAATTTGCGTGAGTGGAGTCGCGAATAACAACACTACGTGCATTACGCGCCCTTTTGTTGGATTCTCTCGCGGTGGCACGCTGATGTTCTCTAGCTACCTGCTTAATTTCCTTAGCCTCCTGCGGAAATTCTGATATCCCCCCCCCCCCCTCATTTGTAACAATCGTGTTCTCCTAGTGGTGTTCATTTTTTAGCATGCATGGATGCAACTTTAGTTTGGCGATGCGATGCGATCCTGCTTGCTAATAGTTATAGGCTTAGTGTTAGGTAAAGCAGGCAAGTGATGGATCATGGAACCTAGTAATGGTCCAATGGAAGCCCAGATTTTTCTAAAGATAATTTTATTTCGTTATTATATGTAACGCTTTAGTTTTTGCGGCATGTTAAATAATCACTTTGCTGAGTTCGCTCGATCGGCACGAGGCATATACGGATATATCTCGATTCCATCTGTCTGCCCTAGTTTTGTTTGGAATACACACAGCACCGAAAAAAAAAAAACTTGGTGTGTATGCGCGCGCGCGCGCGCATCATGATATGATTTCACGTACAAAAAGAATCCCAGGTGTCGTATAAACTTTTTTTGAGCATGCTGCCCCAGCAATGTAAATTAACGTCGGCTGTTCATATAATGTGGGCCTTTGCTTACCATCACAGCAACAAGCGGGTCAGATTCGCGTTCCACGGCCTATTGGGCCTAGATAGGTGAATATCACGGCCTTATCGCTTTGATCATGAGCTGTTACCTCTCAACTGGTCTGCGTAATCTCCTAATTTGTCTCTGGGCCTCGTAGCTGCAGAAGAATGTACAGTAGGACGAAGACGACGAGAAGAGCAGATCAGTCGCACCATGTGAGATCCCCTTCGATCGATTCGACGTAAAAGCAGAGCAGATCAAATCTGTCCATTCAACACCTGGTACCATAGTCAACTTCATGATCAAGAATATGACGCCACTATCCATACATGATTTGGTCCGTCCAAGAAAAGAATCATGGAATTAAGATGGGGATCCGATGAGCAAATCGTGAGGGAAAAAAGGAGAACGATGCCGGACATTGAGCGGCGAGGCGTCCCGGAACGCCGAGCACGCAGCGATGGCGCGATTGCTTGCGAGCGAACGAAGCGCAGTGAGAGAGTGCGGCCGTGTCGTGGTCATGAACGTTACACGCACACAAACGATAGCCATTAACTTTACAGTGGCACAAACGACACCTATTAAGTTCTAGTAAGATGTTTCATGTTAATTCTAAACTATGCTGTAAAACTTGTCTAGTTACTGTTACTCTCGGAAGACGTGCACATTATTTAGTTGCGATACATTCATGCATGCTTCACCGATAGACTTTTCAGGCCAAACCTGGAGAAATCACCGTCATAGTGAACCAGGTTCTTTGGGACCAACTGGATTCAACCTAGGTGGCACAAAACAAATGGTTATCCAAGGCGAACCTGGAGCTGTCATTCGAGGCAATAAGGTCAGTACTTCACATTCCACTGCCGTAACTCGGTTGAATGTCCTGTTAAGAAGCATGGTTCATTGACAGACGCCTTGCACCTGAGCTGAACAAGCCCTAGTCTCTCTTTACGGTAAACATGAGTTCATACAAAAAGAGCCAGTCAACAACTAAATTTTTACAATATTCATATTGTGCCTCCAATGCACCCCCAGGAACTCACTGCCTATGTTTGTGGGCGTCGTAACCTTCATGAAGGCGTTGTTGAGGTCCTCCATTGCTGCCGGCAAACTTGATGCGGTATCTTGGTCGTTTGTGTTGCCCTGCCTTCCTCCGCTCCGCGGTGTGCAGGCCCGTCTGGTGTCTCTCTTGTTAGGTGCTAGGTTTGTTCGCCTGAGTTTCGAGTCTTTGGTCGTGCCTGTTGTAGTGCCATGTTCGTTCAGTTTTATGTGGTCAGTTGTGTTCTTTGAATCGTAGGTCGTGTCGTTTGGTCCATCATGGCTTGTGTTGTCTCATGTGACCATTTGAAGTCGTGCCAATTTGGCTTTGTGTGTGATGTTTCGATTGTAAAGTTGTTTTCTACTTCTTTCTTAATGCGAAACGTGCCATCCACGGTTTTGAAAAAAAAAACCGTCTTGATACTGGAACCCATTCCAGTAAAGAGGTTTCATCCCTAATTGTCTTGCTTTCCGACAGACTATAGGTCTAGATAATAAACATAGTGTTTCATGCAAGCTCAACCTGAGCTATTATTGAATCGTCGAGTAATGATCTCATTTTGTCGGCTCTTGTAGTATAGTTGTTGCGGCCCAGACATGCTACTAATGTCTATACTCATGATTCTCTCTTCTTCCAACATTCTCTTCATGTCCAACTCTTTGCTCTTCAAATCCAATTCTTTACTCTTCAAATCTAATTCTTTGTGCTTTATTTCAAGATTCTTTGTTTCGTTTGTAACTCTAGCTTTCTCCAATTCAATCCTTTCTAGGTCCACCGCATAAGCTTCTTTATACCTCTCATCTTTCCTAAGTTCTTTCTCCACAGCTTTGTCATTCTGCTCTGCACACAGATTATCTATGGCCCTTATGTAGATAATATCTCCATCTCTAGTTTTCTCCAATTCAATCCTCTCTTGGTCCACAGCATATGTTTCTTTATACCTCTCATCTTTCCTAAGTTCTTTCTCCATTGCTTTGTCATTAATCTCTGCACATAGGTTATCTATGGCCCCTATGCAGATAATATCTCCATCTCTAGTTTTCTCCAATTCAATCCTCTCTTGGTCCACTGCATATGCTTCTTTATACCTCTCATCTTTCCTAAGTTCTTTGTCCACAGCTTTGTCATTAATCTCTGCACACATATTATCTATGGCTCCTATGCAGATAATATCTCCATCTCGTTGCACTTTTTCATTCTCTCCAGTCCTTCCTGTTAGTCTCTCTAATAACTCACAATCTGGAGTTGCAGCTTCACAATCAGCAGGAGTAATAGGAGCAGATTGTTGAGATGATGTACTAGGGGCTGTCTTCTGTTTTTTCTGAGATGATGATTTCTGAGATCTGATATGAGCTAACCTATCAATCCATTTTTGTTCTGTTTTTAGGAGATTCCAGCAATGAATAAATCGAAATGCCTTCTTATATTCAAATTTGAACAGATCACATGCCTCCCTCTGTACAAGTTAAAATTTCACATTAAATTTAAACACTACATACGAAGTTAAAAGAAAATTAAGGACGTGATCTAACCTTATCTTGAATTTGTGCCCCATTTTGTTCATTACCCTCAATATGGCTTAGGCATTCACTGAACTTCTGTACGCTTTCTTGGATGGTAAACCAACGGTGCATGAGGGAATTTTGACTGCGGTGAGAGTCGAAATCCTTGTTCAAATGGTAGTAACGAAAAATCCTTGACCAATAGCCCATACGATATTCTTCATCATCGAGTTGGACTTCATCATGACTAACATTCAGCCATGCAGACACCAACAGTTTGTCTTCTTTGTCACTGAAATTCTTTGTCCTTTTCTGGTTTGGTCGGAGGGTGCGAGTAACTTTTTTAACAGGCAAATGTTGCTTCTCAGCTGGGCTAAACAGATCATTATAATCATCCAAATCCAGCGAGTTGCTTCCCTCAGCCATAGTTCCTACAGTATCAATAATGGCATAGGCTCAGTCCATAAACAATAACATAAAAACTGTATTACTAGACAAAAAAAATCTCAGTCTGACTAACTGCAAATCAGGAAGTCTTGAAGATGAATTTTGGTTGCAAAATCAGCATACATTAGTTTTGATATGCAGATGAAGCACGCTAAACTTTATCTAGCAATTATCAAGTCAACCTGGTGATGGAAGCTACGCAAGCGAAACAAGGTTCATAAGCAGAAATCCAAACATTTGCCATGATGTTCTTCTAGATAACACGGAAATTGTTCACTTAAACACCATAAAAGCACAGCATGTCGAATGAGCATTTCCCAGACAACCAAGTAGGAAGGAAACAGAGTAGAAGAGCTATGCCTCAGAAAATAAGCAGTGGGAGCGGCTCCCTATTTTGCAATGGGGATCCTTATTTTGACTTGCGACCTTGGGTGTACGGAATCCGGCTGTGACGAAGCTGGCCTCGGGAAGCCCTTGATCGGCAGCCTAGCTTCTGGTCCTCATCCCACTGTAGCAAACTAAACAGAAAAACAACCATTGTGAGAGAGATGCGGCAGCACATCGGAGCGTGGATTAATTTGCAAAAAAGAGATGGGCGGGGATGCTCACCAGTTCGTCGCCCTTCTTCCTCCCCTTTCCCTTGGTCTGCTGCGGCACTAGCGGCGTGGGGTACAACGGGATGCCAGTAGGCGACGGACGTGCGGCGTCCCCGCTTCCGGCGGGCGGCGGGTGGGGATCAGGTGGGCGGCGCCTCGGCGCCCGGGCACGATTGGGGCTCGTTTTAGGGTTCCATAGAAGTAGCGATGACTTTTTCGCAAAGTTTTTTATTTAGCATGGTAATCCGCCTAAATTTAGGAGCTTGGAATTGGATTTTCATTTTTGGACCTGTCCCGGCCTGGGACATGGGCCTTTTCCATGGGCCTACCTAGCTTCTGCAGCCTCGGGCCATCAGTTGGCTGCCTTCTGTTTCTTACTACAGTACAAAGTACAAACCTTGGAGAGGTGGTGGTACATAAATTACTACTACAACTGGTAAGAATCTTCCGCAAAAAAAACGGGTAAGAATCTGATCTATATGGAGTAAAAAAAATCTGGTTTACATGACAATCAAATCGACCCTGTAAGAATATCGCACGTTCACGGCCCTATGTTGGAAGCTAGAATTACAAAGGGCTCATCATTCTTTTTCTTACGCCTATAGATGTGATTATGCAAAAGGACGTTCAATTCTATTTTTGTTTCACGGCAAGTTTGGATCCACTATACAGTACATAATTAGTTCAAATTTGTGAAGGATAAGATATCTTTTTTCCAGACATAATTCTATTTTAGTTGGGTGAGGCAGCTAATGAGATTATAATTAGCGGTATCTTGATTATATAATTTGAAACAAATTATGACTTATTTTGATCCCCTAAGAAATTTTTTATCTTGATTATTACTCTTTTCGGTTTTAAATTATTGATACCGTTGACTTCTAATATCAACTTTGACAATTCGTCTTATTCAAAAAACTTGTTCCAATGTGTAAAATTATTAATTATATTTTAAATACCACTAATGGTAAAGTAAATAATAATAAAATTTTACACATTAACAAATTTTTTGAATAACACGAAAGGTCAAAGTTGATGTTAGAAGTAACGGTGTCAATAGTTTAAAACGTAGTATAACTTAGGTGTATCCTATGACGCCTACATTGACCAGTACAGCAGATATGTTGAATATAGTGTCTTGGTATATCAGTCATGCTGCATAACGTTCAGCAATACAAGGATTCTTTCGCTTTCCAGTACAGAGTAACAATAAACTAAAAAGACACTATACCCCTACTCATGCCACACAAAAAGTTTCTCAACTCTTAAATACTTATATTTTTGAACAAAGGGAAACTCCAAATGGTTAAATTAATGAATAGAGGGAGTATTCCTTTCGCCCAAAAAACTGCAATTTTCAGCCTGGCACATCTTTTATCAGAGAGAGAATGGAACAACTGAGCATATGTATCCATGTACTTTTCAAGCCCATCGTTGCCAAATCTTTCCCGTTCAAATCAAGTACTACCTCTGTTCCATCAAAATATAAGTATTTCTAAGTTTGGATAAAAGTCAAATCTTCTAATTTTAACTAATAATATCTGAAAAATTACATAATTTTTAATATAAAAAAATTATGAAAGCTTCTTTTACGATGAATAAAAAATATAATTTTTATATGATAAAACATCATTAATGCTTCATTATTAATGGTTAAAGTGATAAAAATTTAGCTTTGACTAAATTTATAAATACTTATATTTTTGTCTCAGAGTACTGTCCCCCTTATAATTTCAGCAAACTGAACGAGGTGCGTTCTTACTGTGTGGGCACATGAATCACCTCACTCTCTGAAGCCAGTGGGGTACAGTATGCTTGGATTCGAAGCAGGGAGTGAAAAAATGTGCCCTGATCCCCTGAGACAGACTTGTACAGTTGTACTGTACCTTGTGCTTTGGAGTAAATTCCCTCGAATGAAAGACAGATGAGGTTATCCATCCCCAGTCTGACATCCTCATGCAGATTGGGGAAAAACCACCGCAGCCCATCCGCCGATGTCCATGGCCATGGCCAGAGCCACCAACAACTGGAGCCGAGCGGAGCCCCGTCCATGGCCGTCGTCCTCCTCCCCGGATCTGCCGTGCTTGGCAACGAGGCGCCCCAAGGGCCTGCTCCGTGGTGGCCGCGACCAGCTGCTGTCGAACTATGAGCCCCAAGGCGGTGACATCTCCTTGTGCGGAGGAGAACGTGCCACTCGGCGGCGGGCTGAGGCCTCCAAACGCTTGCTTCCCGTGCTGCCTGAACATTTTGTTCTCGGAAGAAAACGCCTGAGCAAGTTCGACCGTCCTGCAGTTCGAAACATGGCCACGAAACGTTTGAGCCGCCGCCCTGCGCCTCAACCATTTTTTCAGTTACGAGCACGTGTAGGAAACGAGCCGGGAACGGGAAAGGCAGAGGGCTTTGTGCTCTCAGCGTTTGTTCCTGGCATCGTTCGCCGTGCTCTGCGCGCGACGCCCATGACGTGCCCATGGGGTGGGGCGACGCTGCAAGCAACAACCGCAGCATGGAAGACGATCGCTACACGTTCGTACGCGTGGTTATTCTTTTGAGAAACGATGTAAAGACTGACGGGAGATCACTACTGTACTGTACGTAATCGACTCAGTTATGTCGAAGGCGAATTTGGTGGGTTCTTACGCTGCGCTGACACCAGGAATGAAGAAAGGACACCTGGTGTCACGAAACCCCGGGCATCGATTCTTTCGATCCAATGTTGCCTGCTGGTCAGCACTAACCCCAGGGATCAAACATAATTTAGTCCTTGATTGAAGCCATAAAGTGCTCCAGCACCATGCCATCACAAACGATGCTCCTACTGCCGGTCGTATACTGTCACGTTACTACAACCAAGATGCCCAAACTCCGAAAGGCTTTTGAACCCTATAGTGTTCTCCCTCAAAGTCAACAAGCCTGCGGATGAGCTGAAGCAACGGCAGCCGGATCTTGCCAACGGTGAGGAGAAGTAGGCCGGCTACAGCTCGTAGCCCAAGAGGAGGAGGAGTAGTAGTAGGCTCACTGATACGGCCGAAGAGAATCCCGAGACGAGCTGCTGGATCGAACATTAGCTGGCTTTCGTCTACCATCAACAACAATAATTCCCAATCAGCCAATGTGGTTTGAGCAAGACAGAACTATTAGCCCCTGGAGTACTGCATTATTATATACTACTACCAGTATCGATCAAGCTGCAGATAGTTGTAGATCAGGCTGTCGGCGACTGAGTTAAACTACTAATATGCAGGCCACATGCGCTTGGTCCAACATCATTCAAACTTTTTTGAAAAGCTGCGGTTTGTTTAGTCAGGGGGCAGACAAGGTGGGCGATGATGACAAACGTGGCATTGTGTAGCATGCGGTCATCAGTTCGATTTGCATTTAGCTCTGTCCCATCTGCAAAATGAAATCACCAGCTGGACTATTAACATTTAATCTGACCATGGTAGTTAGGAGTAGAAATTAGTAGTAACAGGGATTGCAACTCGATTTGCCCATCAAATGCGATCAAATCGTTGCATTTGCCTGACACACAGGAAACCCAGCTGCGTGACGCCGCCATTGCCGGGCGATGCGCGCGTCCAGCACTGACATCGCCGCGAGAACATTTGCCCGTGTTGGTTTTCTGAAACTCTACTATAGGAGTACTCCACATTTGTGAGTGCAGTAGTCTTAAACTCTAGTACTACTCCTAGTACTCAACAATTGTGAGTGCTGTAGCATTGTTTAATTTGCCTCTTGGCATGCGCCAATAAATGGAGTATGTATGTGTGCATGTGAGAAACACCAAGCTGAAAAGGCTCGATACGTACGACGAAATGAAGCAACAGAAAGGACACGGCCAAATCCGATCCAATCGTAGATTATATATTTCCCTGCTGGCCGATCTGCAGGGTTTCTTTAATTAACTCTACCACTAGCAGTAGCAGAATTCGAACAAGGGATGTAAATCGAGTTATGCATGTTCTGCTAACGTAGGGCGCATCGGACACATACGAGCGGCTTAATTTGGCCTTCTTCATGCACGCGAAGTCGACGAAAGTTTTGGCAAAGACAAAAATACTGGCCGGATGAGTGACAGTCAAGAACATGTAGTGGTGCCATTCGAATTCACGAGTTACTACCAGCTTGTAACCCCGAAACGCAAGGTCCTGCACTGCATGCAGTGATGCAGCTCGCTTGCCGCAGCAGAGAGAGGGAGGAGCTGCAATGCATGAGACTCCGCCGGCGCCGCCACCAGCGCGAGCCTGAAATGGAACGAAGCGGACCAAGCGGTCACCCACAAAATATATTTTTTTTAAAAAAAGACGTGTTAATATCGCCCCCAACCCTTTGGCAAAAGGAACAGAGAATTTGCTTGAATATATTATGTTCTTTGGCAACACATCGCGTTTGAAATTTGAAGGAGAAGCTGAAGCTCCGACCGATCGATCACTACGCTACAACGACAACGACAACGACAACGACACACGCAGAGGCAACGCCACTGTAGTTGCGTCGCCTGCCTGCGGAAGACTCGTGCGTGCGTAAGAGGACAGCGGCCGGGGGCAGGGAGACAAGGCGCGCAGCGGATAAAATTCATTCTGAGTTTATGAACTCGATGATATGCCCATCACCACCAGTCTCCACTCCTCCACAGTTCACGCGCGCCCTTCTCGCCTGTTACTACTACTTGGCGCGCTCGTGATCTCGTTCGATAGAAGATGCATGGGTTTGCGTTTACTCCTTGTCCATGTGTCATGCCACAGCGTTCTGACAGCGTGGTCACTGACTCCACACTATCGTTTCATTTGGGCAAGAAGATTGAACGTAGGGATGAAAAAGGCTGAAGAAAATAAACGGAAAAAAAATGTAAGGACCGGATTAGATTAAAATCGAGCTAAAATTTTATTTATTTTTAACTAGTAAAGTTCGAAATAATTTGTGAAAGGATCAGCGGGCTGAGTCCTTTTAACACCTCTAATTGGATGTGCATCACGAGCTTATACTCTTAGGCTAACAAAACCGTGAAAATCAGTCCAGTTTCATCGGATGACCGATTTTCTTTTTTTTTTTAAAATTTTTTTTTTTGATAATTTTGAAATTTCAAAAACTGATAAAATCAGTGGATAAACCGGTAAAACTGAAGAATAAATCAGTGAAACCGACAAATTTACTAATAGTAGCTTTTATTTTTCAATTTGAAGCGATTTTCAATCGTTTTCATGATTTTGGTTACACAGGTGATTCGAACGGTAACCAAATCCCTGTCCTAGGACCTTTCATTCCCCCATCTCTCCATCATTAAGGATGAGAAAAAACAAGGTACTACTCCATACTACTCTACGTATGCCGAGGCCCGAGGGCTTATACGCACTCAGAAAACCGTTGAACATAGATTCATCTAACGTCACCGTATGCCATGGAGATGCACGACGCAGGCGGATCGAAGCGGCGAGCAAGACCTCCCTCCGGCTGCGCGGCCGGCGGGTGTTGCATCGAGTACGTAGCAAGCGACGCCACGGCTAAAAAGTTCCCTGTGTAGCTAGCCTTCCCTGCCTGCGCCCCGAGTCAGCGGTCCTTTCCCTCCAGTATCGTCACCCAACGCAGCTGGGGCCACTATAAGATAAAGACACAAAGTTAAAAAGTACTTAGTTTGGAATAGTAAATATAAGGCACACAAATGTAAAACATTTTATATCCCATTTAGAATGAAGAAAGTTTTTATAGGAATTATATAGAGTTTCAAAGAAATCAACTTAATTTCACTGGAAAAATAAAGGAAACAATAAAAATTCCTCCATTTCAAAGGAGAAATTAACATCATAATTTTTTTTGCAATAACTAAAAATCTAATTTTCTTAAGAGCTTATGGCAATGTGCTGATTTTCTAGGTTTATAATAAACAGCAAGCTTAAATTCATAAGTTCTACATAGCTAATTATCTACTCCCTCGGTGATTTTGATAAATTTAATTAGTTTTAATAATATAAATTATATATATTATAAATTTTTTTTTGATGATTTTAAAAATACAAATACTAAATTTTTTAATTTAACCAAATCTATAATAATTATTAATCGAAGCATCAGTCAACAAAAGTTAAAAATAAACTTTTAGAATGGAGTTAGCATATCTTCAAAAACATTCTTCAGCCAAAGGAGGGCTCACCCTGGCCGATGAAGGAGCTCCGCCAGTGTCGTCACCACCGCGCCGGCATTCCTGCTGCCACGGGCGCAGCGCAGGCGTGGCATGCATGCTCCTCCGCCGGGAACGTCGGCCATCAGGCCAGTCATGGAGGAACGCTCCGCCCTCTGATGTTCTCGTCCGGCTTGCTTCTGAGCGTTCATCGATCCTGATGCTGCTGCTAGTAGTAGCCTGCTATGGCTTGCGTCGGCCACAGTGGCGATGCGTCCCTCAGATAAGCCGGTGATGGTCATCAGATAAGCCGTCGACGGGTGGGTCGAGGGAGGAGCCGCCGGCGGGACCGGAAAACCTGGTCGTGCCGTACGGACACTGGTCTCGGGCGGCCAACCATGCACGGATCAAAGTCCGGTACAATCACGACATGACCAAGATGGAGTAGTCGATGCAGTGAGTGAGTCAGCAGCGCAAGATGCATGCGACCGAGCCGAAGCAAAAGCCCGTTCATAAGGAGGAACGAAACCGAAAATGCCCGGGTCAATGCCTGCATCACTGCATGCCTGTACGAGAAAACTGCGTCACCCAGGCCCAGAAGCGATCGAGTGCGTGCCTGCGGCGCCTTTCTCACCCGTCAAATCAGAACCAAATCATTGCCGGAAAGAAAGGAGCCGAAAAGACGAGCTTTCACGTCAACCCTGACGACGGCGGCCGGGTGCCTGTGACACGCAGGTCGCCAGCAGTTGGGTCGCCGCGACACCTACTGCATGCTCCGTGATCGAGTCAACAGTGAGACGAGCACAGGCACCGGCTCGATCGGCAATCTGTTTTCCAGGACGGTCGGAATCGGATCCGCTACTGCTCCGTTTGGTCGACCATTCGGGCTAAAGAAAGGGCCGGCTACCTGCCTACCTATACGTACTAAGTCGTACATTAGACGCGCCTACATTGAGCTCTACTCCGCACTGGAGTACAGTCCTACAGGAGCAGCACTATCTGCATCAGAGATCCTGAAGGAGCAGTGGTGGAATATCCGGGACCGGATCGACGGGCGTTTGCCACCCGTGGAACCCCATCCAGGCATCCATTCGTTGTTTCTTGCATCTGTTTCCTTCTCTTCTGGAGGAGTACAGTACTGTAGTACTGGCTTCGGCCATCAATACGGGCGCCAAGTTGTCAAGCTCCCTGCCGAATTGTACATACGTTACGGAAAGGCTCCTCCCCTCCGGCAGTAACAAATTCGAAAATTTTATCTGAGCTAATCGCGAGGGCCGCGGACACGAAGAACCCAGCACGAAACTAAACGAGAGGAGACACGGCAGGCGCGTGGCGTGTAACGTGGCGGAACAGTGCGCCGGAGAGACGCTTCCGCGCGGAGGCTTCACCGTGTCCCCCTCCCGTACCGACGGGGAGGGTCCGGGAGGGAGCAGCGGCGCAGGGCGGCCAGCCGCGGTCGCCTGGGGTGGACCTGCTCGATGGCAGCCCGCCGACGGCGGCAGCCCACGCTTGAGATTCTCATCGCATCAACCAGAGGCGCAGAGTGAAACGTGGCTAGCTAATCACTGTTCCGTGCCGTTTTGGTGTTTTTTCTAACAGCTCCTACGAATAGGTGCTTTTGGTAGTACAGTACGAAAACGCCGTAGATTCCGTGGAGTTCTTTAAGGCCGTAGCACGGCAACTTTTCCGTTACCTCGATTAAGAGGGGTTGAGATCGGATCCGTCCTCTCAGCCGTTGCAAATCCTATAGTACAGTATTTTATAATTTTCAAAGTAGTATGACTCTCATCCTTTGTAATTCAACCTGTGTCTATCTATGCTGAGAAGTTTCTACCCGGCAACGAGGGCTTATCGTTTCTTTGCCGAGAGGCATCAAGGGGGAGAAAAGGAAGCGTTAAACTTTGTCAGGGCTTGTTCTGTTTGCTGATTAAGAATCATTCTCGGGAGGATTAGGTTAATAGTTTAATTTTTATTTATAAAAAAAGTCATTAGGGTGAGAATCAAATCCGGTCTAATATTTTATCTTTCGTGGTCTGGTTTCGTTCCATGAGATAGAAGATGTGTTGTTTCTACCCGGCAACGAGGGCTTATCGTTTCTTTGCCGAGAGGCATCAAGGGGGAGAAAAGGAAGCGGTAAACTTCGTCAGGGCTTGTTCTGTTTGCTGATTAAGAATCATTCTCGGGAGGATTAGGTTAATAGTTTAATTTTTATTTATAAAAAAAGTCATTAGGGTGAGAATCAAATCTGGTCTAGTATTTTATATTTCGTGGTTTGGTTTCGTTCCATGAGGTAGGAGATGTGTTTTCATTTCGGATAGAAAGAAATATAGAAATAGACCAGATTTGATTTCTACACTAATGAAATTTTTCATAAATAAAATTTAAGCTATTAGTCTAAAATGATTTATTCCATACCAAAAATGATTTCTAATCTAGCAACCAAACAAACCCTCATATGAAACGAAATAGAGCACAGTTTCCTTGGTAGGGAGGTGGAATGTAGGTTTTCTTTCGCGGAGGTCCACGGAGCTAATTCTTAGCAAATTTTGCGAAGTGGTTTTTTAAAATTAAGTAACAAATTGGAAGATGGCAAAAATAGTTTTCTTTTTTTATTTTTTGGATTCTGTGAAATAATTCTGTCTTGAGTCCAAAATTTTATCAGAAAGAATCGACGAGAACCATTTTTTAGCTAAAATCACTTTTCATCAGATAATCACGTTTCACGTGGAATCACAGAAGGGACGTACACGGTACATCCGACCCGAGTACGCTAATACGAAGAAAATGAAATAAAATCTCCCTACTTTCCACATACACTTGTTGCTTGTGAGGAACTAGCATGCCACAAACAAGAACAGTAGGGAGAGAGCTCGCAAGGAGCACAGGTCCACGAAGAGAAACAATTGATTAATTGGCAAACTAATCACTACTTGCATTAAGTTGCGCTAATCATATTACGCCTTCCTTATGCTAGCTAGTCATCTTCTCTGCAGGGGCGAGAGAACAGTCGGCGAGGCGGTGGAGCACCACCTCCTCGGCGAGAACAAGTCACGGTCCCTATCGTCCGACGAGCGCTCGAGCCGGCTCAAGACGGCCTTCCTGAAGTCGAACGCCTCCTGCTTCAGCACCACCCGGTCGCACGACCTCTGCGTGTTGACGCCACTCAGGCCCGCGAGGGCCTCCGTCAGGACCACCTCGCTCAGCGGCACCCGCTTCCGCGCGGCGCAGGGGGACTCCGGCCGCTGCTTCGGCGCGCTCTGTGACCGCGTCTTCGAGTCCGACGACTGCGTGCTCGACATGTAGCCTTTGCTGCAGTTGAGTGGCGCCGCAGCGCCGCAGGGACTCTTCGTCGGCGTCGCCGGCGCGCACATTGGCAGCATGCACCGCGCCGTCGCTGGCCGGGGCTTCTCTGGCGCGCACCAGTTGTTGTGGTCCGGGAACCCGCCGCGCGAGCTCGGCACCGCGATGCGTGGGGGCGGGTGGCACGGCAGGAGCGGCGACGACACGGACTGCGCCCACCACTCGTCGCCGGTGTCCAACACCGGGGAGCTCGTCCGCAGCGAGGACGCTCGCGACTTGGGGCGCCCCGTGTCCATCTCCACGATCTTGGGGCTGCGGTCGAACCCGCCGTAGGAGTAGGACGCCGTCTCGATGCTCGCCGACAGGCGGCGGCTGTACGCCGGCACGCCGTGCTCGCTGCGCGTATCTTTCGTGTACCGCTCTTGCTGCAGACACAAGGAACACAAGAGAGATTTTTTCGTTACAAAAGAAGAAAACATACGACCTCGGATGTGGAAACTGTCGTCGTCGCGAGGTAGAGTAGCTTGCTTTCAGCAAAAGAAATCGATGGCATATGTACCAACGAGAAGCGTGGTCGGACGGGAGGGTGGTGGAGGGGCGGCAGCGAGGGCAAGGCGCGGCAGCGGGCGGCGCGGACGGAGGCCTGCGCGCGCACGAGCGCGTGCATGCTCTGCAGCGTGGCGGCCGCCTGCTTCCGCACCAGGTAGCCACGCACCAGCGCCTGCAGCTTCACCAGCGCCTTGAGCGCTCGCAGCGCCTTCTTCGCCTGCCATGATTTCACAACGAAAAGGCAAATTGTTGGTTAACTTTGGACGAAGCTCAGCAGGTACACGAACCCAAAAACGGAATCTTTGATGAACAGTGTGAACAGTCATGAGAATGAGTACGGTTATTCTGTTTTCGCAATGACCACAGAACACGAACAGATCATGAACAGAGGTTCAATCGCTCACCAAGAAGCCTCGGAACGCCTTCTGGATCTTGACAGCGGCGCCGGCGCGTCCGCGCGGGTCGAGGCCACCGCCGGCGAAACCAGGGCCCTGGCTGGTGAGCCGCACGACCTCCACAGCCGCCTGCGCCGCGGCCACGGCAGCGTCCGCAGCCGCCGCGGTCGCGGCGGCGATGGCCATGGCGCGCTTGCTCTGCGCCGGGTCGTTCTCGGCGCCGTATACTGACTTCAGCCACGCGGCTTCGGCCGCCCTCGCGATCGCCGCGTTACCGCCCGCCGGAGCGGTGGCGGAGTCGACAGAGTCCCGCGACGGCCTGGCGAAGCTCCAGCGCTTCTTGTCCGGCGCCGGCGGGACCGCAGCGGCTGGCGCCGTTGCCCGCCTCTGCGAGTCCTTCCTCTGCTCCTTCTTCCCGCCGCCGTCCAGCAGGCTGCGGAACCACCGCGCCGCCCTTCCCATCCTGCCGGAATTCGCTGCCTCGCGCCGGCGAGGGACAGAGAGAAGGGATCCGCGCCCGCGTGCGCTCCGAGCCAAGAAGAGCAGGAGTGATGATTGATGAGGGTGAGGAGGAGGCGTGGAGACGGCTATGCGGCGTTAAAAAAGGCGGACAAGTTTGAATAAGAGAGGGAAGCGTAAACGGCTGGCTGGGTGATCTGGAATCTGGAGGGAGGAGCGGGGTTCAAATAAAATGAAAGTCCTTCTTGTTCTATCCATTCAATTTGATCATTATATTCATGAAATTCCAAATTGTTGTTATTAAGCCGGCCCAATTCCACGTGGCAGCGCCACGTGTCATCATATACGGTGGCAGTGCCACATCGAATTTATATGTCTGACAACACAGTTTGGACTTCGCTACGCACCATTTAGATATATTCAGGATCTATTTGGTCACTTTAAAAGTTAAAGGACCTAAGTGAATATACACGAATAGTAAAGGATCTCGGATGCATTTCACTCTAATAAATAAATATGTGTGGTTTCATGACTTGTTATAAACAACTACAAGTAGTATGTACTCTTTTTTTTTGACACTGTTGACTTCTAAGGGTTTTTTTAGAGCTCCCAGCTTCGGATTCTTTAGATTCACTACTGATTTTACTGTGAAGTGTTTTTGTGGCTGAAAGTGATTCTCAAGAACCTTTGGTAGAGCTCCCAGCTTCTGATTCTTTGATTCTCTTATTCTCCTTTGAAGTGATTCTGTGACTGAAAGTAATTCTCTTTCATTTTTCAGGATAAAGTCTTAGAATCAAGAGTCACTTCACAGTAAGAGAAGCTACTTTTTTAGCTTCCAGCTCTTTAGTTCATTTTAGATAATCACTTCATAGAATCATATAAAAATCACTTCTTTTGAAAAAACAGCATTTGACAGAACTTTCTAATTCTGGCTAAGAATCAGAAGCTGAGAGCTCTGTCAAAAGGCCTTAATATCATCTCACTTCAGTCAAAACGGTATGACTCCGTCTAGATTAACAGTGAACGAAACAGCTAAAAAACTACTCCGTCAACCCCGGAATAAGTATCATTTTGAACTTTACATAAAAGTTTGATAATTCCTCTTATTCAAAAATTTTCTAAAAGTATTATAGATTTTATTTTGAATTATTCTATTAATAGAAATAATTTAATCATGACTTACTTGTTGTAGTATTTTTATAAAAATTTTGAATAAAATGAATAGTTAAACCTTGATTTCAAAAATAAAAAAAATATTATTTTAAAATGGATGGAGTAGATGAGATCTTCTTATTTAACTTCATCTAGCCTACTATCCAAACACACCCTAAATAACTGTTGCTGGTAGTTCCTGCCAAGAAGAGTTATATATTGGGAGCGGACGAAGATCTGCTGGTGCACAGCGTTCAAACTGAGCAAGGCAGCGAGCTACCGGTAGTAGTCAGGGTTAAAAATGGAACGGAATTTTTTTTTTTACTATTTTCAGATAGGCGGAGAAAAACAAAAAATGGTAATGAAAATGGTATGTTCTTTTTTCGATCGTTTTAGCGAACAAAAATAGTAACGAAAACGGTATAGTCTTTTTTCGACCGTTTTAGCAAAATTCCATTTCTAGCAGAATTTTTTCGTTTTTTTCTGTTTCCCTAAATACAGAAATGAGATCTCATTTGAACATATTTTATGAAAAATAAAAATTAAAAGTTATGAATTAAACAACCTTTTATTGGCTTATATTGTTGGGTTGTATGTTGCAAATTTAATTGCAACTTGTATTTCATATATTGTAAGACTTGGAGTAGTAAATGTTCGATGTATTTATTTATTCATATTTGAGACATCTTTTTCGTTATCGACCGTTTTATTTTGTTTCTGAACTCTGTATTTATCCGTTTGTTTTTGTTTTCGTCTGATGTTGTAAATATGAATGTAAAAATAGTCGAAGTATTTTTCGGACCGTTTCTGTCCATTTTGAGCCATAGTAGTAGTACTATATCTCAAATACTGTAGTACTCCGGAGTACAGAGTACTTCTCCTGTTGTAAAATAAGCCTTTTTTTTAGATTTTCAAACATTTTCATTTGATCATTCGTTTTATTCAAAAAATTTATAAAAATATTATTTATTTTATTATAAAATGATTTATTAACAGCAGTACTTTAAGCTTAACTTGCTTTTTTTATTTTTATAAATTTTTTTAATAAGGCAAAAGATTAAATTTTGATTTAAAAAAATTAAAAAAATTACTTATTTTGAGACAGATAGAGCAGTAACAAGTGCATGTGATGGATCGATCTCGTAGTGTCAAATGTCACTGTCACGGGATATAAAGTTGATTAACAGACATGTATCTGCCTAGTGGGCAATTGATCGAACAACTCGGCTGAAATGGAAGTAAGCGAAAGAGCTCGATCAACGAGTGAAACGATGCGCTAGCAGTTCGATCTTCCTCCATCAGCAAGCACATCCATCCATGTCTCTCTTTCCTTGACGGCGCGGTTTCGGGAACACAAATAGCGGCGCGGACTTGTCATGTCTCAGTGAAATGACAAAGGTTATCTGGCCGAGATAATTGGGAGAGCGGCGTTCCCCTGTCTCACTCTCTCGCTTTTCTACTCCCCCTGCCCGCCAACTTGCACCGGTCCCTGTCATGGCGTGCACGTGCAGTCCAGTTGGAGACGGAGAGCCCCCCACACTAGCTATCTGCAAACCAAACGTGTGAGGAGATCAGCGAGTTCAAATTACCAGTCACGAGGGGATCTCCCGCCTTCTTCTCCGTGCAAAAGTGAAGAAAGCAGCGCAACAAAGTACAGTACTCCGAGGTTTTATTCGAAGCAGCGTGTGCATGCATGTATGGGCGCCGGCCGGTGCGCGCGGCCTCCTCTCCCGTGAACACCACTTTGACTTTGCGCGTAATCCTACCTGTGTGGCCACGCATTCGCCTGAGTACGTTACCCTTGTAAAGGCGAATAGGCGATCGACATGCTCGTACGACGGACGGAGCAACCAACAGGTCATGGGGCTGCATGCCATGTCGATTGGTGGAGAAGAAGACGCTCCATCCACATCATCCGTTCGAAATTCCAGAGCCCGGTTTGAACAGCTCGGTGTGTACCCCGCTTGGACGGCATCGATCCTTTGCGAGGTCGCGCGGTCGAGCGGGAAGTGGGTAGATGGCGGTGCGGCGCGTGACCAGTGACCACTCGGCGCTGGCCGGTGAAGGCTGGCGAGCAATGGGAAGAAGAAAAGCAGTACTGCTCCTGTGTCTCGATTTGAACTCGACGTGACGCGCAGGGAGGGAGCTGGTCGCGCGCGGGGGCGGCAGCGAAAGGCACAGGGCGCGTTCGGAGCTGCTACTTGCAGCGTTTTTTTTTTTTTGGGCTTATTCCTTTAGAAAACAGCAACTACAGTAAAAAATCAAAGCTCTCGCTGTACCGCGCAGCTGCTATTCGTCGAAAAAATCTGATCCGAACGGGACCACGACAGGAGTTTCGTACCGCTGTTGGGGTTGATGCATGACTACTTTACGTGCATAGCGGCATCTGCAAATCTCCAGTCTCTCTCTCTATCTCAGGTAGGAGTACGTCAGCTGCTGTTCTGCCCGTGCGCAAGTCAACACATTCAACCAGCCATGGTACCGCTCTGACTCTGGGGAGGAAGCGTGAAACGGAGGTTCAACCGCAGTTAACCTCCCGTCCACTGAAGCGAAGAGCGTCGGAGCCGGCCGGCGGTGGAGGATTTGCCGGGCCGGCCGGGGGAACGTTCGAATCGCGGCGGTTTCCGAGACCCGGAATCAGGCATGCACGGCCATCAAAATCTCAAGCTCTGCCTAGCGAAGCGGACGCACGATGCGTCGACGCGCGTATGAAACCAACGAGTCCTTCATTAACTTCTCGCGAAAGAAAGAAAAAAGATGAGAACCAATCGAGTGACGTAACCAGGTGTGCACTCCAACGAGTTGGCCTCTTCCGGGTTGTCATTTGAACTCTGCGAGAGTCTGAGAGAGAGAGAGAGAGAGAGAGAGAGAGAGCCAATCATGTGGGTTTGAACCTCCAAGGGAAAGGGAAGAAAGCGCCGCGGAAACAGGGCGGACGGCAGGAAACCCCATGGAAGAGGATGCACTCCTAGGCAAAAAAATTTCTTTCACGGCTGCCCAAGTTCGTGAGTCCGCGCCGAGGAATCAGCGATGGGTTTCGTCCCCTCCCCTGCGTACGTCGAGGCGGAGCACACCAATCGCCGGTCCAGTCAACCTGCTGGAAGCGAGGGCGTGGGCGTGCGTGGAGTGCAGGCGCAGGGGAAGGGAAGCGTGTGCCCCGGTGTAATCAAACCAATCGAGACATCGCTCGGTTATTCCTCTTGCCACAGGGTTTAGCGGTGGATTCAGTCCGTCCTCCTCGTTACACAGAACTCTTCAACCAAGTGCTAACTGAACAAGCCTCAAAGCTATCCGCTTTACAGCAGTCGGAGGAAAAAATAGGGCTTCTTGTTTTTGGGTTTGCTTCCTGATGCACGCAGCAATGGCCTGATCCATCGTTCCGTGTCGCTCACGGTCTGGACACAGCAATGGCTCGTTTTGAAGCAACTGGTGCTCGTTAATGAAACAGCTTATTTGAGCTGGTGAATAAAAAGTAATTTATTTTTATTTCATTTTTAAAAGCTATTAAATTAATAAACTATGAAATAAATTTATTATCTGACACGTTTTTATGAATAAAATGTAAATAAGTTGGAGTATGCTAAACCGGCCATGGTGGTCCGGGGAGCAGCGTGTTCGTCTCCGTCGGTCGATGCCGGAAATCATCGCCAACTGATGCAGGCCGGCCTGACGACTAGCTGATGGATCGTGGGCTTGCACTGCGTAACTAAATTATGGGCTGAATATTTCATCTCTGTTGCGATGCTTTTCGGCCGGCCCGCTCAGAGCCTGAAGCCTAAGTATTCCTAGTGTCACTTTTAGTTTTATGTTACTGTTAAATAACTGATGAGCATGAATACTTAGGAGTCAAATCATATTATACTAATACATATTTCCTGTTAGACTCGAGGGATGTGACCTTGTTAATGTTAATTGGGATATTAGTCTACTGCCGTACTGTGACTGTTCTTTCTTTCAGGAACGAAGATCATCTGCAAGCAGATATGTTGGCTATTCTCGTACTCTGATTGTTACTAGTACCAGCTAAGGCTATCTCATCATCTTCAGTTGCTTATTTTGTTAAGATTCTTGGCCCTCAGCCAGGCGCGTCTTGATGAATTTGAAGGCTCAGTACGAAACAATAAATGAGATCTTAAATTTTAGTGTTAACTTTTTTATTATTTGCTTTATCATATGTTTTTTATTTTCTAATTTATATTCATTATAGACTATATTTCTAATCCAATTTTGTAATTTGATTCGATTTTTGTTTATTATAAACTATACATAAGATTAATTAAATAAAATTAATTAAAATAAAGCTTATAAATACAAATATATATTAAAGTACATAGAAATTTTGGAGCCCTATATAATATTGGGGACCCAGCGCCGTCGCAGCCCGCACGGGTCTAGGGATGCCCCTCCTTCAGCTCTTGCTCTCCATTGAAAGGCGTGCAGCAATTCTCATTTGAAGCAGTTGCATAATTGTTCTTAGTGCTAATTCTGAAAATAGACTTGTTTTTAATATTTTGCAAGAATAGATCTGTTTTTAAATCTTATGCTCCTTTTGCCCCTGTTTTATAACACTGTTAAGTGCAGTTTATTAAAAAATTAAAAATAATAACAAATCAATTGGTAAATAGGAAAAAGATTGAAGTACTCTATGTTTTATTCTCCTCATCGTCCATATATAAGTATGTAAGAAAAATATGAGTAATTTTGCGAAGTATATTTTGAGTCTTTTTGCATGGAATTTAACACCATTTAGAGCACAAAACAGAATAAGAGCAACTCATTACTTTACATTCGAAAAACAAATCTATTCTTGCAAATCTCAAAAGAAAATTCATTTTTAAAATTGACGCTCAAAATAAGATCAGTTTTGCAATGGCCTCTTCTCATTTAACGGCCCTGCACATATTGTTCCATGGGCTGGCCCGTTTACCATCTCTCGCTCTCACTCCCAACTTTTTGTCGCCAGTCACCACGTGGGCGTACAAAGCTTTGTTTGGCACAATTTAATTTTATTTTAGTTTATTCAAAAAATAATCAAAAGTTATATGAAACAGCAAATTTATTTGGTACTTATTAATTCAACAATGTTTCAAAATAAATCAAATAATAATTTATTTTTAACTATTTTTTAATTACTGTAAAAATAAACTGTTTTTTAATAAGTTTTACTGATCAAGGGCACATGCACAGATGCACTGCGCAAAAAGGCACTTGCGATTGGGATCGTATACGTGACGGCGTGACGCACCCCCTCTCGGACACTTGCTATTACTGCCGTCCCTGTCCATCACCCAGGCGAGCATTTCCGGCCAGCTTCTCCGTTCACCTCCATGCGAGGCTGACGTGCCCAAAGCTCCATCTATCTAGCCGATGATCTACTAGATCCCAATCCTAACCATCCGGTTCTTGGATTCTATTCCAGGAGAGGACAGCGCATCCGTCCCCTGCGCATGTCGCTCCGCTGTTCCCGAGAAGCTAGCAACAAGACAAGGCCACAGGGTGCATCGCAGCAGCAACGCCGTCCTCGTCCTGCCTTTTCACCCTCCAGCTGATAGAGAGATCGGCTTTGGAGCAGAATTTCACGTGCCTCGTCATCTTTTGGGTTTGGAGATGGTCCGAATCCAAAGTTCCTGCGTTACTACTAGCTTTTTCTCAACACTTCCGATTTGTTTTCCCGTCCTGATTGAGCCGTGAGCTCCATGTCCAGCCATTCCCCCCCTGTTTCTTCGACCGCTTGTTCTTGGTTATTTAACCCGGAAATATCCTGCTTTATTTTCTTGTAAACTTTCCGATTCTTGATTTCTCCCTCTTCTCCCCCTTCCGATTCTTGATTTGCTCGTTGGGAATTGGGGTCATCCATTCCATGGCGGCAGACGCGTTGGCAATAGCGGAGCAGGTGGTCGCCGACCTCCGGGAGAAGTGTGAGACGCCGGTTTCGCTGCTGCACGATGTGGCGTCGGCGATGGCCAAAGAGATGGGCGCCGGATTGGAGAAGGAAGGTGGGAACAAGGTCAAGATGCTCCTCTCCTACGTCGATAAGCTCCCCACAGGGTTAGTGGTACATCCACGCCACGTGTTCTTGCTCTAATTTTTCTGATATGGGGGTGGGGGGGGGTGTCAATAAGAATAGAAGAAAAAATTGGATGTTTCTAGAACCACCTGAAGTGATTCTTACATAGATGAGAATGCAGCAAGATGTTATTTTTCTGATCTGGTTGGTTTTGATGCTGCATGGTAGTAGACTCTGGCAATTTGACATGGGCACATTTTGAGCAAAATCTAAAAAAGGCAGGACTATAACCCTTATACCTGATAATAAATGGAGGATGGGAACAAATTTTATGAAAGCTTAGTTCGGTTGTGCAGTATTTTTTTCTAGGTTCAGGTTACTTGAGCACAATCTTATGTTCTATATGTCGACTTCAAATTTGAAGAGGCTGATTGATCTTTTTCTTGAGTATGCCATTACAGACTGCTTACGTTTGTAAAACTGAATTCAGGGGAGAGGAAGGATTATTTTACGGATTGGACCTAGGAGGTACAAACTTCCGAGTCTTAAGGGTGCGACTGGGTGGGAATGAGAAGCATGTCATTAACCGTGAATCCAGAGAGGTTACCATTCCCCCAAATTTGATGTCCGGAAGCTCATCTGTAAGTGCGTATGCTCAAATTTCAGTTTCTATGTTTGATTTAATATAATGATATACATTGGTTATATATTAGGACCTTTTCGGTTTCATTGCTTCTGAACTGGCAAAGTTTGTTGCTGACGAGGAGAAATGTACTACCTTAGCAAACGGGAAGAAACGAGAACTAGGGTTCACATTTTCATTCCCAGTGAAGCAACGCTCTGTCGCCTCAGGTACTCTTGTCAAATGGACAAAGGCATTTTCCATTGATGATGCTGTAAGTACTCAATATACTCGACCTCACCTTGCTGTTGTTGCATGTAAAAGTTCTGTCAATTGTAATTCCTCAATGGTCTCGCTTCAATCTGAAAATAGTGGAAAAAAAATATCTGAAGGCATTTTCCATTGATGGTATTGTGAATCGTTCATGCACCTATAGTCAATTGTACTAATAAGCATGGTAATATAGAAAATTAAGAGGAGCAAAATTAGCATATCTGAACGTAGTTCGATGTAAGAATTCAATTAATTACAGTCCTATAAGTTCCCATTTTCTAATTTCATTATGATTTTAGTAAACAGTGAAAATAGTGATGTTACTATAGTGTCAATGAATTGTTTGGTTAATTTGATGTCAGGAAAGTTAACTAATTTAAGTCTTCCTATAAAATAACATTTTTGTTATTTGAATGAACTGGAGGGGAAGACCCCTACAGAATATATAAATAAATGGAAAACAGAGTATTTAGAAAAACTGAAAATAAAAAGAAACTAACAAGTAAAAAGAGAGAAAACAACACTATGGGACTGTTGAGAGCCAGCTCTTGATATCTTAACATTGCCCTGAAATTAGGTAGGTGAAGATATAGTGGCTGTCCTGCAAATGGCTATGGAGAAGCAAGGTCTGGACATGCATGTAGCTGCCTTGGTGAGTGTCAAGACATTTTTATGCTGGATTATCTTCAGTAAAAATTAAACTAATTTCAGATTATTTTCTTTTGTGAAATAGATCAATGATGCTGTTGGGACTCTGGCTGGAGCAAGGTACCATGACAATGATGTTGTCGCTGGTGTGATATTTGGAACCGGCACAAACGCAGCATATGTTGAAAAGGCAAACTCTATTCCCAAATGGGAAGGCGAGTTACCCAATTCAGGTGATATGGTAAGGTTTGACATTGTTCTTTTCAAATTTGAGTCCAAAATAACACGCAGGTTGGATTCTGCTCCATTTTAAAAGTTGAAACACTGATGATTTGTCTGGTGCTTTCCATGTGCTTCAGGTCATCAACATGGAATGGGGTAACTTCTATTCATCATGTCTTCCTGTCACAGAATATGATCATGATTTAGATAATGAAAGCTTAAATCCAGGAGAACAGGCAAGTTTGTGCGCCCATGAAAATATTGTCTAGTTCATATTAATTGCTTACTCACGTAGTTATCTACTTTCAACTTGCACCAGATATATGAGAAATTAATCTCAGGAATGTATCTAGGCGAAATTGTTAGGAGGGTGCTCCTTAAAATGTCATTGCAGTCTTCAATTTTCGGCGATATCGACCACACAAAACTTAGAACTCCTTTCCTTCTGCGGTATGTTTGCCTTCCTAGCTTCTTTGTAGTTGACACACTTATTATTAGGATCTAGGATTACAGCTATGAATAACAGAACAGGATGGTTTCAATTGCATGTTTTCACTGATACACAGGAACGAATACTCTGTAAATTGTAATGAGAGCCTAGTACATTCACTTCTAACCTGACTTGCTAATCAAATCTAGATTTATATGTTGCACAGGACTCCACACATATCTGCGATGCACCATGACGAGACACCTGATCTGAAGATTGTTGCTGAAAAGCTGGAAGGCAACCTAGGGGTATGTCTATGTGTATACTTGTCTGGTGTCTGTATATATAACTCATACACTGTGAGGTGACGTGAATATGTGTATCTGCAGATTTCTGGCACATCCTTGGAGACTCGAAAACTGGTTGTCGAAATTTGTGATATTGTAGCAACAAGGGCAGCTCGACTGGCTGCTGCTGGGCTCGCTGGGATCCTCATGAAGCTCGGGAGAGTTTGCAGTGCCCAGAAGCAGCGATCAGTGATCGCTATCGACGGAGGACTGTTTGAACATTACACCAAATTTCGCAAATGCTTGGAGAGCACACTGGAGGAGTTGCTGGGTGAGGAGATGGCGAAGTCAGTCGCCGTGAAGCACGCAGATGATGGCTCAGGAATTGGTGCTGCCCTGATTGCAGCTTCTCAATCTCAGTACAAGAGAATTCAGTGATAGTTGCCAAATGAACCTTGTTGTCATACATGTACGGAAGATTAGCTAGCATGTAACTAGAATGTCTTTCCCGTATCTATGCAGTCCAGCATGTGCTGTTACCATGCTGGAGTTGGGGGCAGTCTGTAACTGAAACAAGGCTTGATGGGATCACCTTGCATAAGTCTGATAAAAGTGAAATTGCAGTGGTCTTGAAAACCGCTGATCTTGATGTTACATCTGCCTGTTGTCCATAATAACATCCCTTTTATGCATTCACAATAAAATTGCTATGAATTATCAGCTACCTTTGTTGAAACTTTACGGTTCACTTCTGGTCTTCACCCCTCTTACCCACTTTTCATGTGAATTGTAGGAGTAGTGAGCAAGGATCACCATCCAGGTTTACCTCTCACTTTCAGGAAAACTAATCAGTGATTGTAAATGCACCATATCTCAAATTACAAGACTCTGTATCAGTGGCGCAGCGTGGTTTGAGAAGAAATAACGGAATAGGGCTTTTCGTGACGGTTCAGGACCATTCGATCCGTGTTACGATTCGTGCTCCACAATCGGCCTCCTTGTAGACTACAGTTCCGTGGGTTGGACTCTTACTGGGCTTTACCGTGGTTGTAGGCACACGTCGAATGGTAGTGGACTGGACGCGGCACAACAGCAAGCAAGATACTGGGCCTACTGGCACAACGGGCAAAAGATTAAGGAAACTGTTAGTATCTCGCGAGTTCGAGTGTGTCTGCTGCGCTATGGTAGAGTAACATAATACAAATTTTTTTATACGAGAAAAACAATATAATGCATTCTCGCTCAACTGTGACAGAAGTATATGCAAGTATGACAATTTGAGCTACATAAAAACAAATTTACATAATACTTGCTCTAATTCAACTTTTGCACCATACCTTTTTGACTTAAACGAAATCAATACTAATCTCAACTGTATAAATAAAGAGGTCAGTCTACATCACAGAGCCTAGCAGCCTGCTTATATCTAGGCACATTCTAATGATGTAATGAGATAGCAAAAAAGTATCAGATGGCATTTAAACAGGTTCAGGAAAAAAAGTAGTAACATGTATATTCTATTTTCTCTTTCATTATTAAGATTTTAGTTGAAGTGTGATATAGAGATAGAGGATGGCCATAGTTTAAGTCGCTGCTACGAGTGTTTGAGTCGCCTCTTAGCGCTGCATGAAGGTTAGAGATCCTCGACAGAAATGGCGCTGTGTCGACGTAGGAGTCGAAGTCACAGCGCAGCCACGGGTGCGAGGGTGGGGAGAGATCTAATAGAAAATGGTCCAAAACAAACAGAGATGGATAGATCTATTATTTTTTCTAAAGGAAATTACTTATTTTCCTCTGTTTTAGGAAGCTGTCCCTTATTTGTTCATGAAAGTTTCTACTTCCTTTATATACTCCAATTCTAAAACGCTATCCCTTTTATCTTTTTTTCATATTGTTTGAGTATGTGGACAATTTTACCTTTAAAAAATTATCCTTTATTTGCTCCCAAATTGAATAAATGAACAAAAAGGGTCATTTATGTTTCTTTTCAAATTACTAATTACTACCTCCGTCCCATAAAAAGATCCTTTTTTGACTTTTAGAAACTATGTTTGACCACTCGTCTTATTCAATTTTGTTTGCAAATATAAAAACAAATAAGTCATGTTTAAAGTATTTCTAATGATAAAACAATTCACAATAAAATAAATTATATTTTCACAATTTTTTTGAATAAGACAAGTGGTAAGTCTGAAAGTCAAAAAAACGATATTTTTATGGGACAGAGAGAGTAATTAAGAGCCAAGATATTATAAATAATATAATAATACAAGTACATAACAAAATTAATTTTACACATTATAGAAAATAACTTAACGCACCCATAATATCATTTGAAATAATATAATAATATGTAAAATTAGTGTTGTTGCATACTTATGTTCTTATATTATTATATTGTTCATAATATTTTAGCTCTTGATTAATTAGTAATTTGAAAAAAAAGGATAAACGACCATTTTGTTCATTTATTCAATTTGAGGGTAAATAAAAGATAGCTTGTTGAGGGTAAAATTGTTCACATATTCAAAAAAAATATGGAAAAAGAGGATAAAAGAGATAGAGTTTTAGAATTCAGATATATAAAGGAAGTAGAAACTTTCAGGGACAAATAAATGATAGCTTCTTAAAACAGGGGAAAATAAGTAATTTCCTCTTTTTTCTATTAGAGATAAAGTTTTAGAGATTGAATTTGTGATAAAAAAATAAAGATAAAATTTGTGACATAGAAAAATGAGATAAATAAACTTTTATATTAGAAAAGATTACTGTCATGGGGTCTGCTCGCTTCAGCTGGCTGCGGCTGCAGCTGCTTGCTAGTACAGTGAAAAAGTAGTTAAATTTTGCAGCAGCAGCCAGGAGCGCAGCTACAGCCAATGCAAATGAGCAGGCCCATAGTTTCTTCAACGGAGGCACAACGGGCCATTAATCTCTAATTACCGTCATGGTTTCTTCAACGAGCAAAAACTACTGCGTGCAGCGTTACAAATGGGCGTACTAAAAAAGAAGGGCCTTGCAGTTGCAACTGATGGAGTTTTGCACGCCGATCCATGGCTCCTGATCCTGTCACCAAGCGAAGCACGATTCAGCGGCCAGCTCCTGCGGCCCTCTTCCTGCTCCCTGCTCTCAGCTGCATGCCAAGAGTGAACGAGTGAACGACACCGAGAATTATTAGTTCATCGCCAATATGAGATTGGTCAAGCATTCGCTTGGTGCTCGAAGTGCGCGCGGGCTCACCAACGACGACGACAGCAGGTCGGAGCTCTTGAGCACGCGCAGCCTCTTGGCGGTGGCCACGAACATCCTGCGCCAGAGATTGCACTTGGACACGTGAGAATTCGACGGAGTGTTGTGGATCTTGATGAGAGGTGAACGATCATTTGAGGGCGGCTTACTCCCACGGGACGTCTCCCACCAGCACCCTGTCGCCCTCCTCGTCCTCGTACACCAGCGTGTACTCGCCTCCGCCGCCGCCGATCACCGGCGCCTCCTCCTCCTGGTCGCGACCAGCCGCCGCCGGATCCCTCTGGGCTGCGCGATTGGAATGTTTTCACGTGATGAGACGAGGAGCGTGGCCGCGTAGGAGAATAGGGATGGACTGACTGACGTACCGGCGAGCAGGCCGCGGAAGAGCTTGCCGACGGCGGCGGAGAGCTCGGTGTACCCGCCGTAGGCGCCGAGGTCGACCTTGCGGCCGATCGGGACGCCGTCCATGTTGATCTTCACGAACGCGCCGCCCTTCTTCGGCCCGATTTCGCCGCCGGCCTCGTTCTTGGCCCCGCCGTTCTGGTGAGCTGGCGATGACTGCGGCGGTGGCCTCGAGGAAGTCAGGTTGCGCCGGAACGACCGCACCGGCGGCCATCCCACTACCGGAGCAGCTGCTGGCCTCGCCCTGATGAGTCACGCAACACCGACCGCAAGCGTAAGATAAATAAAAATCTGATATTTTTTCCATGAAGGAAGCAGCGTGATTGAAACTGCAGTACAAGGAGAAACCTTGCTTTGTAGCCATTGCTTCCACCGGAGGCCTGGAGATCGAAGGTAGTAGTGTCACTCGGCTCCTCACCGGCGTCAGAACGTGAGGCCATGAAGAGCAAACAGAGGTGTCGTCAAGAACAGAACATGGAACCAGAAGTAAAGAGCCGTAACACTGTAACAGCGTAAACCAGTGGGTGTGGTGGCTCATGGCAAACCTGACGGCTTGGAGAAGTAGGCCGGGAGGCCGAGTCTGAGCTCGAGACCGCTGTCTCCTGCCGCCGCCCCGAGCCGTCCGCTGCACGCCATGATCGCCTCCTCTCCGAGCTAACCTGATCAACTCGACCAGTGCCAACAGAAGGAAGCACTAGCTAGCTACTACTACTACGAAGACGGATCAAGAGCACAGCTCACAGAGAGGCAAGCAGGAAGCAGCTGCAGGGCAGGGAAGGGAATATATACTCCTTCGGCGGCCGGCTAGGGAAGGCTTCGTTGCCGCTACCGGGTGTCCGCGAGAAGAGAGATAAAAAAGGGAGCAGCGAACGGACAGAGCAGAGCAGGTGCTGCACTACGCGCGGTGTGTCGGAACCGAACCACTCTCACTCACTGAAACTCACGCACAGACGGATGTTGAAGATGACGAACAGTAGAACACGGACAGTAGCGACGAACGCCGCAGCCGCCACACGGCTTGTATCTTAGCGTTGTTTTCTTACTCAATGACTCGGTACGTCCGAAACTCGACGCTTACAACCGGCTTTATAGCCTCAGGGTGACGCAGCCCCCACGCAACCACTACCGCGATCTCCACGGCGCACGAACGCTGCTTCCTGGTGACCCGGACTCCTCACCACGAGCTGCTGCATGCTCTCCACAAGAGTCGGTCTCCAGCTTTGATCACGTAACTTGCGCACTGCATCCACGTCTTCATCGCCAAACGCCTGAAGACCCGGCAAAAGCTCGATCCGCTTCGACTCGACTTGGATGCGCACCTACGACGGCCGGACTAGACACGAACGCACATACGCACGGACTCAACACACCAGCAGGCAGCATCACGAACGCACACACGCTTGCTATCATGCTTGCATACCATGGCCGAACATGGCTTCACGAAGCGCCGCGCCACACGCGACTCAACCTATCGCAGACGACGGACTCGAACGCGAGCACGAACATGCGCGCCATCGCACACACCCGCCACGCCCAGACATGGCGTGGTTTATTTTCTAACATTCTCCCCCTAAACCACGATATCTCAACGCGTCCTGCCCTACAGAAGCGCCTGTTCTTCACTGGCGTCGCCGAACAACGCCTCTTCCTTCCTTGGTTTGGTGCAGTCCCTCGAGAAGTGGCCTCGAAAGCCACAGTTGAAGCACCTGCCCTTGCCGGAGCTGCGTCGACGACGCTGACTCACGCCCGACGCAACGCTGCTCCCTCCGTCGTCGTCCTCTTCCTCACGGCCGCCATTACGGCCTTTCTTCTTGTCGTCGCCGTGGCGCGCATGCTCCTTCCTGTGGCGCTGGTTGCGGCAAGCCTCCCACTGCTCCTCCGTGAGTAGCAACTGCCCGGCGCGCTCCGCGACGTCCTCTATGCCGCTTCGATCCTCTGCCGCACGGAGTCTTCCGACGAGCTCCTCGACAGACAAGTCATCCAAATCGAGCAATGTCTCAATAGACACCGCGATCTGATGGTACCTCGGTGGCACGACGTAGGAACTTCTTGACGACCCGCACCTCCTCCATTTTCTCCCCTAGCTCACTCAACTTCGCGGCAAGGGAGCTCAGGCGCATGGCGAAGTCGTCGATCGATTCACCCTCCTTGATGGCGATGAGCTCGAACTCCTTCAATAGCTTCTGCGCGTTCGCCTCTTGCACACGTTTGATGCCGTGTCGCATCTTCTTCACCGCTTCCCACGCCTCTGCAGCGCTCTTCTTCGTGGCCAAGCTGCAGTGCATGTCCGTCGGTACAGCACGAAGGATGACGGCCAATGCCCGTCGATCCTTGCTGCGCTCGACCTTGCTCGACAACACTGCATCCCAGAGTTACATGGCCTCCAAATTTACCTGCATCATAAGCGCCCACTCATGATAATTGGTGCGTGTCAGCACCGGGAGCACCAGCGACGAACTCGACTCCTTGACGATGCGCTCGACTACGACCTCACTTGTCGTGCCGCTGCCGGACAGCGAGGTTGTCGACATCTCCGACTGCACAAACACCGGCTCTGATGCCAAATGTTGGAACCGAACCACTCTCAGTCGTTCAAACTCACGCACGGACGGAGGTTGAAGATGATAAACAGTAGAATACGGACACTAGCGACGAACGCCGCAGCCGCCGCACGGCTTGTATCTTGGCGTTGTATTCTTACTCAATGACTCGGTATGTCCGAAACTCGACGCTTACAACCGGCTTTATAGCCTCAGGGTGACGCAGCCCCCACGCAACCACTACCGCGATCTCCATGGCGCACGAACGCTGCTTCCTGGTGACCCGGACTCCTCGCCACGAGCTGCTGCATGCTCTCCACAAGAGTCGGTCTCCAGCTTTGATCACGTAACTTGCGCACTGCATCCACGTCTTCATCGCCAAACGCCTGAAGACCCGGCAAGAAGCTCGATCCGCTTCGACTCGACTTGGATGCGCACCTACGACGGCCGGACTAGACACGAACGCACATACGCACGGACTCAACACACCAGCAGGCAGCATCACGAACGCACACACGCGACTCAACCTATCGCAGACGACGGACTCGAACGCGAGCACGAACACGCGCGCCGTCGCACACACACGCTGAGACCGGCGCGGGAATAATTGCTGGCCGAGATTCCATTGCTGGATCAGAGGAGAGCAGACGCCGGGAAGGGAAACGAGCAGCAGGAGGCAGCTCAGCGGCTACGGCGACCGAGCAGCGGCTGCCTACCGATCCAATTGATGATGATCAGAGGATCTCTTTTCTTCCTCTGCGCGCGCCGGGAGCCAAGAGATTGTTTGCCGGTGTGCGTTCATCGCTTCTTTCTTGTCCTTTATAAATGGCATGGGCGTAAAGTGGCGACTGCCCCGGACTGGGTAGCCGGCTACGAATCTGTCTCAACGGCGTTTGCTTAAACCCTAACCTCTGCATAATGAATCATTGTAGTAAAGGGCAGGAGTACAAACGGATCTTCACATGATCATATTTCAAAACCAAATGGTTTGGTTAGTGTGCAAAGTACTCTATGTTCATATCTTGATGTCTAGGAGTACTACTATAAGATTAATGAATTTCCTCCTAGATAACAGAAAATTAAGATTGCTGCCATGCATAGGTGAGCAATAAGACTTTGTCTTGCGTGATGAGAAGCCACGCGAGTACGAATGGCCAATCTACAGACACCGAGGCTAGCGACGTGCGGGGTGGAGTGACTGTGATGCACCTGTGTGAAAGCGACAGAGTGGCGATGTTGGATGATAGGTGGGAGCATTGGATAAGATAAGCTCAGCAAATTCTGTGATTGTAGCTTTTTCTTGATTTATATTAAATTATCGCATATGTCATGTAATTATTTTTAAGCTTCTGGTGAGGACTTCGCAGATTCCTGACGCTAAACTCAACTGTAATAAAAGGATTTTGCAGCTGCACGTTAAGACGTTTTCAAGATTGGACAGTATATAATAAACAAACAACCTCATTGAGCTAGATATATATACTCTTTATTATGCTTGGTTGTAGAAATATCTTAGGCCCCGTTTGTAACGAATGAAAAATATAAAAAAAGAAAAAAAACGTAGAAATGTAAAAAGTGAGAAAACCACAGGAATACAAAACAAAGGAATGAAAAAATTAAGGTGTTTAAAATGCAGGAATAGAAACACAGGAATAAAAATGTTAGTGGCTCTTAAATAAATTTTAGAAGCTATATTATCATTATTAATAGCACATAAATTAGTTGCTCAACCCTCTTTCTCCTTCTAAGTTCATTCGTGAGAAAATAATATTTATTCTGAAATTCTTTTTCAACAGTTAATCTTCAAAAATTTAAAGAAGTTCTCTCAATTATTCAAAGTTTCTCAAAGTTATTCCGCTAGGTTCGTCTCATCGAGCTATTCACGTAGGTGCTCTCCGAGTTATTCCTAAATTTTACCAAAGTTTTGCTACTTGCTAAAGTTTTTTTTAAAAGTTGTTTGGTTAATTTCTAAAATTTACTAAAGTTGTTTTATTAGTTCTCAAAATTGTTCCATTAGGTTCATCTCGTGAAGCTCTTCGTGTTGGTATCCTCCGAGTTATTCCTAAAATTTTCTAAAATTTCTAAAGTTTTTCCATTAATTCCTAAAGTTTTCTAAAGTTGTTTAGTTATTTTTAAAAAATTAAAATTGATCGGTTAATTCCTAAACTTTCTCAAATTTTTTCCATTAGCTCGTCAAGCTCTTCGTGTAAATGTCCTCCGAATTATTCTTAAAATTTTTTAAAATTATTTTATTAGTTTCTAAAGTTTTCTAAAATTATTCCATATTTAAGTTTTTAATATTAACACAAGACATTTACATGCCACGCTGCCGCTGTGCCGTTCTCACTCGCTTCTTGGACTTCGTGATTCCCTTAGATTTTGGTGTATTTTTTCTTTCCTCTGCAACGGCCGTTTCTTCGCTCCTTTTGGAGGAAAGGAATCGAGGATTTCTGCATTACAAACGATCGGACGGGTTCCAAGAATCGATTCCTTGGAAATTTCCTACGCCCTCCCTCCGTTCCAAACGGGACCTTAACCGCTCCCTCCGTTTCAAACCGGGCCTTAACCACCAGCTGTAGAGTGGATCCTCTCAAAAAAAAAAACGTTGATATAGTGGAGTAGCACATCACTTCTTGGTTGACCCAGAAAACACAAAAGAATGGAGCTCCTGTTTTAAAATTGTTGTCGCGGGTTAGGCAAAAATAAAAGATTGCCAAGGAGAGAAGGTCACCGACCAGCAGTCACCTCTCAAACGATTCCTGAATTTGAGAGTATTTACTCAGATGAGCTACAATATCATGAATCAGAATACATTCCTAACCGTTCAATCCAAAATAGGTCCATCAAATTCATTGTTACAATACCTATGAATAATAGTACCAATTACAGATATTTTTGCTACAATACCTCGATGAACAACATTCTAGAATACACGATATTGTTTATCCTCTCACAGATCAAATGTAGCACTCACAACAGTATACTGAATGTTTCTCTCAAACTGAGAGGACCCCGATCCGTCTCCGTGCCAATGGCAGGCCAAGCTTATGAAACACCGGCGGAAGCTGTGAGTGTGTGACTAGGGATGAAAACGAACATGGAATGATGGAGAAAATATCCATCTTATTTTTGTTTTCGTATTTAATTAATCGGACAGAAATGAAAACGGGAAAGTCACGGTCGAAATATAGGATCGACATAATTGGATATATGAAAACGGTGAAATATTAGTAACTAATGGAAAATGATAATTCAAATTGAAAAGATAATAATATTGAGTTATATAATTAAATAGATTTAAATAAGTCTTAACTATTAAACATAGTCTTAAACAATAATATAGATAACTTAAACAGTGAATTGTAGTGCAATGAAAAACAAAATTGTGATCATTTGATGTCTGACTATGGCCATGTGTGGCGTTAGCTACCTAACCGATGAGATTAAGGTTCAGAACTTCAGATAACATGCTTGAGTATGACTGACAGAATCTTTCTATATCGGATTTTAATTCTATTTCAGGTGCAATAAAACAGGAAGATACGAAAAATTACCAACAAAAACGATAAATCCGAAAACGATCGGAAAAACACTGCTCCCATTTTCGTTCCCATGCCCCCACTGTGATTCCATCCTGTTCCGTCTAAATTCCGATAGTATTAAAAATGGTTAGGGAAAAATGGTTTCGAAACCAAGAGGAGATCGAAATTTACTGTCACACCGAATTTTGTAAACACAAAACCCGATGATATCTACATGTATGCCAGGATCAGTTTCATCATATATGTAGGACAATTAAGTGATAATCAGTTGTATATCGGTAAACAAGCAATAAATACCAGAGTTTTGAAGAGCAGCGGGAGAAAAAAACTTTTGCGCACACCACAGGCAATCGACTGGCGGCAACGCGACCTTCTATGCTTCATCTTCAATTTACCGGTTGACTTCTTTGATCTTCTTGTCACTGAGCAGCATTCATGGGTAATAAAACAACAAAAACAACACACGTGAGTACATAAAATACTCAATAAGTGTAGAAAAAGATGACACGAGGGCCACAAGCAAGAAAGGCTACTGAGGTTTAATGCACTAATGCCATCTAGACTGTTTTATTACTAAACAACCTATTTACTAAGTTTGAACTATACAAACCACGAACCAAAGAGAACTCATCGGATTCCATCCGAATACCAAGCTCATCAGGGTATCAACACCTGGCTACCAACTCATCGGATCCCACCCGACTACCAACACAAGACCAACCAGAACCAATCAACCATACAGTGGAACTAATCATGAAGCCGTCCAGGCCGCTCTTAACTGTGAGCACGGCTGTTATGGCAGTTTTATCTCTCGAGAGTTTGCACACTTTTCACAACAAGTCGTGATTTCATCCCCTGTTGCCAGGTGAACTAAAAACCTTCATTATGCCAGTATCCGTCGATACATAACACACTCACTTTTGATGTGTGGCCAGAAGATCACTACAAAGCCTTTACAAGGTGTCACTTGGTCTGTATGCACCCGCTAAGATTTTACCGCCACGGCATCTATGGAGTCTATTTTACCTCCGCCGCGGAAGCCTCCTCTTGCGCCACTACACCACCACATGGTGCACACCAAACTAAGCTCAAGCAATTAGTCGGCTAGGGCCTACCATTTAAGCTTTGTGGCTGCGCTGTAAAGCCAGGTTACATAATTCACGAATCGGTACTTAGAATCTAGAGAATGAACTAGCACATACCAAATACCGAATAATATCCAAGAGCATCATACCATACCATCCATCCTGCTCAGTTCTCTATACACTAAGTCATTACCATTTTAATTAACATGAAGATGATTAAGTTACATATATACCATTAACTAATTTTAGTAGTTCAAGTTTTACTTAAAGCCCAACTAAGATAGCAAAGCTAAGCATATAAAATAAACTACCACTGCACCAAACCACGAGCCAGCTTCAAAGAATTATGAGGAATATTCTAGTAAACCCAACATAGATTCCAATTTAAGACTACCATGCATTTTCTAAATTTCTATGTCATCTTAAATAAGAGCAATGTGATTAAAGACACTTGCCTCAAAATGTTGCTTAGTTATCTTCAAACTTCGCTTCATAGGCTTTCTTGATTTTGACTTGTATTCTTCTCTTCACACAATCACCGACAAACAAACAATCAAACAAACAACTAAAGATCATATGAAATATTGGAGAGTCATTTTTGGAGTGCTATCAAGGTTTGAAGAACTCACCAAAGATTAATTTACAGCGAGGAACTTCAAAGCGTGAGATGATAACAAGCAGTGAACGGCGGCAACACGTCTATCTGTCTACAAACAACACTGCAAAGACATGTGCGTTCTCGATTATTGGCTACACAATTAAAGAAAATATTTGAATAGAAATGTGTCTAATTATGTGGAACATGATAAACACGTGATGTTTTGGACAAGATTTAACCTGAGAAGTAGATCAACGAGTAGGATAGAGATTTGGTTCTGCAGCAGCAGTTGAAGAACAAATCGCGTTCCTGGAGAAACCGAAGTGAATATTAGTGAATCCTAGGGTGATGATGAAGAGGACTCTCTGGTACACAACATAGTATAGGAGTTTCATCAAGATAATGGTTGAAATTGAGAGAAACAATGAACACTGTCCAGAATAGAGAGCAGTAGTGATTGCGATGGAGATCCCGGAAGCTACAGACCTTCGTTGGCTATGAATTTTGGATATGTTGTAGAGGACTTCAAAGAGCGCATCTTGACAAAATTTCGTCGAATTTCATTGGACGGATCGCCGAGAATGTGAAGGGGAATTATAAGATCTGTGTCTGTTTGCGAGTTGGCTGCGAATTGAGAGAGTTGAGAGGTTGGGTAGGATGTGGAGAGGTTGTGGGGGAGAGAAAAAGGCTAGACATTGTGGAGAAGTTGAAGGGGAAGAGATTTTTGAGAGCTTAAAGATCATTTTTTTTTGTTTTTGAGTGAATAGAGTATGAGAAAAGGAGAAAAACTCTTCACGTTTCTCACATCTCGAAATAAAAAATTTCGTGGTGTGACCTTTACCATCCTCTTTTCATCACCGTTGGCCGGGTCCCATCCTGGCGGCGGTGAGCCACCAGGGAGGCGAAACGTGGCGTCACTTTCCCGTCGTTTTCGGTGGGGCTCCACATGGCTGGTAAGGCGACTGGCGATCACGCCATGGTGCTTCTTTGCTGTGTCGTCGCGACTTGACCTCGGCCAGTGCCGGCCACCGAAAATCTGGAGTACTTCGGGAGTACAGAGAAAGTAGCCTGATTCCTTCTGGCGTTCCGTTTTCGTGGTGCACGCTGTGTCTTAGTGTGTAGATAGACAGAGAGGACCGGCCGATTCCAAAGGGTATTTTTGTTGGTCTGGCTGTTCACACGGTTAAAATGGCAAAGGATATTGTGGATGCTACTGTACCACAGTAGATTAGTGCGTGTAAGGATCGAGATTCCATGGGTGTCATCGATTGCGCAGTTGTGATTGATCAGGCATGCAGTTCTGAAGCGAATTGTAGGCGAAAGCGGAAAACAGGCCGAGACCTTTGCTTCTGGAACGAGTATGCCTAATCACGCCGCACTTATCGGCTACAATTACTAATTGGTACAGTACTAGTAGATGTTAAGTTCATGGGAGAGCAAACAAAATTCATTCTTAAGGGGTACAGCTCGACTGAGGTCACTAACCTCAAGCAGAACAATAGGAAAGAAACTGTGATGCCACGTAGCACCGGGCCACCGGTAACACATGTGCTATAGTTACGGATTTGATTTCGTTCTTTTAACAAGAGACACGAAGCTACGTACCTCCGGAAGTATCAACGGAACATTAGTGGCCACTGTGCGACGTGTGCGTACCCAATCTCTGTTTATATCTCTGTAGACGTCTGTACATGGATCTGGAGTTCTGGACACATCTGGTTGAGGAAGAGTGATGCACTGCTCCGCCATCGGCCGAGGTGCCGGCGAGTGGCGACGGTGCTGCTCCAGTCCACCTCTTATCGCTGTTATCGGACATGACGTTGGTGCGCCCCGCCTCCACTCTTTTCCTTTACCATCTTCACACGCGGCGGGGTGCCGCACCACCTGCGCAGTGCGCAGACGGGTTTGCAGCCGCGCTGCCGCCTCAGGTACGGGCCGGCACAAGGCGGCGCCATAGCTAAGTTGTGTTTCGGCACGCGCGTGATCGACGCATGCTTTTGCCCTGAGCAAGAAAAGGAATTGGTCGATCCTATACTACCGCCCTCTCGCTCCTGCTTTCCAACTTGTCGGCAAACGGGATAACGTCGCCGAACTTTTCTGCTCCTAGATGCCCACATTACTAATAGCACATCTTTTCGTAGTAGATTCGGACCATGGGATCAAAAGTTTAAGCAGTACTAATTAGCGTCCCTTGATTGATATTGATGGCGATCCTTTTCTGGAGCTCGGAGTGTATGCACAAGTGCCGGTGGCAGCATCTGTGCTGGATGGAATGGAGTGGGCACTTTACATCAGTTCGCCGTATCTGGAGATCCAGAAAGGCATGGATCATGAGCCGGTGTATGAACCACCTGCCAAAACCATTATATGGGGATGAACTAGCTAGAACACCTGCGTGCCGGTATTTTTTCTGGGCAGGGCATCCGCACAGTAAAGTTTATGTAATCGGAGAGAGTATTCGTGCACTATTCGTATTCGAATAGCTTAGTCTACGAAAGAGACTCGAAGATTAACCTGGTTCGGGCCGCGGAGAGGCGTAATACCCTACGTCTAGAGACGAGAGAGATCAAATCATATAAAAAGAACATGAATACAATGCGGAAGGGTTTTGTCTCGATGCAAGAACTCTAAGCTCGCGTGGGTGGATGTGTTTATAGTGAGGTGGCTTGAACTATTGCCTTATCTTGTTCGTCTAATGCCCCAGAGTACTCTTTTGTAGGGGTCGGTTCGGAGGCACCAACTTGACGGCTACGGAACTTGCTGGCTCTCCGTCAGGTGAGGCCTCTGTCATCTCCTGAGTTGGTTGTCTGGCACCTGCTAGTGCTGGTGCAGTTGACCGGTAGCCTTTGTACGTTCTTTATTCTGTCGCGAAGAATAAAAGACACTTTTTCATCTTGCTTTACTGATCGTTTGGTTGCTTTACTAACTTCTGCAACGCTTTACCTCTCAGCAAGGTTGTTTTAGCTCTTGCTGTACTTTGAAAGAAATCTCTACGGTTGTCAGTGACGGGTTGCTAAGGCGGTGCCCGACCCCCGAGGGTCGGGTCATAGCGTTGGCTTCTAGCCATTGGTGAGCTGAATCTTGCTGTGGTGTAGCTTCGACCTTTCGTCGGTCGGGCTTGTACGCTTACGCGGTTCCGACCCCTGAGGTCGGAATATTCTTGGCGGATGTGAACCTTCGTAGGCCGTAGACGGATTGTGGACCGTAGTTTGTAGATGGACCTTTGTGTAGAGGCTGGATCCGTAAGTACTCGGGGTATACTATCTTGACACTGTTCCTAAAACCTTTGTTGCTCGTGTTCAGCTTTCCCAAGTTATTAGTTGACGTTGATGCGGCAGATGGATTACCGGTGGGTCTTGTTGGAGGCTCGATAAAGATAGCTTGAAGACTGACGTGGCGTTTGGTAGATTGGACATTTTCTGTATTCTTTTGATTTCTTGGAAGAATAGACCATGTGGTGGCAAGATAGCATATTTGGCTATTGTGGCTTTCTTTTTTGTATTTTGTGGATATATGGATGGTGGAAATATGATGTGCTATCATTTCAAGTTGGAACGCCCCAAAGCCACATCGGAAATGTTTGCCATCTTGGAAAGTTGAAAATCCATGTTGTGATCTTCTATGTGGATCTTGGACAAATCTTGTTTGTGCTGGAAGGAATTTGTCTACTACTCCAGTTTAGATTAGATATGTTGTGTTCACAAGTCATCCTTGTTATCCCGAACGGTATATGGTTTTCCCTGAGAGAACGTTGATTACTAGCACATGATATGGGACATTTCTTGACAAAAGATAATCTTGCGAAAAAGAATTGGTAAAGTACTAAATGTTGTTTTTTTAACTATACGGAATCCATACAACATTTAATTTTTGAATGCCACTTCTCTAGATTTATTTGAAACACTGTGCATATCACATTTGAAATTTAACTACCTGCTAGCTCTTCGCATATGTTTAATTCTTGGTTTCTTGGGGTACCAATAAAAATCAAAAATCAAATTCTATTGGGTGCAACAGCCCTATGTTGGGCAATATGGTTGAATAGGAATGATAGATGATCTTTCATGCAACTCATTGGATAAGATGGTGGTGTTTGCTTCATAAGGAATAAGAAAAAGAAAATCTGAAACTAGGTTACCGTCTTTGGGAGATGGTCATCATGGATGTGTTTGCGAAGTTTAGATGGAGATTTAGGAATAGAATTGAAGCTTAATTTGGTTCTCTCCTATGTAATGGGTTTTAGCTATTTTGGATTGTTTTCTTTTTTTTTATTGTGAGCCTTTTAGAGCGCTTTCTTGTATCGATCGGCTTTGTACGTTCTTCTTTGGATGTAGTGACCGGAACATTTGTTCTATTATCTTAAAAAATCAAGTAATGTCTCAATAGAGTGCCGTCATACCTTTTTTTTTCCGAAGCATGGCAGGTTATTGCAGATGGTACCACATCATGTAAGTTGCCCTGATGAAATCTAGACATTCTTTCACAACGTTAGCATTTTATAAGTAAATTGGGCCCAAAAGAAAGATAACAAATACGGGCGGTATCAGTGGAACTTAAGTGTGTCTGTATGCTCAAGCGTTTTAGGTTATTTTCAAGAAAACAAAAATCAGTGCCAAAACATAATGTTATTCCAATACTTTTTCATTATTCTCTCTCTCAAAAAAATACTTATGCGTTATTATTCTGGCAAGTCACATGCGAGGCATGTGAACCTTATTCTCGAAATACAGTACATCAATCATTTAGAAGCAGGCACCAACAGCGCAGCTGTTGAACGGGGTGAACGCGTACGACTGCTGCATGGCCGCCACCATAGGGTTGGACAGGAACGGCACCTGCATGGCTGCAGCCACCGGGTTGAAAAGGTACGACGCCTAAGCCAGCGGGTTGAACATGCACTGCGATTGGATCGCTGCAGCAGCCATCGAGTTGGACAGGATGGTGGCAGCAGCAGCCACCGGGTTGTACTGGAACGGGGACTGGATCGCGGCAGCAGCCATCGGGTTTGCCAGGATGGTGGCAGCAGCAGCCATCTGGTTGTACTGGAACGAGGACTGAATCGCCGCGGCCACCAGGTTGTACTGGAACGGGGATTGGATCGCGGCAGCAGCCATCGGGTTGGACAGGACGGTGGCAGCGGCAGCCACCGGGTTGTACTGGAACGGCGACTGGATCGCGGCAGCCACCGGGTTAGAGACCAATGGCAGCTGCGCCGCGACCTGTTGCTGCTGGATTGCCTGCGACACAGCGACGCAGTGTAGGGCGCACTGCTGCTGCTGTAGCAACGGCGAGGTCACGATTGGGAACGGCTGCTGCTGGAGCAGGGCGGAGGCTATGAAAGGACATCTTGCTGCCGCGAATGGCTGTTGCAGTGCGCACTGCGCGCAAGGGTGGTTGATGGTGGCGAGCGCCGCCGCCGTTGCAATGTCTTGGGGGAATAGGGTCGCGGTGGCGGCGCTCCAAGAGACGGCGAGGAGTGCGAGCAGGGCTAACATCTTGGTCGGTGCCATTGTTGCTAAGATTTTGGTGCTGGTATATGTAGCTTACTCAAGTTGCTAGTAGTTGAGATGATGGGTGATGGATTGCCGATGGGCATGGGGCCTATTTATACAGACGATCGACTGCGTCCTACATCAGGCAAAATTATGGCCTTTCCTCGACAGATTGTTCTGAGATGTTGTAAAGCTTAAAGAGCGACGTGGAATTTGGTCGATTTGGACATTTCCTACATCCTTTTAATTTCGTGCAAGAATAGTCTATACGGTGGCAAGGTAATCTGCACCGGGTATTTGGCTTCAGTGGCTTCCCTGTTGATATATGATGCGGTTATCAATCAAGTTGGAAAGGCCCAAGGCCACATCGGATAGGTTTGCAATCTTGCAAAGATGAATCTGCCGTGTCGTGATATTTGACGTGGATTGTCTATTACCTCCACTCTAAAATATAAGCATTTTTAAATTTAGATAAAATTAAATTTTTTTAACTTTTACTAATAATATCTAAAAAATTACATAATTTTTAATATAAAAATATATTTTTATGAAAGTTTATTTAATGATGAATAAAAAATATAATTTTTATATAATAAAATATTATTAATTATATATTATTAGTGATTAAAGTGATAAAAATTTGACTTTAATTAAATCTAAAAATGCTTATATTTTAGAACAGAGTGAGTACTGGTTTGAATTTGACGTGTTTACAAGTCATTCTCCTTATCTCGGGCTATATATGGTTGCGTTTCGTAGAATGAGCGTTGGTTACTTTTGTTCTTCCTGCGTAAAGGTAATGAAGGCCGAAGCCACGGATCGATAACTAGTTCTGTGTGGAGCCTGCCGGTCACCTTTGATGAATTGGCCTCAGACACTAATAGGCCCAGCTTAGGAGTTTAACTCTATAGTCCACTTCGACGGCCCATGTGAAGATGCTCTCGTTCAAAGGAATGGAAGTGCGAGTCTTCGATCATGAAAGAGTTTAAAATAACCACACGTATCACCTCTTACAAAGTTTTTCTCCAAACCAAACTACTAAATACAAATATAGGTGTCACTAAGTAAAAAATATATCTTCAACAATAACTTAATTGAGTACCATAAATTTAACTATTACTAATTTTACGTTTTTAAGTAACTAAATATGAATACCCAGTAAGCAATACTTGTGCTATTCGTATCTGTTGGAGTTGAGAACTTTTATAACTACCAATACTAATTTACTAACAACTTAAACATGAATTTAGATAGTCAAATTTTAAGTATCTGTTGGAGATGCTCTGACTATTGTTTAGGTTTCCTGAGTTGTTAGTTGATGGTGATGACGATTTGACGGGTGATGGATTGGCGATGGTTTTGGGGCCTATTTATACACGATCCACTATGTCTCGTTAGAGTGTGGTCACTAATATTTTTTGCAAAGCATGACAAGTCGTTGCAGATGGTACCATATCATGTACTAAGTTGGACTGGTGGAACCTTTACATTCTTTCACAATGTTGGCAGCCGAAGGAATGATGCAGTATCATTGGAACTTAACCGTGAGTTGAATATCAAGCGTTTACTCCAGGTTATTTTGCAGAAAACCAAAATTAGTACCAGAACATAATGTTATTCTAATACTTTTTCATTATTCTCAAAAAAAAAATTTATTCGTTATTATTCTGGCAAGTCACATGCGAGAGACATGTGAAACTTATTCTCAGACTACAGTACATCAATCATTTAGAAGCAGGCACCAACAGCGCAGCTGTTGAACGGGGTGAACGCGTACGACTGTTGCATGGCCGCCGCCATGGGGTTGGACAGGAACGGCACCTGCATGGTTGCAACCACCGGGTTGAGCAGGTACGACGCCTGAGCCACCGGGTTAAACATGCACTGTGATTGGATCGCAGCAGCCATCGGGTTGGACAGGATGGTGGCAGCAGCGGCCACCGGGTTGTACTGGATTGCGGCCGCAGCCATCGGGTTGGCCAAGATGGTGGCAGCAGCAGACACCGGGTTGTACTGGAACGAGGACTGAATCGCCGCAGCCACCGGGTTGTACTGAAACGGGGACTGGATCGCGGCAGCAGCCATCGGATTGTACTGGAACGAGGACTGGATCGCGGCGGCCACCGGGTTAGAGACCAATGACAGCTGCGCCGCGACCTGTTGCTGCTGGATCGCCTGCGACACAACGGCGCAGTGCAGGGTGCACTGCTGCTGCTGTAGCAAGGGCGAGGTCACGATCGGGAACGGCTGCCGCTGCTGGAGCAGGGCGGAGGCCAGGAAAGGACATCTTGCTGCCGCGAATGGCTGCTGCAGTGTGCACTGCGCGCAAGGGTGGTTGATGGTGGCGAGCGCCGCCGCCGTTGCAATGTCTTGGGGAAAAAGGGTCGCGGAGGCGGCGCTCCAAGCGACGGCGAGGAGCACGAGCAATGCTAACATCTTGGTCGGTGCCATTGTTCCTAAGGTTTTGGTGCTGGTGTATGTAGCTTACTTAAGTTGCTAGCTAGTAGTTGATGTTGATGATGGGTGATGGATTGCCGATGGGCATGGGGCCTATTTATACAGACGATCGACTGCGTCTTAGATCAGGCAATTTTTGGCATTTCCTCGACAGATTGTTGTGAGACGTTGTAAAGCTTAATGATCGACGTGGAATTTGATCGATTTGGACATTTCCTACATCCTTTTAATTTCGTGCAAGAATAGTCTATACGGTGGCAAGATAATCTACCCCGGGTATTTGGCTTCAGTGCCTGCCCTGTTTGTATTTTGTTGATGCATGGATGAGGATATATGACGTGGTTATCAATCAAGTTGGAAAGGCCCAAGGCCACATCGGATAGGTTTGCAATCTTGCAAACCTGAATCTGCCGTGTAGTGATATTTGACGTGGATCTCGGCCCTTATTGAACTGAATTTGTCTACTAGTTTGAATTTGACGTGTTTACAAGTCATCCTCCTTATCTCGGGCTATATATGGTTGCGTTTCCTAGAATGAACGTTTGTTACTTTTGTGCTTGCTGCGTAAAGGTAATAAAGCCATGAAGGTGAGAAGAGCGCGTTCTTGGATGGATAACTGGTTCTGTGTGGAGCCTGCAGATCATCTTTGATGAATTGGCCTCAGACACTACTAGGCCAGATCAGGAGTTTAACTGTATATTGCCCACTTCGACGACCCATTTGAAGATGCTTTCCTTCAAAGGAGTGGAGTGTGAGTCTTAGATCATGAAAGAGTTTAAAATAATCACATATATCACCTAATACAAAGTTTTTTTTTCCAAACTAATCTAGTAGTACAAGGTAATATTACGCAATAGAAAGAGTAAGCTCCACTACCTTTGACAGATGTGATGTTTTCTCATCTTACAAGATTCTGCATGTCTACTTTGTGCACGAAATTATTTGCAATTCAGAGGGGACTCTGGGATAAGCTGAAGCCCATGTAAATGCAGGGAGAGGCAGGGCCGCAGACTTATTCGCTGCTCCAGATCACGACCACTTACCTACACCGTATCATTTGCAAAGCGAAGCAAGTACGCGCCGTGGGGGCTCAAACGACCGGCGAGAGTGCAGGACTGCCCAATTGTCGATGAGAAGGATGTCACCCTGCTGCCAGGGAATGGCGACGCACTCCTCTTCCAGGATCTTCCCGCACTCGGCAATGACGTCGGGAGGCAAGGGCGAGCCGTCGCCAAAGGTGACGGCCTTGACAGGGTCGTTTCGAGCGTCTTTCCACCCAGTGTAGGCGGCAACCATGCTGTTGAACCATATCTTCCTCCCGCGGCTCTCGTCCCACTTGACTGCCGGTATCGGACCCATTATTGTTTTCACGCCGTCTTCAGTCCATTCCAGCTTCATTCCGAGCTTGGCAGCCCTACGATAAACGGTCGAGCCAAATTCAGTTAAGACTGAGTAGCACAATACCTCAGCAAATGCCTACAGAAAGTTCCACATATGTTTTTCCATTTTACTCAGCGATGGGAAAGAAATCCATTACAAAAAAATTATTATTTAGACTAAAAGTAGTAAATAAGTAACTGCTGCTTATGAGGCAAAAAAAACTTTATGTTGTGCTAACTGCTAGATCAGAGAGACCATGATGAGCAGTTTTTGGAATGAATAAAATTTTAGTGAGGTGAAATATATCTTTTTTCAAGAATGAGTGAAACTGATAAGTTCATCAGGGTATCTTAAATCTACAATTTCAGTTCTACTACAATTAAGCTTTGCAAAATAAACTGTTTCAGGTCTTTCATGGATATCTGAATGAAATCGTTTTACCTGGGATTTCTGGATATATTCAGAATTCATGACAAATTTATGGGCAATGATATTACCTTTCTTCAGCAGTGGCTTTATCTTTAGTTAGAAACGTAGATTGCCATCCACGGCCGATAGGGGAAGATGGGTCATCACCCTCTCCTAGGACCCTTGTATATATCAATCCGTGCTTCTCCAATTTCTCTACAAATTCAGGGAATTTGTCCTTCATTCTTTTGTAGACATAATGGCTCAATACTATCGGTGTTTCTCCTCCACTCTTCGGTTCAACTTCGCAGAAGAAGAACAGTTTGGATGGAAATGTTGGAACCTGAAAACTAAAGTTATTTACCAGAAGTTTGGATACTGGCAGTCAGCTTTAAATGAGCTTATTTGTTCATATGATATCAGTAGTAAGAATGGCTGATCCAAAACAAAGCATTTGTAGATAAGAATAAACTATAACTTTTTCAAGAACTCAAAGATAAACAGAATCTGTCATAGTTAGTAGCGATCACAGAGTTTCAGACATACCCAACTAAATACTGTTTTGTTAATTGCTCCATGCTGATTGAATGGACTATAATAAACAATTGGAAAGTTGTCCTAAATAGTCAGTGCTCAAACCTAACGGTCCCTTCAACATTGATAGCTTCTCATTTACTTCAGGTTTATGAACTATCTTAATTAAACAGGAGCATTCAATCAAAACACGTTTGGATGTCCTTGGGTTAGTATGCTAACTTATTCAATTTGCATTGCTTGCTCATTCCTATGTCCCAAGATTAGTATAAAAATGAACTTTGTCCATTTCGTGTCGCTTCATCAGTAGTCAGTTTATTATACACTCGGCTGGTTGTGGGGCGCGCAATAGAATAATTGCAATGGTGGAGTTCGGCCAGCGGGCTTCCCACGTCGTGGCGGGAAGAGGCTGGCTGAAACTCACGAGTCACGACTGAGTGGCTCACCTGGGCCATCTCGTGGTGGAAGGGGATCTTCTGGTCCGGCGGCGACTCGTTGGCGGTGAACACCCGTCCCACCACGTTGGTCCGCGGCGCCGCGCCGCCAACGTACGGCAGCTCCTCGTACCCGAAGGCGTCTACGGCGCGGTCGAAGTCCGCCGCCGTCCGCACGGGAAACCCGCGCAGCAGAAGCGCGCCGGCGGCCCGCACCAGCGGCTCCAGCCGGGACTCCCTCTCCGCCCGCACGGCCGCCAGGAACTCGTCGAGCTCCCCGGCCGCCGGGGCGCTCGGAACGAGCACCGCGGGGAAGGCGACGCCCTCGACGACGCGCTGCTGCGCGACGGCGCCGTCCTGGAAGAAGCTCGCCATCAGGGTCGCTTCGGTTCCCTTCGCCGAGTGGTGTCCGTGTCAGCTGTGTGTGATGTGAGGCCAGCGGGAACGACGACGAAGACGATGAGGCTTCACGGTGCGTCCGGGTTCGCTTGGAATTTGGAACGATTCTTTGGATGAACGTGGACGGCTTCTAGAACGATGGGGGGGGAGGAGGTTGGATCGGGTTGCCATCTGGGCGTTCTCCACCTCGCGCTGCTGCCTGGTGCGAAGTGATGTGAAGCTGAAGTGGCCACACACTTGTCCCCGATGGCGACACCGACATGGGGGAGTCCAGAAACTGGGGATACGTACAGTACAGCATACTGATTCAGCCTGGAATAGAATTGCCACGGGCCTTTCTCAAAACCGTGGACCAAAATTGCTATGGCCTGCCTTTAGTTTACAAGCCAGCCCATAAACTTGTACGGTCTCAACTCACCGGTCGAAACCTTTGGTTTTTGACCCGTAGCGATGTCCAGAGAACTCCAGACTGCAAACATTTTTCTTATCTTATTAGTATTTGAAGGTTACGTGTTGTTGAACATGACAATCAGAAGCTGATTACAACGTGTTTTGACTGTCAAACTAATAAAGCACCGCCCATGGGTTTTCGATATAGCGAAAACTGAGTGACAGGTACTACTCGATTAAATTAGCATGTAACAACAATTTCAAAACAGAGAGTCATCGCACAATAACTGATTCCAGTATTGTTCGACGGAATCATACCGGACCGCATAAAGAAATGGTCAAGAAAATCGTTTCTCTTTTGGCAACGAAAAAAAAAAACCCGGCCCGGACGCTTTCGGGAATTCAGGCAGTCGTCGTCGCCCGGCAGTAGTATATCCTTGGTTTCCCGAGAGAATTTGTTCTGTCCTAAGTAGTCCCGAAAAAGGCCCATTTCTGCATTATTCTGTTAGCATTCCATTCGGCTTCGCCGCCATAGCCCCGGCCGCCGTCCGCCGAGGCGGAAAGCATATCCATCGTCGCCTTGCCATTCGTCGGCGCGTCGCTGTGCCTCGTTCACTCCTACGTAAATCACCGTCAAGGCGTCAACAACTTGTCCGTGCCCGTCCGTCCGTGCTCCATCGCGTCGATCGTCGGTGGGCGATCGATGCGTGACAGGAAACGCCTCTCCAATCAGCGCGCGCTATGATGCGAGTGTGACCGGGCCTTGGCGGCTGCTCCGGGTCCAGCTCCATCAAGGTATGCGTGCGGACATGTCGCCGCGGCCTGGCGGCCACCATCGATCGGGTCGTCGAGACTGTGGGCTGGCGGTACAGGCAACGGCAACAGCGCAGCCGCTGCTTTTGTTTGACGCATTTGCTCGGGTCGTGGGGCAGCGGACTTTATGTCGCCAGCCGTCGCCCACCAGGGCAGGTGCGCGTCGCGATCGGGCGGCATGCTTGCGGCCCGACGCGCCCACGGTGGCGGACGCACGGCCGCATATCTCTCTCTCTCTCTCTCTCTCTCTCTCGTAGGTAGCGGGGCTAGCGGCGGTGCACCGGCCACCGTGGCCGATTCGACGATTTTCGTGTGCCTCCCCTGCGTCGGGCACGGGCGCACCGCAAGGTCGGCGATTGACCGGCGGCGCCCTTGACTACAGCGACGTCGCGTCTGTTAGAAAAATGCTTACTAATTCTCCATGAATTTATCGCAGAGAATCACTTCCAAACTCATTTAAAATGGAGTATTTTTTTTTCTTTCTACATTTTTTACCATGAAATTAAATTGATTTCTGTAAAATTTTTATAAAATTTTGGTGAAATTTCTATGTTCCAAATAGGCTTTAAAAATATAGTCCAAGTTAGGTTAACTTTCCACTCCAACCAACTTTACTAACCAGGATTAATTATACTTAGTTATGCAGTGCGCGTTGAAGATTTCTAGTTCAGATCAAAGTTTAAGTTATCAAAGGAATATGGTATAGCAGAGCTCGGCGGTGTAAAAAAAAAATCAAAAAACTAGTGAAATGGGTTGAAAACGTCTACAAATTCAAAATTTGAATGAAATAACCTATTTACCCAGTGGTTTCACCAATCTCATAGGTTTTGAATTTTCAAATTCGAAACTGATTCACAGGTTTATCCTCGATTTCACCGGTTTATCAACGGTTGATAGTTTTTGTAATTTTTTCAAATTTTCAAAATTTTGATTTTATTTTCCAAAATATGGTGGATCGAACCAATTTAGACCTTGTTCTGTTGTCTAAGATTTATTAATAGAGCTGAACCGTTGTCCAAGATTGATTAATGGAACTGATTTTTTCTTGAAGGAGAACAAGTAGAGCCACTCAAGTCATGTACATACACTCCAAATGATAAGAGGTATTATATTTACATTTTGATACAGAGATAGAAGAAAAGATTAATACAGATCAAATTTTATTTTAGACATAGCCTCATTCCTAATTATAACTGTTCTCAAACATGACCGGTCGAATTCGATCGAAATAAAGCTTGTTGTGAACCATTATTAATACATACAGCACTATAATACTAGCTGAATTCAAAACATTACCGGTTTTCATATAACCGTTCCAGGTTAACCATAGGTCAGAGCCATGATATCACCGGTGAACCAAACCGGTGAACGAAACGGCGAGCGAAGCCGACCTGCCTCAGCGGTTAAAATACTCCCGCTGCGTCCCCGTCCACGTCCGCCGCAGGAAGCCTCGCCTTTCTTTCCCCGCCTTCCTCGCTGCCACCTCCATTCTCCCCCACGCTGCTTGACTCCGCAGCGGGAGGACTCCAGCTGCCACACGACACCCGCTTCCGCCTCCGCGGACCTCGCCGCCACCATGCTTTCGGCACACGCCGCGGCCGCCGCGTCCCCCGTTTCCCTGGTACGCGCGCTCGGTCGTTCGGACCGCGCAATTGCGGCTTGGTTCCGTTCCAGCTCAGTTGCTACCGCGACATTTGGGGTGCCTGCTAATCGGGTGACCCGTGACCTTGTTTGTATATGCAGTGGAAGCGGGGAGGAAACGAGGGCGGGAGCTGCGACGGATGCAGGAGCTGCAGGGATGTCGTGCGGAGGAGGGCCGCGGCGGTGAGGGTGCGTGCGGCGGCGCCGAGACGGGTGGAGGCGGTCGCCATGGGGTCCTCCGCAGCCACCGAGAAGGAGGAGTTGGCGGTGGAAGCTGTCGCCATGGGTACCGAGACCGAGAAGCAGGAGACGGCGGCAGCCGGCGGCGGTGTCGAGGATTCCTACGGCGAGGAGGAGCTCCCGGTCACGCCCTGGGCGTTCTCCGTCGCGAGGTGAGCGGGGGCTGGCTAGGATCGGCGGGGTTCGAATTCGGGGACCGGATCTGGGTGGGCGGATGTCACGATGCGCCGATCTGATTTTTTCCCTTTTCGGTATTTAATTTTCTGATTTGATTCAGGAGTTGCGCTGATCTGGGTAGGTACTCGGCCTTTTCCGCGTGACGCTGACGTCTGTTAAAGCGTGGACGCGTGCGCGGCTCTCGCTGTCTAGTTTTGCCGTGCATCTCGATGGTGTGGTACTAGTGTCGAATCAGATCGAATTGCTTAATGCTGCTTTTGCGTTTAGCACGGTAGATTCCTGTGTAGTGCGGCTCTAACCGAGGGAAACCTGCCCGTTTGTTTGTTTTTCCCATCGCAACAATTTATAGCACCATGCTTTTAACTGAACTGTATTATAATCTGGTCCGCTGGATTTTGTAATGTTGTCGCCTATAGGTTTTGGGTCGCCAGTATTTTCTTGGTATCATCGAGGTTGTCACATGTGGTTTCTAGCATTTGTCTATCCAGAGGATATTTTTGGTGGTCTCTGGCGAATTTTGAGGTCTGGTCCGGGTAGCAGGTGGACACATTGTTAGTAGGTCCAATGTTGTTGAGCGAAGCCAAGAATTGTGCGGTTTGCTTTGATGTTTACTGTTTCTTACACTCCTATGAGGGCTGCAGTATATTCAAATCTGGTCCACAGAAAAATACCTGTTTGTCTGTTTTCTCCACTTACCGTTGCAACTGCAGCAACCGGAGGCCACCAGTTTGACCAGTTTTCATGCAGTTCAAAAACTGCTGCAAATTCAAAAAAAAAAAAGAATGAGTTTTAATAAAAAAACCGCTCGGTTTTTCTGGTTTACTTACCAGTTTCACTAGTTTATGACTGGTTGAGTTTTCAAATTTTGAAACCTGATGGTTTCTTCGGTTTACCGATGTTTTGACCGATTTATCAGTTTTCGAATTTTCATTTTTTTTGAATTTTAAACTGAAAACCGGTCAACTTGTGAAACCAAGCCGGACCAATTTAATTGAAAACCAAGCGGCTTTCATTGGTTTAGTCATCCATGGTTGCCATGAACCTTTTTGATCGTGCCACCCATAGAAATGAAAAAGAAACTTATGCTGCTGCCGAAAGTTCCATTTTTAGGCCCTGTTTGGCGAGGCTCTACTCCACCTTTTTCAGCTTCCCTCCAAAACTGCAGCCATGGCCTTTGTTTCAAGGATTTATTGATGACGGAATCAGATAATATTTTGGGTATGGTACCATAATGAAACAATATGCTGATATGATATTCTGTTTGCAACAGTGGTTACACTTTGTTAAGGGACCCACATCACAACAAGGGCCTCGCCTTCACTGAGAAGGAGAGGGATGCACACTACTTGCGTGGCCTGCTTCCTCCTGCAGTGGTGTCTCAGGATATCCAGGTATATGCAATATTAACTTGCCATGACAACTGCCACTGTGCTGACCCTTTAGGCTTTAGCTGATGGTTGTTTTTATGGGTATGTAGATAAAAAAGTTAATGCACAACCTGCGTCAGTACCAGGTCCCGTTGCAGCGCTATATGGCCATGATGGACCTTCAGGTAGTCCCATGTGATTGTTTCTTAAATAATGAAAACTTGGGAACTCTTGTTCTAAAATCTAGCATGGCTACTATTCAATAATAATTGGTTAGTTGCAACATTCTTCATAATGCCTTACTCTTTCCAGGAGAGAAATGAGAGGCTTTTCTACAAGCTTTTAATTGATAATGTGGAGGAGCTGCTCCCTGTGGTATACACACCGACTGTAGGTGAGGCCTGCCAGAAGTATGGGTCCATATTTAGACAGCCACAGGGCCTGTATATTAGCCTGAGGGACAAGTAAGTGTACCCATATTTGCTGGAATTATGCCCTTTTCTTATGTTTGCCTATTTGATTGGGTTAATTGGATTTGTATTCCAGGGGGAAGGTTTTAGAGGTTCTAAGGAACTGGCCTCAGAGGAATATTCAAGTTATTGTTGTTACGGATGGTGAGCGAATCTTGGGACTTGGAGATTTGGGTTGTCAGGTATGATTGTTTGATTAGTTACTTACTTCAGAGCTTTTGCTTAGTTGGTTGAATGGTCTTCTACAGGGAATGGGAATTCCTGTGGGTAAACTTGCTCTCTACACTGCCCTCGGAGGAGTTCGTCCATCAGCTGTAAGTATTGCTGTCATAGCTGTTTTGCTCCCCCCTCCCTTGTAATGGTCCCAATATGTTAGGTACCTAAAAACGACTACATCTCAATTTTTTATTTTAAAATACAACCTAATTTGTGAATTCAATACTACTTTGCAGTGCTTACCAATTACAATTGATGTTGGTACAAACAATGAGAAGTTGCTTAATGATGAGTTCTACATTGGAATCCGGCAAAGACGTGCAACGGGCCAGGTATGTACTTGAGATGAAGGTGATGAGCCTGAGAGTTGGCAAATAACTCAGACGAGATCTGATATGCGTTTTATCATTAATGGCAGGAGTACGATGAGCTCATGGAAGAGTTCATGAATGCCGTGAAGCAAATCTATGGTGAAAAGGTCCTCATCCAGGTCAGTCCATTGTACTATCTGTAATTTTTATTAGATCAATTACTTTTGATTACAAGCAAAATCCTGGAGTAAAATAAATATGGAAATTTGTTACAGTTTGAGGACTTCGCCAATCATAATGCCTTCGATTTGCTTACAAAATATAGTCAGAGCCATCTTGTTTTCAACGATGATATCCAGGTAAGCGAAAGAACCCATGATACTTACATTTTATCAGGAGGCATCTTAGTTGACTCATGTTTGCATCCTTCAGTTTAATTGACTTTTGTAACTGTACCGAAATGAATTATTGTAGGGCACAGCTTCAGTGGTCCTTGCAGGCTTGTTAGCATCACTCAAGATTGTTGGTGGAACCCTAGGAGAGCACACTTACTTGTTCCTTGGTGCTGGGGAGGTTAGTCAAAACTTATTTTGGTGCCCCTGTGTTTCTTTGTTTCCCAACAGTTGAAATGTGATATTTATTTTTGATGGAAATTGCACTCACTAACGAAATTCTGGCGGTGTATTTGAGCTCAGGCTGGAACTGGAATCGCAGAACTCATTGCTCTTGAGATTTCAAAACAGGTAACATAACTACGCTCTTTCAGAATCTCATGTCCGACACAATGGTTTCAATAGGTCTCGTGCTTACTGCTAGTATTTGCTGATGTGATCATTATGTAGACAAAGGCTCCTATCGAAGAGTGTCGCAAGAAGGTTTGGCTGGTGGATTCAAAGGTTTGTAACCATTGGAATTTCATTGTTGCTACCACAGTTTCAATTATTTTAGCAATGAACCTAATACAATATAATATATTTAGGGTCTGATTGTTGACTTCCGAAGAGACTCCCTTCAGTCATTCAAAAAGCCTTGGGCACATGACCGTGAACCTTTGACCACCTTGTTAGACGCTGTCCAGGTATTGATTGTTCAAATACATTTAAGACAGTAATTCAAGACTTGGATTCATTTTCCAAAAACTGTTCTGTTAGTGGTATATTTTGTTGTTTCTTACTTATCATTTCCATATATTCTCCAGTCCATCAAACCAACAGTTCTGATTGGGACTTCTGGAGTTGGCAAGGCTTTTACAAAAGAAGTTGTTGAGGCCATGGCTTCTTTCAATGAGGTATGTTCGACAGCTTTGCTCCCTGAGCAGTAAAATTTTGTGCTACTGGAAGGAATTTGAGCTAACTGATGATATGGCATATAATAATTACAGAGGCCCATCATATTTTCACTGTCAAATCCGACATCACATTCTGAGTGTACTGCTGAAGAAGCATATAATTGGACCCAGGTGAGCTTTCTCTACCTACGCTGAGTCAGTCCATTCTACAAATTTCGCACAAGTTGAAATGGGTTTTTGTACTGCTATATACTTTATATGAATTGCTGTCATCACTTGTGATTTGTGGAAAACGAATTGCATTCAGTTTCCTGTTTGTATAAACTTTGTATAATTATGTAGTTTATGGTACTTATATCTCTATGTGCAGGGTCGTGCAGTATTTGCCAGTGGCAGTCCATTTGAACCTGTGGAGTACAACGGAAAGCTTCATGTGCCTGGCCAGGTATTATCCGTTGTTTTTTAAGTCTTGTGAACAAGGCACTACAACATCGTGCTGACCATAGCATCTTCCGTTCAAAAACGTTCTTTACTAATTAGTTATGTCTATCTACAACAGGCAAACAATGCTTACATTTTCCCTGGATTTGGCCTGGGACTTGTTATATCTGGAGCCATCCGTGTCCATGAAGATATGCTTCTTGCTGCCTGTAAGTATCGTGTGAGGGGAACTGATTAATTTACAAATCAAATGTTCAGTTTTATCTTGGGGACTGAGGATATTAAGACTTCTGTAATAACTAAATTTTGTTCACTCCCTTGAAACAGCGGAAGCACTAGCTGAACAGGCCACCCAGGAGAACTTCGACAAGGGGTCGATCTTCCCACCCTTCACCAACATCCGAAAGATCTCTGCGCAAATATCAGCTGTTGTGGCCAAAAAGGCCTATGAACTCGGTATATTCCTTCTCCATTTTGTTGTCCCGTTAATTATTGTGCATTGAGCATACGATTTAGCCTTGACACGCCTACTTTGCTCTGCCAGGTTTGGCGACCCGTCTGCCTCCCCCAGAAGACCTGGTGAAATATGCAGAAAGCTGCATGTACAACCCCGTCTACCGCAACTACCGGTAGCCTGCGGAATCAGTTTGGTGGTGGTGGTGGTGATGTTGAATTGATGTTGTTTATTTTCCACCGCACTTGTTTTTGGTTGCCGGTAGATGCTGCACTTATCTATACACATGATACCTATACCCGGTGTAACGTTATAGAAGCAAACATCTTGTGCCGTGTACCGATGTTTGCTCTTTTGTTAGAATTAACGGGCATAATATGCCCCAAAATGATGGCAGTTGTTACTTGTCACAATGAATGAAAAATGCGGTACCTGAAAAATTCAAATCTCTGCACTAAGCAACATATAAAGCAGCAAGTTAAAATCAAACTAACGTAGCGAGGTACTACCTGCATTAGCTGCCAGCGCGACTATCATATAGTAATTGTTAGGTGGAGTTGGGATCTACATTATAAAGCTTGAAACAAACTATTATCTCAGCCGTAAATCCTAATTGTTACGACAATTCAAATTCTCTTTGCTGGCAGGTTCCCCATTGAAATTGTTGGATAAAACTGAAATGTCGACGTCACACTGTTGGCAAAGTCCTGATGTAGGGACGCACCTCCTCTCCTGTACAAGTTTCAGCCATAACAACTTGTATACAAAAATACATAAAAGATATCTTCGAAAAGTTATAACATAGTTTCTTAACATCGAGGGTACTATCATTTACTTTTGTACATAATTTGAGCTTCAAATTCAAAATGTATAAAAAGAAACATAAAAGATTAATTGCATAACATGATAGATTACACCAATTCGAATAGTTTGAGTAAATTGAGCCAATATATCGTCTAGGGTGTTAAGTAGAGGAGAGTAAAAAGGAATTTTTCCTAATCTAAAAATTATACAATGAGAATGAGAACATCTTATTCATCTAAAATATTTCGAAAACTGAGAAACATCTAATATAATAGTAAAATTGAAATTTAATACCAACAGTATAAAATTGCAAAAACTAAGTTCTCATGAGCTTGATATTATCTTACTAGACCGTACTGAGACCAGTTATCTAGTACTAACATTAAATAGACCGACATCATTTGACCTCTACGCTCTAATGAGAAGAGACTAAGAGTACCACAAATACATTTTGATATGATTGAGCCTGTGCTCATTCAGGTTGTGCAGGCCTGGACCACAAAAAGAATGTCAATGCCAACTTGACTACGAACTAATGCAGTCATTTGCTACTGTCAATTACTCCCTCCGTTTTTATGACATGAATCATCAGTTCATTTTTAACTCACTTGCTATGTCTGAAACGTCAATAATTCCAAACCAGATGTAGTCTTTGGACATTCAGTCTCACTACCATAGCCAGATGATTGGTTGTACTAACCACTACAATAGTGTCAGCTCCTAATAGTACATATTCTTTACACTATAATAACTTTATGAAAATAACTGGCACAAACTTCACATTCAACATGTTCAGTTAATCTGCAGAGCAAACTTAACAGCTGACATACTTGGACCGCTTAGTTAATTACCACATAACCAACTTGTTGAGGAATCCCCTTTTTAGTCTATCAATACACCATCACGCTGTTTATCTTCAGCTTCTTCAACAAGAAGCCTTCCCCTATGTTTTCCCCTGCTATGCGCCCAAATTGAAAGCGAAAGGTATAAGAAGTGGAACAGTGATCTTACCATAGATCAAGTCTTCCAGGTAAATTCTGTAGTTCAGAGTTAACATTTTCTTGATGGATGTCATGGGTGAGCTTCCCTTGCCTTACAAGATTCTTGTAGTGTGAGAAGACGTACAGACAGAATATAAGAGTATGAGAATACAGGCATCAGCATCTAAAGAGCACATGGCAAATGCAATTTGATTACTAAAGAATTTTCAGAGTAAATAACATGACTATGATGAGGAATTGTGGCAGTGAAAAATAATATGTGATGCTGGTAATTTCGACGATGCACTGTAACAAGGCACCCAGCTCTTGCATGATTTTGTCAGCGAAATCCGACTAGACTTGTTGGCATAGAAAATTCAAATTCCAAGGGCTTGTGAAATATGGACGAAATTCTGACCGATCACTGATGTGGTGACGTGCACAACCATATAGAACAAACGAACAATGGATAAGAAACGCATTGGACAAGGCGAATGCAAACTCGTACTAAGAAATTCAACGGACACTTTTATGGCAGCAAATGAATTTGAAAGAGTATTTTTTCTAGGTAAACCTGACAAAATAGTTTGCTCTCTACAAGGCCTAATAAGGAAAGATTCTGTTGACACCGAATCGGGTCCGGGCCGACACACCGCTCGCACGTCCGTGTGAGGGAACGCCGACGTCTCGTCAACATCAGGTTGGAGCAGCATCTGGAAAATCTCGTCTCGAGAGGGACCCGCCAGAGAAGGATTGTGCTAGGATTGATCCGGGCTCGGTCAGGCCAGCCGGATCGTCCTCAAACGTCACCAAAATGAAGGAAGAATAGCAAACGGAGATCGAGTGAGAGGATTAAGGTTAGAGAAACGCAAAGTGTAAAGAAAAATAGTTTGATTGATTGAAATGCCCCTTAACCGGCCATGGTCCTCTGATTTATAGAGGTGGGATGGTCTTCTCCCGCAAAGTAACAGATCACCTAAGTTAGAAAAGAATTTGAAATTTATCTGCTAAAAACTTTTCTAAATCGGCACTACCGAAGTTTTCAGTAAAGTGCCGGACACTCCGGTAACCGGAGTCTCCGGCATGACGCCAGAGGCTCCGTCGTGTAAATCTGAAAACCCGAGAGGGCCTGTCGGACCCTCCAACGCTGTGCCGGACATTTCGGTGTACAAAACACCGGAACCCGAGATGACTTATCGGATAGTCCGGTACAACGTCGGATACTCCGATGGGCCAAATATCCAAACTCGAGAGGGCTTACCGGACAATTCGGCAAAGTGTCGGACACTCCGGTGGGCCAAGTGCCCCAAACCCGAGAAGGCCTATCGGACAGTCCGGCGCCATGCCAGATACTCCGGTGAGCGAAACTGCTCAAACCCGAGAGGGCTTACCAGAGGCTCCGGCATTGTACCGGACACTCCGATGAGGCCATTTTTGAGTGTCAACATATACCCCCTGTTTTTTTGTAAAGTCTCTACACCATAAAGCATTCTAAGCACTTAAAAACACCTAAGGGCGATGGTTTTCTCAACTCATCGGTCATTGCACTATTCTTAATGATGATATCCTTTATATTGGCCATTCTTCCTCTAAGCTTCTTGCCATACACTTGGGTGATATTTTTTCAAGTACCAGCCATTAAGGGCCCTAGGCAATGACTCTCTACTCATTTTCTACTATGTATGCATTTCCGGCGATGATCTTTACTATTCGGTATGGCCCTTCCCAACTAGGAGACCGTTTTCTGAACTTGTTGCTTCTTGAACCTACGAACAGAATAGTTTTTTAAACCAATTTGCCCACCTGAAAAGTTTTGACTTTCACTTTCTTATTGTAGGCTCTAGCAACTTTAACCTTGTCTCTCTCAATTTCTTTCAAGGCATTCAAACGCTTATCGGTGATTTCATCGATACTGTCTAGCATTAGAGCTCTATACTCATCGGTGGATAAATCATTTTGTTTGGCTAATTTTAGAGACCCTAGATTTACCTCGACGGGTAAGACGGCCTCTTGCCCATATACAAGTTTATAAGGTGTTACCTTAGTTGCCCCGTGCCTAGATATACAAGTTTATAAGGTGTTACCTTAGTTGCCCCGTGCCTAGATATTCGATGAGCCTACAAAGCTTTCGATAAGATTTCATGCCACCTCTTGAGATTGTTTTCTATTTTTTTCTTAAAGAGTCTAATTAACGTCTTATTACTAGACTCGGTCTGACCATTGGACTAAGTATAATATGAAGATAAATTGAGTACCTTAATCCCGTAGGATTTAGCAAATTTTTTGACATGACCGGACGTAAAGGAAGTACCTTAGTCGATAGTCAAAGTTTGCGGTACGCCGAATCTATGAATAATATGCTTGGTAAGGAACTTGATTACCTCTTTGTGCGTTATGTTCTTGAGAGCACTGCTTTAGTCTATTTGGTGAAATAATCCATTGCTACTAACACGAAGCGGTGTCCCTTCGAAGACGGAGGATGTATTTACCCTATGAAATCCAATCCCCATCCTCGAAATGACCATGGTTTTATAATGAAATTCATCATGGCAGCGGGCGTCAATTGAACATTGCCAAACTTTTAGCACTCTTCACACCTCTTATAGTAACGATAACAATCGACAATCATGGTTGACCAATAGAATCCAGCTTTTCTTAGCAACCATTTTATTTTCCGAGCCGATTGATGCGTACCACAAATGCCCTCATGAACTTCTCCCATAGCCACTTTGGCTTCATCCTCACCCAAACATTTCAACAGTAAATCATCTCCTGTTCGACGGTATAAATCACCAATATCAAAGTATATTTAAAAGCTACATGCCGAACTTTTCTATCCACACTTTGAATTGGACTACGAATATATGAAATTATGGGTGATCTCCAATCAAGCGATTCGGCACCATCACAGTTTGATGTGCTAGTATCCGAACAGTTTAGCTCCAATACCTCAAGCATTGGTTTCTTATTGATTGAAAATCTTCCTTTACTAACATTGTAACCCGATGCTTGTTGAGCAAACTCATTGGCCTCACTGTTTTCTAACCTAGGCACATGATTTATATTGAATTCATCTATTCTTCTAATGATATCTAGACACTTATCTAAGATGGCACTCAATGATCCGTCTAAGCATTGAAAATTTCAAAAAATTTGTTGCACTACTAAAAACGAATCACCGAAAGCCTCTATATGCTTAACCCCCATGGACTCCAACATCTCTAAACCGAACAACAATGCTTCATATTCGGCTTGGTTATTGGTGCAATCATACTCTAATCGGTTCGAGAATTCAAAGCGTGCATCATGAGGAGATATTAAAACCACACCAATACCTTGACCCTTTTTACAAATCGATCCATCAAAATATAATTTCCAAGAGGTAAAAGTAACATAAGCAACATATAGATCATGTTCTAAATCAATTTGATGTTCAACAATGAAATTAGCAACAATTTGGCCTTTCATAGATTTCAATGACTCATAAGTCAAATCATACTCAATCAATGCATAAGCCTATTTACCAAGCCTACCATTAAAAATCGGTCTATGCAGCACATGTTTAATAACATCGGTTTGACAAGCAACCACAAAAGTACTAGATAACAAATAGTGTCTCAACTTGGTGCAAGCATGATATAAGGAAATAGTTTCTCGATGAGAGTGTATCTTGTTTTCGCATCAATCAACCATCGGCTCACATACATGATCACATACTCCTTTCCTTCGGCTTCCTGTGTCAAAACAGCATCAATTACATCGTCTTCCACCGCTACGTAAAGACGGAAAGGGACTCCTCCCTTAGGCGCCCTAAGCACCAGTGACGAAGACAAGTATTCTTTGATCTTCTCAAAAGCCTCTTGCTGTTTCACTCCCCAAGTAAATTCGGCCTCATTCTTTAGCCGAATAATAGGAGTGAATGCATTAATCTTTCCCGATAAGTTGGAAATGAATCGTATTAAATAATTCACTTTTCCTAAAAAGCTTTGCAACTCTCTCTTACGAGTAGGCGCTTGCACATTCTTAATTGCTTCTATCTTCTTAAGATCTACCTCTATGCCCTTTTCATGAATTATGAAGCCTAAAATTTTTTCGGCTGATACATCAAAAGCACATTTAAGTGGATTATTTTCAAACCAAAACGACGCATTCGGTCTAAGGCAAATTGCAAATCGGCTAAGTGAGAATCTAAAGCGGCCGATTTGATCACCACATCATCTATGTAAATCTCCATAATAACATCAAGTAAATCATAAAAGATAAAGTTCATAGTTTTTTAATATGTGACACCCGCATTCTTTAATCCAAAAGTCATAACAACCTACTCAAATAATCCTACAAAACCCGAACATTTAAAAGCAGTTTTAGACATATTCTCTTCGGCTATAAAGATTTGATTGTATCCCGCATTATCATCAAAATTGTATCCCGAATTATCATCAAGAAAACTAATAACTCTATGGCCGGAGGCATCATTAATTAATATATCAGCTATGGGCATAGGATATTCATCTTTAGGAGTAGCTCTATTTAAATTTTTGAAATCAATGCAAACTCTAATCTTACCGGTGTTCTTCTTTTTCACCGGCACGATGTTGGATATCCACTCCGTATACCTGCAAGGTCTTATGAATTTTGCATAAGTAATCGGTTAATTTTTTCTTTAATCTGATCATGCATATTCGGGTTAAACCTTCTCATCGGTTGCTTAAAAGGTCTAAAACCAGATTTTATTGAAAGTCGATGTTCGACTAATCGCGGCTCAACCCGGGCATTTCATTATACGACTATGCAAAACAATCCACATATTCTTTTAGTAAACCGATTAGCTTCAACTTATAATCGGCTTTCAGATTTTTATTTATATAAGTTGGTCCCGGATTATCATCGCTGCCAAGGTTCACCTCTTCAAAAGGATCGGTCGATGTGAATCCTTGTCCTAACTTATCCATATCCTGTATTTTCTTGATAGATTCGCACATATCGTTCGTATTGGACCGATAGTGTTCCACTCTTTTTTTGCCTCCAATTAAGATTAGAATCCATTAAATCATATTATATGGTTAAGCTGATTCTCCATCAGCTTTACATTGACTGGTTCAAAACCATTCCTAGTTACACTAAGAAAATCATAATCCGTCAAGTCTAAACCGGTCAAGCACTTGACGACGTCATGCGGCAAAGAAGATGACTCGACCATAGCAACACAAGCCATGCATCTGTATGAACCACCAATCTATTATATCAAAAATTAGTGTAAGGTAGAAGGAACATATTTATTGGCATGAATCTAATCACGCCCTAAAATCAAGCTATAACTACCGCGCACATCGACGACAAAGAAGGCGGTAGCCAGTCTTGCTTCTAATGGTGAGTTCCATAGAAGCGACCCCTTTAGCCTCGATAGGGTCTCCTCCTCCCACACCATTCAAAGTCATGTTGGTCCGGATGAGCTCGTCATTGGCCTTACCTAGCTTCTTAAACAAAGAATACGGCATTAGATTAACAATAGCACCGCCGTCTACAAGCATGCGAGAAATCGGTGAACCATTAATATGACCTCTCACATAGAAGGGTTTTAAATAGTTCTCCGATTTCTCGGGCTTTTTGAAGATAGCATTTTTCAACCCAAAGTCGAGTTGTGCCATGACTTCTTCTTCCTCTATAAGCGAATAATTGAAAAGAGATAAGCAAATGATGTTAATGTTTACACCTTCCCGAGGCGGCGTAGGCTTGTAGTCTAAAAGGTCGTTGTCGTCGAACTCAGATATATCGACGTCTCTTGTGGGCGAGGGTGTTGTGGAGTCCTCTCCCAAAACGGCATCGGCCAAACCAAGTGGCTTTGGAGTAGCCTTTGCTTCCTCTATCATCGGTAAAGTAGAAGCTTCAGGCTCCTTAACCCTCCACTGCTTATCTTGAGAGACCATCAGCTTGATCTTGTTGAAGACCTCATTCCTCTTTTTCTTCGCCTCCTCTTCTTGCATCTTTCGAAAGCGCAGCCTTTGGAGCTTTCTCTTTTGAGTGTGGGTCAAGTTAGGCGGAAACCACCTCGGTTGCGTGTATTTGGAGGAGCTCTTGCTACTACCAGCTTTATGGTCATGGGAAGTCTTCCCGACCGAAACACCCAAAGTGATCTGTCCCGTGAAAACCTCTCCGATCTTGACATCGGTTGTGCCGATTTTCATGACACCTCCAGATGCATTCTCTTGATGAACAGTAGTGGAGAGAGCAGGTTCATTACCTTGCTTTTGATGCTATTCTTGCTTAGACGCGGTGGTGGCGCTCCCTCCTTGAGCCTTGATCGGCCGAGAATCCGTCTGATCCAGAGCAGGGTTGGAGAGCCTCGTGAAGACATCTCCTCTCGACCCGTTCCACCCCGTATGAAACGACGGATATGGCATTGGCGAAACGGGCATCAGTGGCATGGGCATCGGTGGCGCATGCATCCATGGTCCCATGTATAGATGCCACACCGAGAACGGTGGACAAGGCATAGGACAGAACCATGATGGCGGCGCTCCGAAGCCATGTAAAGAAAAAGGAGGAGGGGGCCCATGCGCTTTCATGGTTGGCCTCATCTCCTTCCTAGGTGGATTGTCTCCCTTAGGCGGCGACTTTGGTCGTTTTATAGATCGATTATTTAAATCGGTCTTTTGATTTTTGTATTTAGCATGAGATGGTCGAAGGCGCTTTTGGGCCCCATCGTCCGATCCGTGGCTTTACCTTGGTTTATCTTCCACTTACCTACCTCCGGTTTCTTTGGCTTTATCATCTTGGGCCGTGGAACTTGCCCCCCGAGTCTAGAGCTTGGAATGGTGACCTTGAGAGATTCTTGACCAACGGGAGATTTCTCAAGCATCACCTTCCTAGAGGCCCGTTTCTCACTCGAAGAAATAGACATCTCCTCCCTGATGACCACGTTCTTTTCCTTGGTGGTATCGGCTTGATGAGGCCGAATCAACACATTGGGATTGAACTCTAAAGTGTTGACAGGGAAGGGGTGCTTGTCGATCTGCATCTCTTTACGACTCAATCGTCTCTCATTAAGGGCCATTTGAACCTGTCGACGGAAAACATTGCAATTGTTAGTAGCATGAGAATAAGAGTTATGCCATTTATAATATGCCCTGCGCTTAATCTCATCCGCCGAAGGTAAAGTATATGCGATTCTAATGTATCCACCTTTATGCAGCTCATCAAATATTCTGTCACACTTAGCTACATCGAAAGTGTATTTTACATCGTCTGTCCGATTCTTGTGAACCGGTTTGAGCGAATCACAATCAAATGATTTGGTCTTAGATGGCCAAACAAACTCGGCAGCCAAAACATCATTAGAATCATCATCGGAGCTATCCGAATCATATTCTACGACGTGCATGTTATGACGGATCTTATAACCATGTTTTATTTCTTTCCTTCGGCTCTTTTGAGCCGAAGCCCTTTGTTGGAGGTGAGTGTGAAAAATTGTAGCCCTCCAACTTTTCTCTAAGATGCGACCGTAAACCATTAAAAGCTAGGTCGGCTACGTCTTTTTCAGAAATAGTCAAATTAAAGCATCGGTTCTTAACGTCTCTAAACCGCCAAAGATAATCAACGACGGGTTCCTCTTTTTCTTGTCGAACCGATGTCAAATATGACAACTTTAATTCATTATCCCCGGAGTAAAAATGATCATAAAACTTACGCTCTAATGACTCCCAAGTATAAACGGAGCCCGAGGATAATGACGAAAACCAAGAGAAAGCGGTTTCAGTTTGCGATAATGAAAACAAACGTACTTTTAAAGCTTCACTAAAACCCGCTTCCTCTAATTGTGCTACATATTGACTAATGTGCTCCCAAGTGGTTTTGCTATCTTCGCCATTGAATTTGACAAAGTCGAAAACACGTCATCCTATGGGATATGAGACCGAATCAAAATATGCGGGGTATGTTTTTTTGATAAACTCGGTCCCTCCCTTTAAGATCCACTCCTAGCGTTTCACGAAATTTTTTATTTTAAATTGTTATTTAAGTCCTCCTTAACGCGCGCCAAACACTCCTCTATGTTGGCAATGGGAGCTCTAGTAGCCGTACTCGATGGTGGAGGATGTGCACTTGCTTTCATGGCGCTAAATGTTTCATTAGTGACAGGGCCATAAGGGATTTCCGTACCGCTTGGTTGGATGGGCGGTGTGTTGTATGCAATGGTACGGTAAGGAGGAACAAAATTAGCCAATTCACTCAATCAGTTTGTGGTCGAATTGGGGATGCTAGTATTTGGCTCTACACTAGTGGGAGACATCATTAAAGCGTTGGTTTGCACGGGTGATGGAAAACTAGTCTGTTCACTAAACGAGTTCAATGGCATGCCATACGTATAATGTTCTATATTAGAGGTAGTAGGCGCCGATGTACTAGCTACATGTGCAACATGAGATGATGATGCGATACTAACATTTTTAGCTTTAGACAAATTTTCTTGGATCATGTATTGCATATCATTTTTTAAGACCCTTTTCATGTTGTCAAAATAATATGAAAGGTCTTCAAAAGTAGCGGGAGAGCGTGAAGATGTTCTTACATTGGCAGCGCCCATGGCTGCATCGTTGTCGACGGCCAGAAGAACGAGCTCCTTCACTTGAGAGATCGCGCCTTGGCGGTCCTTTTTGAAACACTCCAAATACTCTTGCAGCTCTCGCTCCTTGCGCGCTTTGCGCGTCTCTTCGGAGGCTCTCCGGTGTTCTAAGAACCCCTTGCACGCCTCCTCGGGCAACTTCTCCAAGGATGATATGACGATGTTTGTCGTGGAGATCTCGGTGGTCACGGTGAAAACGACGATTCGGTTTATGTAACCGAAATAACTTCTCTAACGGAGTCGCCAAAAAGTGTGTTGACGCCGAATCGGGTCCGGACCGACACACCGCTCGCACGTCCGTATGCGAAAACGCCGGCGTCTCGTCAACACCGGGTTGAGGAAGCACCTGGAAAATCCCGCCTCGGGAGGGACCCCGTCGGAGGAGGATTGGCCTAGGGTTGATCCGAGCTCGGTCAGGCCAGCCGGATCGTCCTCAAACGTCGCCGGGACAAAAGAAGAACAGCAAACGAGAGTCGAGTAAGGGGATCAGGGTTAGAGAAACTCAAAGTGTAAAGACAAATGGTTTGATCGATTGGGATGCCCCTCAACCGGCCATAGGCCTCTGATTTATAGAGGTGAGATGGTCTTCTCCCGCAAGGCAACATATCACTTAAGTTAAAAAAGAATTTAAAATTGATCTGCTAAAAACTTTCTTAAATCGGCACTATCGGAGTTTTCGGTAAAGTGCCGGACACTCCGATAACCGGAGTCTCTGATATGACGCCGAAGGCTTCGTCGTGTAAATCCGAGAACTTTAGAGGGCCTGCCGGACCCTCGCGCTGTGCCGGACATTCCGGTGTACAAAACAACAGAACCCGAGAGGGCTTATCGGACAGTCCGGTACAGTGCCGAATACTCCGGTGGGCCGAGTGCCCAAATCCGAGAGGGGTTACCGGACAATCTGGTAAAGTGTCAGACACTCCGGTGGGCCGAGTGCCCCAAACCTGAGAAGGACTACCGGACAGTCTGGCACCATGCCGGATACTTCGATGGGCGAAAGTGCTTAAACTCGAGAGGGCTTATACCAAACACTCCGATGAGACCATTTTTGGGTGTCAAGAGATCCCAAAGAAGATTGAGATATTTTTTAAAGTATCATAATTGAATCTACCAAAGTGCATTAGCTTACTTGCATTCATGTAACAACAACCCTGATTGGGTTCATGAGCAGCATATTGACACACCTACAGCAAAAGGAACAGGAAAATTGGCATTAGCATTCAGCTGAGAACAAGGCTGACAAGTGGTAAGCTTAGAAGTCAGAATAATCATCATGTGTGAAAAATGAGAATGGATACAACAATGCAAATAAGACCAATGGAGACGTTCAACTAAATTTCAGTTACCCAGACAGGGCAGCGACAGTGAGTCAGTGCTTTGAACACCGGCTAATATATTGAGAGATCAAGAGGGGGTATGTGTAGGGAGAAAATGGCTTAACCAAAAGACTCACGGGATTATCGTAGTTCGGGTGTTCGTGCCCTACGTGTAACAAGAGAAAGTCGAATGTATTGAGCCTTGAGGTCTGGGGTTCAAGAAATTTAAGGCTTTGGCCTTGTGCGAAGTGTGATGGAGAGTACTGCGTGAGCTAGATGGTTGTATGAGCTTGAACTTGTGTAAGGGGTCCTTGTGTGGCCTTATATGGGATTGACTGGGTGAAGGTTACAAGTAAGTTAGAGTGATAAAAAGAGCTCGGTCCACGGATTTTTTCACAAATTTTATCAACCTTTATTAAATCTTAGTTCAAAAACAAATAGAAATTGAGTCCAATCCTATTTCAATCCGGCTCTCACTATTTTTACTTCATTTTTTTTACCCGTTTTCACTTTTTTATAAATATTTTATAAAAAATAGAAATCAAAATTATATTTTAAAGATCATGTCATTGTTCAAAATAATTTCCTTTTTATACCAGAGGAGGTACTTATCTAGGGGTCTTGAGTTTTTTTTAGCCTCTCATCTATATGATACAGCTGTAGTATCTATATCCACGGATCAAACCCGGGCGGCTGCGCTGGCACCTGGAGCCACTAGCCTAGCCGTTGGTTTTATCTGTTCCAAACCACTAGCTATAATTTTAACAGAATAGCGAGTATCCTTAATGGTTTGGATAAGGGCTCATGTAAGCGCTCTCTCAAATTTTAAATTATTATCGCTATGATAAGAATTCCAATTAAAAATGAGATAATAAAGCTACTATCTTAACCACAATAATTTAAGAACAGAATGACTGCTGACTAGCATAGTTTAGCCGATTCAAGCGTAAGTTTAGAGCACGTTTGATCCGATCGACTAAGAATTAGTTTATTTTCTTCAAACAGGTAAACCAACAGAGAGACTAATTTTTAGTCCATTTAGTGGACTAATTGTTTTTTAATTAGTCGATTTAGAGAGACTAATAGGGACTAACAATACGTGAATACAATAAAAGTCAAAATTACCCTCAACTATTAACGGTTTATTTTCTAATTTCATGTCGGAATCTAACAAAAACACGGACGTACAGCAAGTATGGTTCTTGCATGCACAATTGTCTCCAACCTACCCAATTCCGGCGCCGGCAACCCCTCATCGTCGACGCCCCACACGCCGTCGTGCGCTATTTTCGTAGTTCTTGGACGCGCAAAAAAGAACTTTAATATTTAATTTTTTTGAAATCTCTCCATTATGTGGTATTAAAATTTGTAATATAATCCTACTAGATTATAAAACTTACGATGATATAGGAAAAAATTGTTCGTAGATATCAATGTAGATCGGTTATTTGTGTGACAACTTTACGATGTCAACGGATATGTAGATGGTATTAAAATTTGTGATAAAATTACTTCAATGTGTTTTGTCAAACAACGGAGTGAAAACATACCTAATTACTTCAATGTGTGGCACCCATAACATAAATATGTCGCTCTAATTACACTATAATATATTTGTAATAAATAAAGAGTAAATTTCACAAATCTACAACTATTTGTACCATTGTAACACAAAACTACAACTTTTGTGACTTAGTTCACAAAACTACAACTTTTTGGTATATGTTTGAATGACATGTGGGGCTAGCATATGTAGCATTGGTGTGATTGATATATGAGGCCATACAATAAAAGTTGCAGTTTCTTGATATATAAGGTCAAAATATTTGTAGTTTTTTAAAATAAATCATAAAAATTGTAGTTTTATGTTACAATGGTATAAATAGTTGTATATTTTTAAAATTTACTTATAAATAAATGATAGAAGTAAACTTGAGAAAATGACAGCAACATTAGAGAAATTTTAAATACAAGTCATGTATTCAAACAGACAGGAACTAATAATTAGTCAAAAACAAAACAAATATTTTATTAAATAATTGACTAACAATTAATCCTCTCTCCAAAACAGATAGCCCTTACTCACGATAAACACTACTGGTTGAAGCGCAAGCAGTTGGAACGGACGCTCGTGCGTATAAATGTTCAAAACGACGTTGAGTCAAACGTACGTTACTGCTACGCACGATTGGACGGCTTATCAACCGATCGCGGACTATTACCTCGTCCGTTCCGCGTCTCAATCAATCGCGTTCGCTGTGCATACTCCACCACCCAAGCCGCTTTTCTTACCCAAATTCATACACACGCCGCTCCGATCCAACACCTGTGCCGGATTTAGTTAAGCGATAAGATAAACAAGTGGAACAAGTGGCGCATGATTAGCTGCCGAATCCTCTGCGCCTGATCCGGGGCAGAGAAGAGGGAGAAGATCGCGAGAGCGACACGGACGTCGGGAGTGGCAGCGCGCGTCGCTTTCCTAGCTGGCTTAGCCAGTGCGAGTTGCGACGCCGAGGTTCGTGAGTGGCCTGGAGCTGGATGGAGCTCCTTCGTCCGGAAGCAACCGAGAGCTCGGCTTTGGGGGCGAAAAGGGTGTTGATACCTCGACGGGTTTGACGTGGGACGGGTTAGAGGAGACACGCACGCGGAGTCCAGTTGTGGCGAGCAGGAGATAGGAGCAGATGGCAAGTCGTCGTCCAATAATTTGAGAAAAGGTTTTGAACTGGTGATGAAGGCGAAGAGGAGGACGAAGAAACGTCCCAAAGAGCTAAAGGCGAGGAGAGACGCGTGCGTGCTGGGAAGAAGAGGCGTCCGGGGCTTTTTGACCCACGCACGACACGCAAGTTCTTTTTTACTAGTTTATTTGTCCTCCTGGATCCACCTACGGCTGCTACAAGATCGCGGGTGGTGAACCGGTCGACGTGCACGTGCGGCTGCCGGGGCCGGAGCCGGTGGACGCCGAGACGCTGGGCGGCGAACGCATCTTCGCCGGGACACCACGGATCTCTGGATTTGTTACGCCCCGCGCCACCGACATTAGTCTATGGAGATTCGTGGATGGACGACCGTACCAGCAGTTCTCGGCGCCTCCACGACGACCGCAGTGGCGAGCGGTTGCCCGCGTTAGAAGTTTACCGCCATCCAATGCCCGAGGGACGTTATCGTCATTTCGTGTCACCAGTCACCACCGCGTCCTTTTAAATAGAGCGCTCCAAAAGTATCACCTTCTCTTGGAGAGCAGACAGGGAGAGAGGACAGCAAAAACCAGAGCGCTCGGGGCACCGGATTTGGTACGCTCGCTCGCTGGCCGCGCGTACGAAGCACACGCGTACACGCCCCTAGGCACGTGTCGTAGCACCCCGCGCGCCGGCGACGATGACGCGGCGGTGCTCGCACTGCAGCAACAACGGCCACAACGCGCGCACCTGCCCTGCTCGCTCCGGCGGCGGCGGGGTGAGGCTGTTCGGCGTGCGCCTCACCTCCGCGCCGGCGCCGGCGGCGATGAAGAAGAGCGCTAGCATGAGCTGCATCGCGTCGTCGCTCGGGGGCGGGTCCGGGGGCTCGTCGCCGCCGGCTGGAGGACCAGGCGTGGGCAGAGGAGGAGGAGAGGGGTACGTGTCCGACGACCCGGTGCACGCGTCCTGCTCGGCGAATGGCCGCGCCGAGCGCAAGAAAGGTGACATTTTTCGGCCTGCATCGATTCCATTTCTTTGCTTATGCTGCTCGGTAGAGATTTCCCTCTCCCCGACACACGTGTCCTGGGTGAGTTGCCTCCATGAACGAGCTTGTGTTCATTTGCTTCTTTCGCGTTCTTGGCGTTCCACTTCGATCTACATACGGCCTCGTGGGTACACGGAGCCCTGTCAGCGGCAGGGTAGTTGTTTGATAGCGCTGCAATCTTCTCTTCAAGTATCGCGTTGTATATGAATATGAAGTTTTGAACTATGATTTGCATAGTCATACTCTGATATGTCCATGTATCTATTTTTTATTTTCAGTTTTTCTTTCCCACGGTCCAGTAATCTGCAACCAAAATGGCAAGACTGAATATATTGTCAAAACCACATAGCTACAGTGCGTGGTAGGACCCTGTTCCATTTGAAATGCAATCAGACTTACCTTAGGAAATTACAGAAAAAAATAATCTATTGTTGCCAAATATAAAATATTTTTGACAACATGGTATAGGAATCAAGCTCCTTTTTACAATCATTTATGCTTGACTCAAGGTTTTGGCGCTATTATTGTTGAGGATGGACCGATGGAAGAGTCCTTGGAAACGATCGAGAATGGCCGACACAGATCAGTTTCCCACCTGATTAGGCTACGTGGCCCTGTGCATCGCAATACCTGTATTGATCACATCCCACGATAGTCAGTGGCTGACTGGCTGGCCATGACTACAGAGCCCCACAAATGCCTCCATCTTGTCTCTTTCACCTTTATTTAACCATCCGATCCTAAAAGAATCTAGCCATATCATTTCCCAGTTGCTTTGACCAGTCCTAAGCGTGCATATGACGCTTTTCTAATGTATCTGTCTTTGTATAGATATGTATTTTTATCTGTGTTATCGTGCCAGTAAGTGCATTATTGGCACTTGGCTTTAAAAAGACCATAGGGACCAATCATCTTTACAGTTTGCTTATAGGGTCATTTGCCTTTTATTTTCTTTGGTGTTCAATCGACTGTGCTAATTGTTATCAGATGATGCAAATTATCTTTCGTCAGTTTTATGAGAGAAGCCACAGCCCGTAACTCTCCTCTCTAATATATTGGTCAAACTTAATTTCGTCTCGACCATCTCTAGAAATGCATTTAGCGACATAGAGAGTATGCGCATATGATTCTTCTGTATGTGACTTTTTTTTAAACTGTGCTGTATGTGACTTTGGCCAGATGATGTTTTTATTATGCTCAGTGGCTCATTATTTTTTCATAACTATTAATTTGGATGGTATTGAACCGTGTTGTCTATTTTAAGTGGTCTATTGTACTGTATATTAACTATATATGTGGTTTCAAAGTTGCAATACAGGTCCCTTTAGCTTGATACTTTTAGGACATTATTGAGGAGCAACTCTGGGCTGCATGCTGTTTTGAAGTTGCAGCTAGGGGATATTTTAGGTAGATAAGTTGGAAAGGGTAGATCCATATACTGACTAAACTTTTTTTTTTTTGGTACACATAGAATAAAATTTATTAACTAAAATGCTTTCGTATATCTGAGTGTCCATGCATGTAGGACTATCAGACTGGCTCTTTTTACATCTTGTGTTCTTGCTCATATAAGCATCTTCCTACATAACCACTTTGTCTATTCGAAGCCCTCTTAAGCCACAAGCATTTTAAGGAGTAATGCATGTACAAGCTTGAGCTTCTTAGTAAAATATCTGAAAAGCAGCAACAACGTTGACATGAAGATTATCGTTGTCATTCTTAACATGACCGGAACACTTCTATACCCCATATGAAGTTGACTGAGTAACGGGATTGATATTTTCAGTCTTATGGACCTTCTCCTTGACAACTTTTCACATCATCCATATTCAGCATACAATTATTCTAATTTTGAAAGGGGGTCATCACATGTCAGTTTGCTTACCTTTCCTATTTCTGACACTTACCATGAGGGTGTGGTCTTTTGCAAGACTTTAATATCAGCAGTGAAACCCTCCATATTCGATTGGATTAATGAGAGGTGGGAAAGTTCATTTTCTGTTCTTTATATAGAACTACCGGCTTGATGCTGGGTAGTCTCTGGCATTAGAGATGGATGCTACTCCTACTTAAAATAATAGGATATGTGCTAATATTATAATGAATAAACCTCAAGCTTCTGATTTTTTTTATCTCATGGTCTTCTGTAATGAATAAAATATACTTCATGTGGTTTTCTGTATTGGTTTCTCAAAGTCATGTGGTACACACTGCACAGCTTTCTAACGATTACTACCGTGCTTCAGGTACACCTTGGACTGAAGAAGAGCATAGGTTGTTTCTGATGGGTCTGCAGAAGCTAGGAAAGGGAGACTGGCGTGGGATATCTCGTAACTTTGTTGTTTCTAGAACTCCAACTCAGGTGGCCAGCCATGCCCAAAAGCACTTCATTCGACAGACAAACTCATCAAGACGGAAAAGGCGATCAAGCTTATTTGATATGGTCCCTGAAATGGTATGCTCTTTCCTTTCCTATGATGCAACAACAAAGCCTATTTTTTTATTTTATTCCTTGTAGCACTTTAAATAATATCCCATCTCATAAAAAGAAGAAGAAAAATCTATTAGTGGCCTATCCTCACCATCACACCATGGGTCTTTATCATGATTTCTCTGTTTCCTCTTCATCTGCAGCCAATGGAAGAGTATCCTATTTCAGCGGAACAATTTCCTTGTGAAAATAATCAAGATGAGGCTACAAGTTCAAATCATTTGCCATCCCTACATGTTGGGCTACAGAAGGAAGCAGAGTTTGCTGCACAGCTGCCAACTTTGCAGTCAAGGCAGCATGAGGGATCTGAGTTCGCAGAACCTTCATTGCCACTTGCCGATATGGAGATGAATCCCAGTGTACCATTCAATGCCATAACTGCCTCGACTGTGCCAGCATTCCATCCAGCATTACCCCCTGTTCCACTGACTCTTTGGCCTCCAAACATTGCTAACATGGAGGATACAGGCACACCCCATGAAATTCTAAGACCCACTCCCCTGAAAGGTAAGGAGGTGGTTAAGGCAGATAATATTGGTTGTATGGCTAAGCTCAGGATTGGTGAGGCTGCCTCTGGATCCATGGAACCTACTGCCCTTTCCCTTCAGCTTATTGGGTCGATGGATACAAGGCAATCAGCATTCCATGCGAGTCCACCGAGGACTAGACCTGATCTAAGCAAGAGAAACAGCAGTCCAATTCATGCTGTTTGATGGAGCATGAAAGGGACCCATTGGATCAAGTCTTACAGATGATATTTATGGTTCCAAGATATGGCAATTATCTCAGAATCTGAGCATGGACTCCTGTATCTCCTTAGTTTTTCCGTTTCCAGCTTATGTTTTTTGTCATCGACAAAAGTAGAGATATAGATGTCAATGAAATAGTAGCATGTAGTTCATGTTTAAACACACTGTTGCCTGATGGGATTATACATGCATCAACCTTTTCTGATCTATATTCCATGCATTATGCATTGGAAAATTGGCTGTACTTTTTTACATAAGTGCTAGATTTAGATGTGAATTTTTTACCACATTTTTTAAAAAATAAATGAGTATATTTGTGTTCTATTGAAGTTTGATGGGATGATTTAATCGGTTTTCCTTTTTCACTTCCTTTTTCTGGATCAAAGGATACTGAACTTAGGCAGTGTTTGGTTGGGGAGCGGTAACGTAAACGTAATGGGTAACAAAAAACACTGTAATCAAAGGATACTGAACTTTGCTTGGTTTGGTTTTGTAACGGTTTCTGATTCTAATACGTTTGTTTCAAAGAAAATGTAACGAAATAAAATTTTGCAGATTAACATTGCATTGTTGGCTCTGTTGTGTTGTCCTATGAGCAAGATCGGGAGAGTGCTGTGAGGGAGAGAGAGGCTTTTACCGTCGGTGGTCGGCACGGCCGGTGCGGAGGAAGTCTCTGCCATGCCCGCTCCTTTATCGGTGACGTCCGCGCTAGGGCGGCGAAGGTTGGAGAAAAGGAGCGGGGTTCTCAGTTGTTGGCGAGCTCGAGGTCGGCGTCGTCGACGGTGTGACGGCGGTGATGGGGAGTCCCGTCGCTGGCAGCGCTCCTTTAGATCGGTCTAGGGTTTGGAGTGTCAGGTGGGGTTGCGGCGACAGCCAACCTCGTGGTGCGTGCCCCGGCCCTCACTTGTCCTTTTATTGTGGCGCTGTGCGACAGAGGTCCACCAGCCATATGGGCTGGTCGCTCCCGATCAGGGCGCGTATTATCAAGGCGGCCAACTGGATGAGATCATTCTAACATTCTCTCCTTTGATCTCAGTCTATACGTTTAACTTTAAATTTTATGCTTTTAACTTTACTCATTCCATCACAGATTAGCACATAGAACATGTCTCATCGTTACGGTCAATCGCCAATAGATTTGACAGTTACAATACACCTCTCTGTTCTGAAAGTTACTTATTTTTGGGCCATCTTTTTGTCCAGAAATCATATGCTTTCCTTTAAACCCATGCCGGCTAAATGTTCTCTGAACACGTTGGGTGGTAAGCCTTTTGTAAGCGGATCTGCTAATATCTTTGCGGTACTTATATGCTCAAGACTTATAATATGATTTCAAACTTTATCTTTCATAACATAGTACTTTATGTCAATGTGTTTGGCAGCACTACTTGACTTATTGTTGTGGGCATATGTTACTGCTGGTTCATTATCGCAGTACAACTTAAGTGGTCTATTGATGTCATCAACCACTTTTAAACCGGGTATGAACTTTTTTAGCCAGTTCACCTGTCCCGTGGCCTCATAACATGCTACAAACTCAGCATACATTGTGGACGATGTAGTGACGATTTGCTTTGAGCTTTTTCACGATACAGCCCCTCCTGCGTGAGTGAACACATACCTAGATGTCAATTTTCTATCATCTCTCGTATAATCAAAATTTGTGTAACCCACTATATGAAGCGAATCTGATCTTTTATATGTCATCATGAGACTTTTTGTTCCTTGCAAATAACGTAATACTTTTTTTTACCAATTTTCAGTGCTCTATTCCAAGATTGCTCTGGAATCTGCTAAGTAACCCGGTAACAAACGCTAAGTCAGAGCGCGTATACACTTGAGCATACTGTAACCTTCTGACAGCTGAAGCATATAGAACCGCTTTCATTTGCTCGATCTCATATTGGTTCCTGAGGTATTGAAAATTTCCATATATGTCGCCCTTGACTATAGGAGCAGGTGAAGGACTATATTTATGCATACCGAATTTTTTTAAGATCTTTTTTATGTATGTCTTTTGTGACAGTCTTAATACCCTTTTATTTCCATCTTGATGAATTTCAATCCCTAGAACAAACGAAGCTTCACCAAGGTCTTTCATATCAAAATTCGAGGACAAAAACTTCTTCGTTTCTAGTAGCAGACTGACATCATTACTAGCCAGTAAGATATCATCCACATACAGGATTATGAAGATAAACTTTTTATTCTTAAACTTTGCATAAACACAATTGTCCTCTACATTCTCTTTAAACCCAAATTTTCTTATTGTACTATTAAACTTCAAGTACCACTGTCTTGAAGCTTGTTTTAACCTATAAATTGATTTATTTAGGTGGCATCTCATTCGTTCATTTTCTTCCACGACAAAACTTTTCGGTTATGCCATGTAAATATTTTCCTCCAAATCTCCATTGAGAAATGTCGTCTTTACATCCATCTGATGTAATTTTAAGTCATAATATGCTACTAATGCCATTATGATTCTAAAGTAATCCTTACACGAGACTGGAGAAAAGGTCTCATTGTAATCAATCTCTTCTCTTTGCGTAAAACCTTTTGCCACAAGTCGCGCTTTATTTCTTTCTACATTCTCTTGGGAGTCTAAGTTTGGTTTTGTACACCCATTTACAGCCTACTGTTTTGCCTTCTTTAAAAATTATTTTTAAGTTTCAGACTTTATTAGCCTTCATGGACATTATTTCTTCTTCTATGGCGTAAAGCTATTTTGAAGAATATTCACTTCTCATGGCTTCTTCAAATGAGGTGGTATCATACTCTATTTAAAATTTCTCTGTATGATAAATTTCATAATCATCAGGAATATCTGATCTTTTAACTCTTTGAGACCTCCTCGAGGCCTCCTCATTTGACACATTTTCTGTTTGAGGCTGTTGTTGCTCCCCCTCGTGTGTGGCAATGGGTTCTATAGGATTCTAAAGAATAGGATTCTCATCCATATTCATTGTTGCTACAGGAGAAACAATAATAGGTGCTGACACCACAGTGTCTTACATTGTCGGTGCAGCAACAGCAGTCAGTGAGAAAAATAGCTCTTAAATCATCAGAGTGGGCGCATATGCCCGCTTCTCTTCAAGGTCAATTCCTCGAGCTAGCATGCTCCCCTTCATGATCTCATCCTCTAAGAAGACAGCGTGTCTTATTTTCTACAAACTTTGTATATCTGTCTGGACAGTAGAAACGAAAACTTTTTAACTTTTCAGGTTAGCCAATAAAATGGCAACTTACTGTTTTCTGATCAAGCTTTCTAATGTTTAGGTTAAATACTTTAGCCTCAGCAGAGCTCTCCCACACACGTAAGTGGTTTAGTGAGGGAACTCTTCCTGTCCACAATTCGTACGTTGTTTTGGGCACCGACTTACTTGGTACTCTATTGAGAATATGAATGGAGGTTTTTAACGCCTCCATCCACAAACTCAATGGTAAAGAAGAATAACTCATCATGCTTCGCATTATATCCATCAAAGTACGATTACGTCTTTCAGCTACTCTATTTTGCTGAGGTTCGCTCGGTGTAGAATAATGAGCTACTATGTCATTCTCCTGTAAGAACTTTACAAAAAGTCTTAGAAACTTAGCCATATGGGGTATGCCGACCGTAGTACTCTCCCCCACGGTCAGATCGAACTATCTTAATCTTTAAATTGTGTTGGTTTTCAACTTTAGCCTTAAATATTTTGAATTTATCCAAAGCTTCTGTTCTTTCTTTGATTGGATAAATATAGCCATAACAGAAGTAATCATTCGTAAATATTATAAACGAGTGATAACCATCCACACTTTTCACAGGAAATGGACCACAAATGTCTGTGTGAATAATTTGTAGAATTCATGTGCTTCTTTTGACATCTTTTTTAATTTTCTTTACATACTTTCCTTTAATGCACTCTCTGCATTGTTCTAAATCTGAGAACTCTAATAGAGAAAGAATATCATTCTTTATTAATCTTTTTATTCTCCCCTCGAAATATGGCCTATAAACGACAGTGCCATAATTTCAACGAAGTATCATGAGTTCTCTTTCGTTTTCTGTTTACATTCGAAGACAAAGTTTCATTCACTTTGTCGCACGCAACGTTCCCATCATCGCATACAATATTCACATCATCACGTAGTGATAACAAGTAAAGCTCATTTTATAAGATGGCAAGACCAACACATTCTTTATTAAACATTATTTCGCACTTGCCATTTCCAAAATGACATACCATCATTGTCCAAACATGAAACACTAATCAAGTTTCTCTGTAAAGAGGGAACATAAAGAATATCTCTAAGTAAAAGAGTGAAGCCATCAGCCAACTCTATTGAAAGATCGCCAACGGCTTTAACATCTGCTTAGACTCCATTTGCGACTTTAACGCATCTTTCTTTTCTTTGCGTAGTCCTCGTCGAACAGAATCTCTGCAAAGAATTATGAAAGTAATAATGTTCTCATTTTTCTTTGCCATGATCATCTTTAAGTAATCGGAACAATTTTTCTTGTAATGTTCTGTCTTCTTGCAGTGAAGACACTGATATTTCTCCACAGCAAACTTGTTATGTTGAGACTGATGTATCATAGGAGCTTTTTCTTATTATCTTTCACATAGTTGATGGAACCACTATGTGAAGCTTTTATTCTTTCCTCCTCTTGCACACACATAGCAATGAGCTTCTCTAAGTTCCATTTCTCAGGCTTTATGTTGTAGTTAACAACAAAAGTATCAAACTCTTTGGGCAAGGAAGCAAAAATTAGATGAATAAAAAACTCATCCTTGAGAGCCAGATCTATTGGTTTCAGCTTAGATGCCAAATTGCTCATTCTTAGTATGTACTTTCTTATGCCACTGCCACCACCAGAGTACATTTCTGTCAGAAGGTACTTAATCAGCTGTGTTGCATATATCTTTGAAGAAACAGTGAACTGATTCTTTATTTTGTCAAGGTACTCTGTTACAGTGTCATACTCTGTGATTAAGCCCACAATTGTAGGCTCAATTATATTTTTTATCACAGTCAAACATTTCTTGTTGGCTGTGACCTATTTTATATGCTTAAGGTCATAGGACATATTTAATGGAGCATAATCTATCTGTCTAGTCTGTCAAGTAGCATCAGCCTCATTTTTTTTCTCATTGGCTCCTCAGATTCAGTGAGACATGCTGTGGTGAGAACCCAGTCCACCTCAGTCAAGATAAACGCTAAGTCTATCTTTTTTTCACTCACCGTAGTTATCTTCTTTAAGAGTGAGGATCTCTTTGATACAACTCATCAAGTTGTATCCAGCTGAAAATAATTCAAGTAAAGTGAGAACAAAACAACAACATCATATGTCTTAGTTCCAACGTTGGTCAAAATTAAGACATACAATTTGTTTATACATTAAATCTACATCACTGTTAGACAGAAATAGAAATAATGCATAAAAAAGTATGAATTAAAAAATTATAATAATGTTATTATCAACATTGGTCAAAAAATAACAATATCATAATTATCCAAAATTATATCTATTTTTTCCAAAATTAAATTCTTCCGTTGGTTCGAATTTAATAATGAAATTAACAAATTTAAATACGCAGCAGAAAATAAAATCTTATCTATTTTTCAGAAGCAATTATTGTACTTTTTTTATTCTGTCAAAAATATTCCGTTGGTTCAATTTTTGACAGAAATAATTAAGCAAAATTAGCAAAATTATCAATTAAAATGCTTCTGAAAAAATAAAAAAAAATAATTCTTTAAATTGGGCCGAAATTCCTACACAGCCCACTGTCTACAGTAGCGCACGCGCGGCCCAGCAACTCTTTCGGCCCAGCTTCCAACACCGCGAAAATTCGGCCTAGACAACCTGGGCTCGAGCCGCCTTTTCTCTCCCCCGCCTGGGCCAAATCCAGCCTAACACGACTCCGATCGTTGGATTGAAGACCGACGGTTCAGCGTGTAAGTCGGATGTATAAAAGTCCCCGTCGCGCTCCCCCCCCCTCGAAAACCCTAATCACTTCACCCCACCCCGCTCTCTCTCGCTCGGCCTCTCTCTCGCGGCGGCGGCGGTATTTCGCCGGAGCGCCGTGCGTCGGCCATGGCGCCGCCGCACGGCCCTTGCCAGCGCACGTGCTCACCCGAGGGGTGAGCGTGCCGCCGTCAAGGGGTGGTGCGCGCGGCGCCTCTTTGACCAGCGCTCGAGGACCCGAGCGGCGACGCGGCCGGCGACGATGGTCAATGGTCGTGTCGACGGCGAGGTGAGGCCAAGGTGAAGGTGAGCTTTTCTTTTTCCCGTTCCGGTCGCCTTTTCTTTAGTCGCGGGTTAGGGTTGGGGATAGGGGTTATGTGGCTCTCGATCTACTCAATAGGGATGCTCTGGTACCATTGTTGGCTCTGTTGTGTTGTCCTATGAGCAGATCGAGAAAGTGCCGTGAGGGAGAGAGAGGCTTTTACCGTCGGTGGTCGGCACAGCCGGTGCGGAGGAAGTCCCTGCCATGCCCGCTCCTTTGTCGGTGACGTATGCGCTTGGGCGGTGAAGATTAGAGAAGAGGAGCGGGGTTCTCAGTTGGTGGCGAGCTCGGGGTCGACGTCGTCGACGGTATGGCGGCGGTGATGGAAAGTCCCGTCGCTGGCAACGCTCCCTTAGATCGGTCTAGGGTTTGGAGTGTCAGGTGGGGTTGCGGCGGCGGTTAACCTCGTGGTGCATCCCCCGGCCCCCACCTGTCTTTTTATTGTGACGCTGTGCGACAGAGACCCACCAGACATATGGGCTGGACGCCCTCGATCAGAGCGCGTATTGTCAAGGGCCCAATTGACCGTTGGGTCAACTGGATGAGATCGCTCTAACATGCATCAGATTGCCAGACAACAATCGGGCAGTAGAGCATAAAAAATAGTAGAATGATGCACGAAGCAGTACTGGTAAAACACCAGAAACACAATTATCCTAAATCCAAAAAACGGGGGAAAACAGCACTGGTAGAACATCAGAAACAGTAGAATGATGCACGAAGCTATTGCCGGCAGTGAGGACCAAGGAGGGAAGGTGAGGAGGAGGGGTGGCGCTTGGCGGGGAGGTGGAGCGGCGCGCCGACGGGGTTGAGAAGGGCGGCTGCCGACGGGAACGAGGAGGGTGGCACACCGATGGGAACGAGAAGGGCGGCCGCTGACGGGGACAAGGAGGGGCGGCGCCGGCTGGGATGAGAAGGGAGGCCGCCGACGGGGACGAGGAGGGGCGGCGCCGACTGGGTTGAGAAGGGCGGCAACTGACGAGGACGAGGAGGGCGGTGCCGACTGGGATGAGGTGGGGCGGCGCGCCGATGGGGAGGAGGAGGGTGGGGCCCCGACGGGGACAAGAATGGCGACCGCCGGTGGGGATGAGGAGGGGCGGCGCGCCGATGGGAGGAGGAGGGAGGCGAGCCGACAGGGACAAGCAGGGTGGCGCGCCGACAGGGACAAGCTGGCGGGGAGGTGGGGCATGTGCCGCTGAGGATGAGAGGCAGAGCACTGCAGTGAAGGTGGAGGCGAGTATGCGGACGCTCCGTAACGAGAAGTGACTACGGTAGGGAAAGGGGTATTTGAAAGTAGAATGGACAGGTATTTGATTACGGAGTAGGACGAAACAAACATGTTTTAATAATTGGATAAAGTTGCAATGCAAATACGCTCAATGGTTGCAATGTATTCGACAGAAGAGCATTAGTGATATGCCAAGTTCTTGCAAGCACATATCTACTGATTCTTAGCCACGATGCAATTTATATGGCCCATATCTACTGATTCATGCGGTTGGGCCCATATCTAATAAGCATGAGCATTCTTAGCCCATGCAGCATGAATCATGGGCCCATATCTCCTGATTCTTAGCACCGATGCAAGCACCTGTTCATTGCGATCAGTCATGGGCCCAGCCGGGCTCGGCCCGAGGCCTAGAAGATATATATAAATTTTATTTTTCTCTAAAAATTCTAAAAAACTCATTATGTAGTATTTAAAATATTAATTTGAAACATAAATGGATCAAATTACATATATTTAACGATAAAATTCAAATAAAAGTCACATGGCCTACTTAGCTGTGCCTTACCAGGTCAGGCTGATAGGCTACGCGGGGCGAGTGTCATGCCTAGTCGGGTCAGATTAATTAGGTCGTGTCCGTGTTGAGCCAGTGGGCCTGCGATTAGACCCAGCACGACCCGTGTCGTGTTTTGAGCCGATTTGGCCCACATGACCAACGTGCTGTGCTGTGTTCGGGCCGAGCCAAAATAGCCAGGCTTTGTATCGGCCCATTTGGCCTAGCCCAATTGGCTACGTATAGTCATGGTACTGTTTCAATTTTTCTTAGATATTGCATGGCTTGGATATCTGGTGGTTTTATTTTTTAAGATAAAGTCTAATTTACTTCCCTCAAGTATACCCAAAGTTCAAATAACTCACTAAACTATGATTTGATTTATTTTATCTCGCTAAAACATGATTTTAAGTTAGTTTACCCCCTCATAAAATCTATTTTTCTAATTCTCGGTACATAAGTATCTTAAGATAAAAACTTTATGAGATGATAAAGCACATCATAACGTATGCATATTGAAAAAATGCACATCATAACGTATGCATATTGATAAAATGATTATAAATTTTTTATCATCTATAATATCTATATAAATACTACTCCATCCACTAAGAGTTATTATCATGATCTTCAATGAGTCACGTCATCTTTAAAGAGCAACCTTTAGATCATAGAATCTCCATCAAATCTGACCATTAATTATCTCATTCTTGGCGGTTGTTACTTCCACCAGGTGCTCAGGCATATGAATCAGCCCCTGGTCTTCTTCCGCGTGGGCAATGAAACATCTAAAAACTGATGCAATGAAAACCAGGCGCCCATCAATCCATGCCTCCCCAACCTCCAATCTCTTGGGGTCAGACTTCCCCTCCGGCTCCTGGTAAATCTTGCAGACAAAAGGCCAGATCATCTTCCTTTCCTTTTTTTTTCTTTTATCGATTTCTATGTTTGTCGCCTGTGAATCTTTTCATGCATTCCAAAGGTGACTTGATTCACGAGGTTAATGGTGACATTGGCCGCCAGTGATCAGGAGGTTTGGGGCTCTCAACGCAACTTGCGGACGGGGAAGTGATGCGCCGACAGCCAGCCAATTGCTCTGGGTATGTTCTCAGTTGACTTGCTTCCTGCTCATGTTGCTCCACCGTTTATTTAACCTGGTACCAAAAAATCACAAATTTTATTTTGAGTAGGTTGCCCATCCGTGCCTAGATGAATCAATCTTTTATTCATATAATATGTGCTATGTTGAATTGGTGAGATCTGAAATTTTATAGTCCTTAGTAGCTCAAAATTTACTCCATGCTATGTTGGCTCATATGCTGGAGCATGGGCAGGAGCGCTCGACATTTTTAAGTTTTAAGAAGGGGAGGACTATAATCTCCATATCAAGGTCCTTGCATCTGTATTAGGTAAAAAAACTTTTTTCTTTATTCATGTTTATAATTTTATTATGGATATTGAATCTTGACAGGGATCCAATGTCGCTAGGATAATTTTTTTGGTGCTCACTAAAAAAAAATGTTTAAAAATTAAAGAATTTTCTGACCAGTAGATATGAAAATTTGAACAAAATGTCATGTGAACAGTCATTTATTAAATTGCATTTTTATATTATCGTCTAATCATTTATAAATTTTCACGGCAACACGTTGGAGAATCAACTAGTTATTTTTATAAGAAAGACATTTAATAGTAAATTGATTTTTGGGATACAAAACTATGTGCAAAATAATAGTAAAAATTCATAACATATTTTTCTAATATGCGTTATGATATGTTTTAGCATCTCGTATAGTTTCATCTGATGTGCATATGTATAACATAATTAGATGAAATAATCTTTGCTTCATGAATTTTAAATTTTTTTTTACCAACTCAGTTGGAGATGCTCTAAACCTCCTTGACTGATCGCATCGATGCCGGCCCAACTTCCGACTCACTCCAGCTCACCCATGGCCTACCCTGACTGCCACCGACAAGCAGGCCCCCACCTGTCATCCTTCTCTTCGGGTGAGCCACCCGGTCTGCGCCGTCTCCACCCAAAGTTACCGCCAATTCTGCGATCTTCCCTCCCAAATCCCGCAGGTGGGGCTCAGGAACAGGAATAGAGGAGATGAGAATGGGATTTGTAAAATATAAAGGGCCGGTTGGATTCCTTTTGTTTAAGAAGACTTGAAATCTATATAAAAATTAAAAAATTAAGCTATTTAGTTTGAAATTTGATATTTTATAACTTTCTTAAGCTCACAGGTAAGCTTACTTCAATTTATAGGACGAGAGATGAAGATGAATTTTATAGATCATTATACTATAATTCTATTTTTCAACTTATAACACATTTTTTAACTCACTTACCTATAATAAAAATGCAATATATAAATAAGTATATCTTTTGTATACCTAAATTGTAATTATACAATTTTAACTTAATTAATTTATACTTAAATTGTAATTATCAGAATGAATTCAATTCAAAAAATTCAAACGAGCCATAAGAGACATTTGGACTCCTTATTCATTTATTTCCTCCATTCTTAAATTAATGCCTTCGTTGACTTTCAACGTCAATTTTTACCATTCGTCATATTAAAAAAATTTGATAAATATCATATATTTTATTACAATTTGATTTATCATTAGAGTTATTTGAATCACAACTTAAATTTTTACAAATTTGAATTATATTTTAAAAAGACGAATGATCAAAATTAATTTAAGAACGAAGGGAATATGAGCCGACTGGATATTTCAAACAGAAAATTTCTTATTAAAAATTTATCTCTTCCTTTATTTGTCATGAAAATTATTCTGTTCTCTTATTTACCACTAGTCTCAATATTCTAATGCTACGGTTTAAAAAAATATTAACTTAAAAATAATATATTAATATTTAAAAGAATTTGTTTAATTTTTCAACAATTTTTTTTAATCTAATATTTTTTTTTCTGGTACTTGTGTTTTAACTAACAATGTCCGTATGGGCACAGGATCTGAGAGATTCGCAAGAGCTCATTCGTTATATTTGTAAGGGGTATTTATAGAGATATTTCATCTGTCAAATTTGTAAAAAGAGAAGACTATAAGTGCATTTTTCATATGCAGAGAGTGTAACCCATTTTTGTTGCGACCAATTTACCGTGTGTATGCAGAAAAGAAAATTATGCTTTTTAAGAGTAGAGAAGAAATTATTTTAATTTTTTCTTTAATTTGACATTACCGTCATATGCTGATGGAATTTTTTTATTGAAAATTAGGGGAAAATTGAAAATAATGGTAAATAAAAAAAATTTGATGACAAATAAAAAATAGATAAATTTACGCAACCAGTTAAATACCGAGCCAGCCCGCCGCCTCTCAACCGAGCCGCAACCCTAATCATCAATTCTACCGCCGCCACCGATTTCGAGCTGGGTAGTTGTCTCTACGATCGGGAGGTTGGAGATCTTAGGAGAGGGGAGGAGGGGATCTGTTCTCTATTGGTGTTAAGTAGGGCGGCATGTCCGTGTCCGCCGCAGGGGTGAAGCTGATGGACCCTACCGAGAGGGTCGAGTTCTAGAAAGATGGGATACAAGATCCAACCACAAAAGCCGGAAGGTTCGTGTCTTCCTTTTACTTGCGAATCTTTTGCTCAGTTAACTTAGATCAGTGAGTTATTCACCCGGACACAATTGGCCATATTTAGTAATCGTTTTTTAATTTAACTTCACAAAGCCACAACTATTTGGTCCATCGTATCAAGGAATCACCACTTCTAGCTAGAATTAGTTTCGTAGAACAATGACTATTTGTGTTCTTTGTATTGATGATCGCATCTTTTTCGCCTGGTTAATATAAAACTATTTTTTTAGAGAAATTAACAACAAAAGGACAGACCTCCGCAATTTAGCATTCTGTTATTTTTGGAGTTAATACTGTTTGTTGGGACAAAAACACCCCCTCTTCTTGAATATAGTCTAGCTGGCCACTGCAGGAGCTAGAATCCTGACTCTACGTCCTACTCTTGCACTAGAACTCGAGTAAATAGTAAGGGGTCGGGTGCAATACCATGAGAACGATGGTAACACGGAGGACTTGATTTAGATAGGTTTGAGCCATCGAATAGGTATAATACCCTATGTCTCGTGTTCCTGGATTATATTGGAGTAAATTTCACAAAACTACATGTATTTTAGGAATATTATCACAAAACTACAGGTTTAAGATTTAATTTCAGAAAACTACAGATTTGCTATAGTAACTTTCAAAATCATTGCATAAAATGTTTAGTTTTGTGATAAATTGAAAATAAAATCTATAGTTTTGAGATAAATTGGATACAAAACCTATAGTTTTGTGATAAATTAGATATAGAATTTGTAGTTTTTTGAAATTATTGCTTAAATCTGTAGTTTTTTTATAATAGTTATAAAATACATGTAGTTTTGTGAAATTTACTCATTATATTGCTTATTGCAGTTGTGGTTATGTTTTTGAGGGGGGGGGGGGCTCCCTTATATATCAGGGGGTGCAGAGTTGCATGGCAAATTTTCTAGTTCGCTACAACAATACTACCTCCATTCTAAAATATAAACATTTTTAGGTTTAGATAAGATCTAAATCTTTTAACTTCTACTAATAATATCTAGAAAATTACATAATTTTAGTATAAAAATATATTTTTTATGAAAGTTTATTTAATGATGAATTCATAAAATATGATTTTTATATAATAAAATATTATTAATTATATATTATTAGTTGTGAAAGTGATAAAAATTTGACTTTGATTAAACCTAAAAATGCTTGTATTTTGAAACGGAGAGAGTATCTCTGAGTAGAATTCTATCTCTAAGCTTCCTTGTGACGCACATGTATCTCCTGGTTCTCAGCCAACTGATCTTCTATGTATGGCCCAGTCCATTCCTATCCGAGTAGTCGCCCCTGTACTTGCATGGGTACCCACAATGAAAGAGACAAGAGCTAAGGAAAAACGATGGGGATTAGATGCGCTCTGATCAGATTGATGTAGCATGGGCAAACATGACTTTTCTTCTGGTCAGGTTGAGGCAGCATGGGCAAAAATGACCTTTCTTACACGCATTCTAACAAAACCGAGAGGAATCAATTGTTTGGCAAATGGAAGGAAACGGAGTGCTATAATCTGAAGAGCTATGAACTTGTCAATTGTAATTTCTATGGGTGAATTCTTTTGGTGGTATTTTCTGGAAGCCATGATCTTTCGATGCTAGAGAACTAATTTTCATCATGACAAATGGGAGAGAATATGCACTTAATTAGTTTTGGCAATTTACTATCTCTCTGTTTGTGTGGTTGCTTTTGAAAAGGGTTTATTCGTTTTTTAAAGTTCAATTGTTAATCAAAAGTTAAATGGCATTAGGAATGGCAAATATTCTCCTAATTAATTATGGTTTATAACAAAACGCACTGGCCCTTACTCTTTGAATCTCCATGTCTCTAAGTAAACCCACATCATGTCACTTCAATTTTGTTCTGTCTTTTTTGTCGATGCTTTTAAGAATTAAAATCCAATGGCAGTAGAAAAGTAAGTTTTCTTTACCCTGTAACTCCAATGTTTTTGTGATGAAGAAACTTAAAATGTCTATCTTCTTTGCTGACAATAACAGATTTGCGCCGTGATATCTTTCAGTTTAGTTTGATGGCTTACATGAGGTCTCCTGGTCATCCCGACTGTTACATCTGTGGAGATGACCATATAGAACACTGTTGCCCTTACAACTACATGTATGGGCGATGCGACGATACTATTTGCAGAGGAGCCTGCCCTCCTGGAGATCATAGTATTACATCTCCAATTTATCGTAAGCTTCTGCGGCGTTTCGTGCGCGTCAGCAATCTGCCACCAGGCTTTAGGGGATGGGAGCTCACCGATCTCTTCAGTGCCTTTGGACCACTGCTGGTGTCGGACGTTCCAAGGCTTAACAACGAAATCTGCTACTGCCGTACTCAAGTACGCATGCCGTTTGGCATCTTGGTGTTCAAGAAGCGTGCAGATGCAGCAAAGGCGATCAATGAGCTCAATGGCTATGATCTCAATGGCAATAAACTTCGAGTTGACTGGGTTTACCCTTATGTGTAAGCTCAAGATCAGAAATTTTGCATTTTATTCCCTTGATTCTTAAATTGATATCGCCGTCGACTTTTAACATCATCTTTGACTATTCATCTGATTCAAAAAAAAAATGTGATAAATATCATATATTTTTATAATATAATTTGCATTATCAATAAAGTTATTTGAAACACTACCTATAATTTTACACATTTGAACTAATTTTTTAAATATGATGAATGGTCAAAAATTATATTAGAAGCTACAGGTGACAACAATTTAGGAATAGAAAGAGTGACATCTTTTTTTTTCAAGCATTGTCTTCTAATAGTATGGAGTAAAACATGTTACATTACTTGAGGGTCCATGATTTGTTTAACAGTCGTTGCATGGATATGTTTGTGTCCAGTGTTTGCTTTTCATAGCACTGTCAAATGATGTCAAATTCTTTTTTGTATTCTGAAGGATTTTTGTTGTTTTTGCTCTAGGTGGATTAGTATTTGAGTTGGATGGAGTGGTCGAACAAATTTTCTGGTTTCTAATATATCAGTAGTGAATATGACTTGAATGAAATAACATTGTGATGTTACAATCCAGATCTTCAAAATGACTTTATTGTTAAGAAATCACTAAGTTTAGCTATATATTTCCCTCATTGACAAGTTCGTATATGGAGTGAGCAATAGACAGTTTTTCAAGTCATATATGGTATGCATATATGGCAACCTTAAAAAACTTTGCTGCCTGTAAAACAGATCGCTGATGATCCTGAATGCGTGATATGGTCGCTCCCCGGTCGCTGTAAATGCTACTATTCTTGGACAAAAGGAGTATCTAATACCCACTACTGCTGTCAGTGAGCTCTTTAATACTTGAAAACTAGCAAGGAAGTAAAAATCAGATCTGTAGGACAGATTTTCTTGTTAATTTCAGAACTCGCTTGAAACTGTACTTGGAACCAGTTTTATTTTCCTTTATTTCGTATGCTACTAATTAAACTAAAATACGTTGATGTGGCAACTTACAAATAGCAAAACATTCACAACCAATCCTGCAGGAGCCATATCTTTCAGTGAAGTATTTGTTTTTGTTTTAACAGATAAAGGTGAAACTGTGCACTGATTAATGTGCTAAAAAATTTATATTCTAATGACCCATAACATTATATAATTGAAAGTGAAAGCATCATGAATTCATATTAAGAACAAACTTTGACCGTCGCTATTAAAAAGCTAGCCATCCTAAAAAATGCAGCTGTGTACATGTACAAACATGTATAGACGATCCATATCTATATGTGTGATTCTGGTCCTGCATATAAATTACTTCTGAATATCAAAACCAAATAACTTAGTAATACTATGCTAGTTAAAATCACGCTAACAAATGTTTAAGAAAACCTCAAAAGTCAAATAAAGCAACAACCACTTAGAAATTGTAGACAGTACGTGTTTCAGATCCCAAAAAGTAATACAGAGTATTACACACTAGTATAATGCGGCGCACCACTGCGCGTCGTTTAAACAAAACTGGTACATAAAAAAGCAATTAAGAGAAAAACAGTTGAGTTATGAGTGAGGTTAGCTGCACAGTGGATCTTTTTTTTATTATACAAAGGCCATAAAACAAAGCAAATGCCGTATGCAACAGAACATTTTTAGTTATAATAGAAAGAACGACGCAATCGATACATAAAGGCAAGGGAAACAATATATAATTTACTGAATTTACCAATTTTCCAACACAACGAATTTCCCAGTAGGGAGCGAGTCACTAAGCCATAATGGTCCAAACTTCTATGGTTCTAACAGCATTATCCAATAGAAAGAGAGAGGACTAAAGAGATTGGAGGCCGTGGTTGCCGAACTGGTGGCGAAGAGCTCTGTGCTTTATTGTTGCCAAAAGAGGCAATCTGGTGAAGCAATTGTGGGCAGTGAAGAAGACGGCAGGCGCAGTGCCATCTCAGAAGGCCGAGGTGGAGGGAAGCCTCAGTGAGTGCAAGAGAAATGCAGAGATGAGCAAGCATGGTAATTGATATCTAGAGCCAGTTTATCATGGGATTTGTTCTCGTCGCCGTAGGAGTACTGGTGGTGGCCGGCTCAAGGCACGCTGAAGGTCGGGCCATGTGTCGGTCCATGCGAGGCGCCCGTGGAGGCGAGGTGCTGAGGCAAGTGGATCGTGTGTCGCTGTCTTGGTGCGGAGATGTAAGCCCTGAATTTGTTGTCCGGGCACGATGCGTTGCCAGGCCGTTCGACGGTTTGGGCATAAAGCTATCGGAGGCTGCAGCGCGGCGGCAGTGAATCATTTATTGGTCCTATCATGGCGTGACGGAAGCTCCACAATTAATGTGCTCCACGGCATGTGTCGCCAGTGATGAGGAAGAAAATGGCATTTGTTGCCAGAGGAGAAGCGGCGTGAGTCGTCGAAGAAGATCGCATGGAGGTGAGGTGTGCAGCGGTTCGCGTCCGTTCGGAAGGCTGTAGCGGCGGCCATGGCGACGACGAAGGGAGCAGCACCACCAACTCCATATGGCTGGTGGCACGGAAAGGACGTCAAAATTAGAGAGAGTTTGTTAGAATAATCATGATTTAAGACTATTAGATTAGTGTGTGTCAAGTGTTCGTCCTAGCCATTGTTGTGGTGGCATGTGTGCATGCAGGTGAGTTGTTGTGATGGTACGTGTGCATGCAAGTGAGCTGCAGCACCAGGCGTGTGTACGTGTGGAGCGGAGGGCCAACGACATGCAGGGTTTATTTATTTCCCTAGTGGTCTTTTTTATTTTGTAGGAAAGTTAGATTTCCTAAAGTTTATTTTAAAATCATAGGGGGAAGCGATATTTTCCCTACAAATTTTCACCATTCGTAGGGAAAGAGGCAGACGTGCGCTGTGTTTCAAATGTTTTCATCCACTAAGTGCTCTCACCACCCTCCCTTTCTTATTTGCATCTCTCTATATATAGCAGCACTTGGGCGATGGGTGGCCAGCACAAGACAGCAGCTCCGGCGACGGCGACGCGTCGGACGGCGACTTTTGACTCATAAGAAGATTTATCAAAAAGAATGGAAACATATAAGTTCTGTGCTTACCAGTATACTCTTTGAGTGCAAACCTATGTCCAGTTGATGCTGGTCTAAATGATTGACTTGGGTTACCTAAGGTTCTTATTCATTCATCAAAAAACTTCATACCTTTTTGGGACTTAAGTGATCATGAAGATAAAACTCATACACATGGTGGACTTAGATTTTCAATTACTCTTCATGGTCCACCACCTTGGTCCCTCTAGTTCTTCTTCCTCTGGAGAGCCGAAGAGAGTTTGGCTTCTCTCTTGGTCCACGATCACTTTGGGGATCTAAATCCTCTTGATTATCCTTTTGACGCCGGGAGGTCTAAGCAGCTTTGCCTTCACTTTTCTATCCTTTGTGCTAAAAGCTTGAAATGGATATTCTAACGATAAATATCAGCATTGGGCATAAGCTTAGAACTCCTGATCACCTTAGGCCAATCCTTGGCTCTATGACTATTACGGCAAACACTTTTCACAATAATAGTCATCCACTATAAGCGGTGCTATGCAAGGGAGAATAGTGTCATAGTTGCCAATGATATTGATAGTGTAAGGATATGAAACTAAACACTTGTGATTATAGTTGCTAACGAGGTTGCGGTTTAGAATTTACTTTTGGATTTGCCTTCACTAGTGAGCCATTCGAAGGCATCCATCACGGTCTCTCTCTCATCCTTTAGCTTTGTATATTTCTTTAAAATGTTAGGCTCAAGAGTAATACTCTCCTCGGAGAGTGTTAGTCTATCATAAAAAGTAGAAGCATCACTAGTGCGCTTAGAAGAGGAAAGGAGAGTCAAGATCAAGATTTCATGGATAAGCAACAATGGCTTATACTTCTCATTTAGATCCAAGTGCTTCTCCTTGAGGCTATCATAAAAGTTTTGGAAAGCTGCATGAAACTGCTTAAGTACATTGAGCTTACCCTTAAGCTCATAAACTTGGAATACCACACTTTTGTGCTCCTTGATAACCACCTTAATTCCCTTGTTCTTGTTGAAGATGCTTTTGTGAGCTATTTCAAAGATGAGAATATTGCATGGCTTGGCTATCTGATGGTTTTATTTTTTATTCAACATATGTTTTTCTTTGCAAATATTAGGGCATCTGAGGTGCAGAGAACTATCCTTTGTCAGTAAAAACATGCACATATTTATATTCTTGCAAAATGCTCGTTTCTTGGTTCATGCTAGCAATAGCAAGTGGTTGGAGTTTCAGGCAATGGCGGTCTGAGTAGACATGATCCTCTTAACCTTGTAGTTGTTTCTCACATGTTTGTGTTAAATACGCGATCATGCTTACTTCCAAGCAATGTTATGTCACAGCTCATGCTTAGTTCTGAGCAATATTATAGTTGTCACATTTTTCTGTACCTTCAACTCTAAACTAATGTTGGTCAAACGAGCCGGACTAAAGCATGGAGAATCTAGTCTGACCCAGGCACGACATGACCCAGAGGTAATTGGGCTCGTGCCGGCACAGCCTGGTTCACAAGTTGTGCTTGGAACGCCACGGTGGCCCAGCAGGTGGCACAACATACCATGATCAGGCAATGACCTGGCGCGGTCCGGTAGAAGCACAGCTTAGCCTGAGTTTTTTTCATCTCATTATCAGCCCACAACTCTAACCCTATCTGACGACATAAAATCAACTGTTCCCACTACCCACCCCCTCCTCAGTCCCCACCCACCTCAGCGCCACCTATGTTCCCCGCTCCGCTCATCTTCGCCCTGGTGCCCGTCGAGTCTCGCACGTTCCAGCTAAGCGCTGGATCCTTTTTGGGTATGGGCCTGCTAGGCCATGCCGAGTGGCCCGTCTAGATATTCTTACCCTAACTTGGTTGAACATTACAGATGATGAACCGTCTGTACTATTCCTGTGTCTGTACATCACTTTAAAAACTACGATGCAGTAAAATACTGAATGAACATGCTATCAAATATTTCCGTATGTACTTGATTATTTGATGATACACGGGACTTTTTAGGATCGATTAATAAATAGGCGTGGTCCAGATGACTGCTTGCGGATGCGGTGCATCCCGCCGTATTAGTGTTTTGCACTTGTGCTTTTTCTTAACAAATACTACATTTCAAAATATAAGTATTTCTAGATTTGAATAAGATCAAAATCTTTTAACTTCTACCAATACTATCTAAAAAATTATATATTTTTTAATATAAAAATATAATTTTTATATGATAAAACATTATTAATTATATATTATTAGTGTCAAAGTGATAAAAGTTACTTTGACTAAACCTAGAAATGTTTATATTTTGGAACCTCTTTGTCCTACACTATTTTGTAGGTGTACTTAGTAGTTTGAAAAATATTTGGTCAACCAATTACGCTGCTAAGGCTAACTTGTTGACTTTATTACTCCATTCGTCTTAGAACATATGCATTTTTTTATTTGATCAAAGTCAATTTTAAATTTGTATTAATAACTACGCCCTCTGCCTCAAAATAAGTGTTTATTTGCGTTTACTCAAATATATTTTTAACCAATGATTTATAGAAATATAAATTAATTATAATATATATAAAATATATATTATGAGAATATTTCTTATGATGAATTTAAAAGTACAAATACTAGTTTTTAAAAATAACCAAATCTATAGAAATAATTGATCAAAGATGGGACAGGTGTAGAATTATTATTTATGCACAGGCCGGGAACGACATCAATAGGACAAGATGGAACGAATCGGGATGATTTGGTCGAGATAGTATGAAATAACATACCTTCACCAGTGCTCTTCCTCCGTTATTTGTTACTCATTCCTTAAGCCTGTCTCCAACTAGGAGCATGGTAACTTAATACAGCTTTCAACTTCACGTGCAGGCAATGGGCGGCTAATTAAAGAAAAGCTCATATGGGATGAGCGTACCAGCTCGATCATGGAAGAAGGTTGTTAGAAAGATAACAAATGTCAAGTCCATGATCAATTCGAGATACTCCCTTATCAAAACGATGTTAACATGTAACATTCTTCCCTGATTGATCATAAGGAGATCGAAAAACGATTTTCGTTCGTTAGTTGGAACTGTACTCAACCTTGCAATGTGGCGATGTCATTTCTGCCAACCGTGTCTAGAAACTTGTAACAATGCGTTGTTAATTCCTAGTCAATGTTTTCGACATGAAGCCAAAAAATTCAGAGGAAACTAATAACTGATGCTGTGATTCCCGCGCCACGCAAAATATTTCTTGATCGGCAGCAGCAGCAACACGATCTGATCTGATATGATCCGAAATCTCGGGGAATCCTTGGTGTGACGGGAGAGCAGTTCTCCCGAATCGTCCCAGAATGTGACCACTCAATTGAGTCCGTCAAAGCGCGATCGAGCAGGATTACATCGTCGTAGATTAGCGCGATCGACCTTGCCGCGGCCGTGTCAATCAAGAATGGTTTTGTCGACGGGCGTCGATCTCTTCGATATCTAATGAGAACTTGAATGATGTTTCCAATCTTCTGTTCAGCCAAGAAACCATCGTTTGAGGGACTAAAGTTTTCGCGTTGAATTTCATGATAGTCGTCTCTATTTAGATAATGGACGATATCTTTGAATCTCTTGGCCCCTTGGGCATAGTATTATTTCTGCCTTTCTAAAAATCCAGGCAGATCGTTGGCGTCAGTCAAGTCAAGGCCCGGCCGCAGACATCAGCGAATCTAGCAAATGACGACTCTGATGACTACTCTACGCATTTTACCGTTATACTCTACGCATCATTTAAAAGCAAATTCACTGAATCAACCCTGCATAAATTCTGTGCCCACATATCAGTGACATATAGGGTAATGGTGCTTTAGTTGTAGAAGAAAATGTAATATGCTCCCATGTTAAGACTTTTTCATAACACAGAGAGACTAAGAGGATACAATCATTAGTTTTTTCTCATTTGGCTTATGTTTCATCTAACTTTGGCCAATAATTTCTATAAATTTGATTAACTATAATAACATGAGACTTATACTTTTAAATTTGATATAAAACATTTTCATAATATATATTTTATACTATTAAACCTAATTAAATTATAAAAATTATTAATCAAATTTATGTTTGACCAAATCTAGACGTAAAGTTATTCTGAGACAGCTAGTAGTCTACAAGGTTCGAATTCATGAGTCACATTGGGCTGTTACAAACGCAACACACTTATGACCACGCAGACGATTTCTGTGCATATTCAGTTCACATCCTGGAACATCTCCTATGAATATCGGATCGGAGAATAATATCTCCTGGAAGGTCACCTGGACAGAGTCAACTTATTTTGTGAGTCAATCAATTAAGAGCGCATGTTCCTCATCGTAGACCTTTTGGCCAGCTCCATCAGCGCCGCCTAGCTTATCTTTTGTCAGTCCCTCTCGTGCTTTTGCACACGTGGAGAAGAGAAGCAGAAGTGAGAGGAATCGCTTGTCGCTATTGATCATTTGAGCTGTATTGATCATCATTTGATGTGTATTGATGTTTGTCTATTAGCCAAGAAATCATCGTCATTGTTTGTTTCAAACTTTTTTGTATTTTCAGATGGAAAAAAAATCAAAATATGAACCAAATGAGGTTCTGAAAGCTTACTTTGAAACACTATAACTTCTGAGAAAATGAATAAAAAACTGAAAAATTCAATCATAACTACTTCCTAGCTCGGTGTGCAATGAGGCTATAAATCATTATAATAGCCAATAGCTAGTTTTTCACAACAAGCCAGCCAATTAGCTTTTTTAAAAGCTAAAAAATCTTAGCCTAAATAGACAGACACTTAGTACCAGCAAGTGAATTTGCTCATATTTTCTTCCGCTGCAATTCAACACAACGCTGGAGTCATCCTGTGCAAGTCAGTGTCATCGCTTGTATTACTCCTAAGTACTATTTCTCCTCTAAGGTGCATGTATCTTCTTCAAACTCCAACTTCACGGCCACAATTCTTTCCAAATTAAACGAACAAGAAACTGGCGCCGGTGAAGCCATTTTTTTTAGCTTCATTGGCTTGGATTTGTTGTATATGGAGTACCACCTCCGTTCCAATAAAAATGTATTTTTAACTTTTATTGATTGATGTTTTGATCAATAATTTTTACAAATTCAGTTAGCACCGTATATATATATTCATAATATATATATAATTTAAAAACAAATATACATGAACACGTTCCAAATTTTTAAAAACTAGTATTTGTACTTTTAAATTTATTAAAACAAATATTTTCATAATATATATATAATTTATATTATTAAAATTAATTAAATTTATTATAATCATTAATTAAAATTATAATCAATAAAATCTAAAAATAAACTTGTATGGAAACGACGGAGTAGCACCGTAGCCAAAAGAGTCGGACTAGTCATGTCAGAAGGCGTCCGAAATAATGCAGTTAGACTGAAGAGTACGTATGTTAGGTAGAATCTACTATCTACCGTTCCCCTACATTATGCATATGGAAACGTGTGGAGATATACATGAACACGTCAGACATCGTGGAGCATTAAGGACTTGAGAGAGAGGAGCCTGACACGCGACGGCTGCCGGCCTGCCTGTCGTCTGCCTTGGTGCGTGTGAGGTATGTTTCCAAATTGCCATGCTGCAATGGGCATGGACGTATGGCGAATTTTCAGAACGTCAACGATAAGATCCATCGGACTGCTACTTATTCACTTCCGTTTTAAACTATTTGATATTTTGACTTCTAACATCAATTTTGATTATTCGTTTTATTAAAAAAATTATTTAAATACGATTTTTTTTACTATTTGATTTATTATTAATGAAATTTAATAATTTTACACATTAAAACAAATTTTTTAAATAACACAAATAATTAAAATTGATATAAAAAATCAACGGTGTCAATAATTTAATACGGAAGAGAGTATATACTATCCCCGCTCTAGCTCGATCCTCTTGCAAAATTCTAGTATAGCTTCTTTTTTTTCCTCCTAGAGTTAAATATTTCTTTTAAAACGGCTACAATTTGACTCTCAGACGAGCATCAGAAACTACTTTTTTTTCATCTCTAGCCCTCCTAGTTTATTTCTAAAAAATGCATGCCTCCAGCTCCATCTCTAGCACCCTTTGGTAGAGGTTCACACTAAAGTCGCAGCTGGATTTATATGATCCTGCAGTCGATCCCAATTTCTGTTGGGCCTTTTTTGCTTTCTTGCGTCAGTTGTCACACCAAACATTTGAGTGTATACTATTATTTATGTCATTATTTTTATGTTGAAAGCTAGCTTCAGAGCTTTAGACCCCCTCCCCCATTTATTGTTTCAGATACCTACAACGACATAACCCCTGCCACAGAAAATTGTAGTTTTACATAGGATGTCAAAATAACTGCAGATATTTAAATTAAACCAATCTATACTCCTCCCTCCGTTCTAAAAATGACATCGCTATTGACTTCGAATCTCAACTTTGATCATTCATTTTATTCAAAAAATTAGTTCAAATGTGTAAAATTTTGAACTGTGTTTCAAATCTATTTGATGATAAAGTAAATTATAACAAAGTATATGAAATTTATTATATTTTTTGAATAAAATGAATAATCAAAGTTGAGGTTTGAAATCAACGGTGACATCAATTTAAAAACAAAAGATGTATATCATATTTTACACAAAATAAGGCCTCCTTTAGAAAAAAGAAAAATTTTCTGTCTTTTACGTTTTTTATATGAATTTTTTTTATGAGATTCTTTTGAAAATCCTACGTTTGCTCGTTGCAAAGAGGCCTAAAACGAAAGATCCCATTGAATGACATTGAGTGCTCTGGGTCATAGTTGATGTTGGTCCGCGGCAGACCTTATTGGTTCGTTTGACTACGCCGCCGTCGGACCGCTTGTTTACCGTCCTTGGTGTTTTGCGCAATTGCGCATGTGTCGTCGCATGTTTCTTTGGTGGAGCTGAATTCTTGTGGTACCGACCGCAGGGACCATTGGTCAGGATCCCAAATACTTCCTATAACTGCCTTTCTACGCTTCTAAACATTAACTTTAACTATTATATTTATTTTAAAAATAAAAAAATATTTATTTTATTGTAAAATATTTTATTATTAAAAATATTTAAAAACATGATTTTATTTTTATAATTTTTTAAAAAGACGAATGACTCAACATTGATTTTAAAAAGTAAAAAATGTTATTTATTTTGCAACAGAGGAAGTACTCCACACACAGTAGTGGGTCTTGAAAGTGCAGTTCTGACTGTTAATTTTTTTCCCGCTAATACACATGATACTTAATTTAAAACTACACTGAAGAAGTATGTGTGAGATATGATCGCAACAATAATGATGAGATTAGTCTAAACATATAGTAATAGATTTCTATGTTCCTGGTTAAACTACTTGCAAACATAATGACAGTGAAAGATCATACCATGTTCTCTAGGAGACCACGCAACAGTTCTGTCTTACTAGGACTTCTACTGTAGCTAAAACACACAACAACCACAGCTGCTGCCGCTCCTAGCTGAAGCGAGCAAGCCCAATGTATTTCTTGAAATGCCTGTGGTACAGTACAAACAGTGGCGTAGCTAAGGGGTGGATGGGGTGGATCCCACCCTGAGATTTTAGAAAAGATCTATTTATACAATGTAGCTAATACTGTAGCACTTCTATTTGTTCTTTGCCTCCTCTGTCTCTACCCACAACTGCCACACTGGGACAACTAACCTGTTAAGACTAACAACTTGATCTTATCCACTTAACAAACTAACAATTTGATTTTATCTTCCTAACAAACTAATTAATAACTATAAATACTGTTGTACATATAATATGTCCAACATCTTTATTTCCTCTTTGTGGCCCACCCTAATCTGCCACCGTAGCTCTTAGGTCAGCAATGATCTACCCTTTGTTACCAAAATTTTTACTAGGGTGTGAGACGTCTCAATTAGCTTCGATCATACACACTTCGTGGCTGGAAAAGAAAACATAAGTATTGAACACATTTGTATGTTTGCCTGACGTATCCGCATTCTTGAAGTAAATAATTGATATATCAATATGTCAGAATCAAGGGGAGTTTCCCTGCTTTCATGTCATTTTCTCCAAATCACGGTTTAAGATGAGACAATGTACTATGAAAGCTAAAGATTCAATTGAAGTTACTAGTCAATCATGCATGTATGCAAAGACCATCATGTCCCCTGGTCTGTAGATGTTCAGACAGCTCCACAGAACGCAAGAGGGCCAATGTGATCAGTACATAACGCACACAGCTAAGTACAGACACAAATCATACGTAAAGACACCTGTACGGCACTTAGGACTTCAAGTTACCGTAATTGGTAAATTGGGCTTATAAATACTGAAAACTTTTATTAAGAAAGCAGTATGTCGCACGTAAATGCTTCTCCATCTTCTATAAATAGACGGGTGCAACTGCAACCACCGCACCCTAATCACCATTCACCAACACAAATCGCATCCCTCTTAAGGATTATAAGCTCCACAAACGGTTCTAATGGCGGTGATTTACCTGCTCTTAGCTGCGCTAATCCTCGCCTCCTCTCATGCACAGTCCACGAACGTCGGTCGCCCGTGGCCAGCCACCCTCGCCGTGCTCGCGGTGGCCGGCAAGCTCCGGACCGACAGCAACGCCACCGTGCCGGCGTCCATGGACTTCGGCAACATCACGACCACGCTGCCGGCCGCCGTGCTCTTCCCGGCGTCCGCGGACGACATAGCCGCGCTCCTGAGCGCGGCGTACACCACGCGGGGCTGGCCGTACACCGTCTCGTTCCGCGGCCGGGGCCACTCCACCATGGGGCAGGCCTTCGCGCCCGGCGGCGTGGTCGTCAACATGCCGTCCCTGGGCGCCGCCGGCGCGCGCATCAACGTGTCCGCGGACGGCCGGTACGTGGATGCCGGTGGCGAGCAGATGTGGATCGACGTGCTGAACGCGACGCTGGAGCACGGCGTGGCGCCGCGGTCGTGGACGGACTACCTCCACCTCACCGTGGGCGGCACGCTTTCCAACGCCGGCATGAGCGGCCAGGCGTTCCGCCACGGCCCACAGATTTCTAACGTGTACGAGCTGGACGTGATCACCGGTACGTGCACAGTATCCACGCAACAGACCAACAAGCAAACGCTGCTGTGGCCTTTGCTTGTCCCGGTGAAACTGGCTAGCAACTAAATCTGACTAATTCGTCAAGTGTTACAAATATTTCAAGATTTATTATTGTTAGTGCATGCTGGTTCATGGCCAGCGTTGCACCGGCTGGCCGGCCGCCGGCGGCAGGCCAGACGGGAGTACGTCTTTAACTAGATTCGCTGGTTCGCACTAACGTTGACCTTGACATTTTCCAGGGTTTAATCAATTTTATTTTATTTACGCGCGCGTTGACTTTTCTAATTAATTATCGGTGCATTTCGCGAATGCAGGTCACGGCGAAATGGTGACGTGCTCCAAGGAGCGCAACGCCGACCTCTTCGATGCCGTGCTCGGCGGGCTTGGGCAGTTCGGCGTGATCACCCGCGCCCGGATCGCGCTGGAGCCGGCGCCGGCGCCGGCGCGGACGCGGTGGGTGCGGCTCGTGTACACCGACTTCGCCACGTTCAGCGCCGACCAGGAGCGGCTCATCGCGCCGCGGCCGGACGGCTCCTTCGGCCCGGTGAGCTATCTGGAGGGATCGGTGTTCGTGAACAGCAGCCTCGAAGGTGGGCTGAGGGGCACGGCGTTCTTCTCCGACGCCGACGTCGCGAGGATCGTCGCGCTCGCGGCGGAGAGGAACGCCACCGTCGTCTACAGCATCGAGGCCACGCTGAACTACTTCGGCAGCGACACGGCCGCCTCCGTGGACCGCGTGCTCAAGTCCGTGCTGGACGGGCTGAGCTTCGAGGAAGGGTTCGCGTTCGTGCGCGACGTGACGTACGTGGAGTTCCTGGACCGCGTGCGCAAGGAGGAGATAGGGCTGGACAAGCTCGGCCTGTGGCAAGTCCCGCACCCGTGGCTCAACCTGTTCGTGCCGCGCTCGCGCATCGCCGACTTCAACCGCGGCGTCTTCAACGGCATCCTCCAGGGCACCAACATCGTCGGCCCGCTCATCATGTACCCCGTGAACAGAAACAAGTACGCACTCCTCAAACAGTCACGCTTGCGCAAACGCATCGGCCGGAATCTAGTAGTAGCCTGACCACTCATATATATGCGGTTTTTAATTGGGATGACTCCTCGATCAGGTTCGACGACTCCATGTCGGCGATGACGCCGGAGGAGGACGTGTTCTATGCCGTGGCGCTGCTCTTCTCGGCGGTGTCGCCAAGCGACCTGACGCGGCTGGAGGCGCAGAACCAGAGGATCCTCCGGTTCATGGACCTCGCCGCGATCCGGTACAAGGAGTACCTGGCGCACTACACGGTCCGCGGCGACTGGGTCCGGCACTTCGGCGGCAAGTGGAGTCGGTTCGTGGAGATGAAGAACAAGTACGACCCCAAGAGGCTGCTGTCCCCCGGCCAAGAAATCTTCAACTGACGGATGCGTCACCACCAAACAGCTGATGACTGTCATCTACTGATGGTGTGAATAGTAATAAGCGAAAATCACATCGCATGTTCATGTTTTTGTTCTAATAAACTCTGTATTAGCTCGTCAACGATAAACTGTAACTGTATAGGTAAACTGTATCTTTATAGGTAACTGTCAACGATAAACTCTGACCGTATCGTCACTTGCTATTTGTGCAAGACTACTGTTCACTCCAAGTTAATCTAGAGGCACCATTTTTCTTCATTCAGTTTGTGCGTTTTCCTATGACGGGCAGTTGGGCACTGAAGTTTCGGTAAAGCTTACACTTGACTGGAGTTACGTGATCATCAATTAACTAGCATTTGACAAACCGACATCAACAAGATCAGTTCAGGGTCATTCTTAACCATGTCGGCTGGCAAAGTGGCAAGCAGAACATGTACACCAGTTGACAACAAGCTTTGCCTTTCTTATTTTCCCAGCATTCACCAGATGCATCCACTAGCCACTAGCCGGTACGTTGACCATGGGCATACTTGGTGAGTTTTCGTAGATTTAAAGAGGTTCACTCAGCTAAAGGTAAGCAACACTGTTGACCTGCGTAAAGGTGGTCGTAGATTATTGGTTACCATCAAACGTACGCAAGCCCAGCCAATCACTAGATTGGGACATAAGCATTCTTACCAAACACCAATGCTCTAGTGCATCTTTTAAAACATCCAGAGCAAGCTACACGGGAAATTTGGCCGTCACGTCATTTTGCACGCGTGACGAAGGAGCACAAACTTTGGGCAGCAGAATCAGTGGGCGTGTTTTCGTTTCTCGAGTCAAACTAGCATTACCAATATGGCAATGTCAATGAAAGTTAGGCCGTGTGGATGACACGGGATGGTTGGAGTTCTTACAAATCTAGTAGTACACACTTGGTCCTCTGTTGCTTGTGCGGGAACCGCGCATCCACACTGCCCTGGATGCTCGTGGTACGCATCCAAACTGGCAGTTCAAGAGACAGCATGGCATCAATGAATACTGCATCACGTATCATGCTCATGGTATGGACATCGGTTCTTCAATGACAAGGCAACAGCCTGAGGTTGAGTAACTGGGGCGTACCTCGCACTTTGTCAAACACGCGCGAAACGCACAGCATCAGTATCTGAACAGATGATGTCAACAAGAACGACAAGCGCGCCACATCAACTTTCCAAAAGAAGTATATCAGCCTTATTACGCGTTAGCGAAACCCATGGGGCTTGTGCCATCCATCAGAATATCAGATACACCATGAGGTTTTTAACATCTTGATGCCCTGCCCTGCACCAGCACAATAACATCACGGGCAAGGACAGGAGGCACTGAGGCAATAAGACGAAGCAACAACAAAACCAGATGTATCACTAAGGTTAGCTTGGCACTGCTTATAATTCTATGGTGTCTAAATCCTACAATGAATGAATCAAGTACACTTTCAGATATATACAACAAACATCAGTTGCGACTGTGTATGATTAACTAAAGGGCGCGGTTGTATGACACCTATATCTTGTTGCTTCATGGGCCTGGTCAACAAAGAGAAGCCTTGCTGCCCGAACTTGTCCTTTTATCAACTCCCAAAAAAATCGAGTTGTAAAAAGCTTTTCCAAAAGAACTTCAGCTACACCAAGTGTCATGACTGCCAAAATATATTTGGGTCATTGCTATATACCGCACGGTCTTGAATCTCTAAATTAGAGACGTGCCAATCAACAAGCCTTGCTTGGATACATTTCAACAACATGAGTCCAGTTGGGATGAGCCACCAACCACTTTCATCCCTAGTAGAAAAAAAATCATGACATGTGAAAAAATCTGATGGCAGGGTGGGGAAGACAATGTTTCAGAAGATGCTACTGGACGAGAGGGAAAATTATGCTTACGTCCCCAGGTTCCATGGTTGAACACTCGGGTGTCTTTTAGTTGACGATTTGTAGTGCACAAAACCACATATGAAAGCCACAACCTAGAGGTTTACAAGAATCAGAAGATTGCATTATATCTTGAAAAGGAAAAGCTACCATTTCTATTATTATGCATAATAGAGGCCAACATTAACAGAAGAGGTATGAAGGATCTGGTAGATTCCATTAGCTAAGAATACTTACAGCATTGACAAGTGAAGATATGTTCCACAATGCATATAAACGAGCAAGGCCTGCTGACCGCCTCGGTCCATGACTAAACAAGGCGTTTATACCAGCTGGGAAAGGTGACAAAATCCCAAGAGGAAGAATAAACAAAACCAAGAGAACATCGACCATAGAGTATGAATATAGCTGGAGAAAAGTGAGCAAAACTAAGCTGAAATCCGCGAGAAGCAATATTGAGATTACTAAACCAACAAGATCCTGTGGTAAAGAACAAAGAAATTTAATTAGCATAAAATAAGGAATTAATTCATTATTATTCCGCGAGAAGCAACGTCAGAGTAAAACCTGATGCCCAACTGGTTTAGTATTGTGCAAGATAAGAGAAAATGGGTAAAACAAATCTCTCCTGTCTTTGAGCATCCTTAAGCTATTGCTGTCCAGAACTCCACCAGTAATCTTTTTGCGCATGAGAGCATCCTTAATTCTTGACTGCCTTAGTAGAGAATCAGTGAGCACATCTTGCATTCTGCACGATGTAATAAGTCACCAGCAATATTGGCAAATGATGATTAAAAAATTATAAATTTTCATGAACAATAAGAAAAAAAACATTTATAGTAACTTACTGTGGGTGCTGCTCTATTTTAACTCTAGGAGCACCATCAGGTTCAGCACCCACTGGTTCTCCTTCAAGAGCATAAACGACAAGACCAAGTTGACAATAGCCTAATGCCGTAGCTTGGAACCAGGCCAGATCAACATGGATGCCATTCACAGCTAGAGCGGGATTTGCATGAGTTTCAAGCCAGTCGAGTACAGGAAGAAATGTTGCTTTCAGATTTCCACGGCGAACCAAACGCAGCTGGGCATTTAATCCAGCTACGAGACGGTGCCATATCCATGAGGGAACAGCCTGTGATGAATATGACATAAGGTTCAGAGAAAAGGTTAGTTACATGAACAGTGCAGTTTGAGAGAATCAAAATCATACCTGGCTCATTAGACTAGTGAGCACACTGTCACTATGAAGTGAAAACGGAGCCATGTAACTTCCATCTCCTCCAAAGATCAATGACATTGGAAACCTTTGACAAAGGCGAGGTGGAAGATCAGATCTTTTCTCATCTCCCCCAAGAAAAAAATCTAAATACCCTAGCATTAGATCTGGCGTCGCTGTCACCTATGGATTGGAAAAGGAGACTCTTTAATTCCATAAATTGACAAGCTTGAAATATAACTAGTTTTGGGAAGGACAATATAAGCAAACAATACAGAACTGAGTAAACAGTACAGAAATAAAAGGATGATCTAAAGATGATTAAAAGGGCAGCCCGGTGCTTGTAGCTCCCACTTGCGCAGGGTCAAGGGAAGGGTCTGGGGTCACAAGGCAACAGCTCTACCATTGTGACAGGGCGCCCCTTCAAAATAGAATCAGAATGAATCGGTGCTGCCCAGGCTCGAACTGGGGACCTTTAGTGTGTAAGAGCATCCCCAAAAGCACCCCAATAAAATGACCCCAAAAAGCATCTTTTAGGGACAGCCCAAAAAAAAAATTGGGTCTATTTTTCTCTCCAACAACTAGATCTGGTTTGGAGTATTTTAAAATCATAAGCACCTTTTTTTTTACAACAAACCGTAACCAACCTGGTCCATTGTTTGCATGGTAGTTTTAAATTGTACGATCTCCTGGTCTCTCCGTCCAACAGAAACAGATCCTTCCAGCAGGAGATGATGGATTGTCGGGCCAGAAACTCTCCCAATTTTTATCCATCCATGGGGGAATTTCGCGCCGGGAAGAGAGGGGGGGGGGGGGGGGTGGTGTTAGACTAATCCCCAATAATTTAAGGTAAAAGGGAGTTATCGAGGAGCTTTTGGAGATGCTCTAAGACTAACATGATAACGGACTATACCAAAGCACCATCCTATCTACAGAGGATCATCTGAATATTATTCATGTGCATCTTAATAAGTTATTTGTTTTATCTGTTGAAATATTAACATTAACACAACTCTTGCTAGTGGCATATGATCTTGGTAGTTGGCAGTACTAGATGGCTCCTCTAAGCTAATATTTTATCAGATACAATAGTGGGTACTCCCACCAAGCAAGCTAAAATGCAGGTTCATGGGTCCAGCTAATATTAAATAGTTCCAATATTAGGCACTCTCGCAATGCCAGATTAACAGTAAGCATGAATGACCAAGAAGTAATAAGTGAATATTCTGACTAAAGAAAAATAAGGTCAGACCTTGAGCCCTTCATATAGCGCACGTGAACGGCAAGACCGTAAGCATGAATGATCATATTCAGATCGAACAAACTCACGAAGTTTCTGCAATTTCTTTCTCCTACGCCACTGCTGCCATGACCAAGCCAGGGGGTATGCAAGTATACAAAGGATACTGTAAATTGATCCTTCCCACCACTGATAAGCTGCAAGAGTGTTTATCTCATCGACAAATCGATTAAACGCATCTTCATACCTGCAATCAAGACAAAGCACAACTAAAACATCATGTCAAGTAATTTCGAAATGACTGCCAAAGTGCCAAGAGGCAGATTAATAAGTGTATTTGAATTGAAAAGTCATATCAACAAGGTCAGTGAGGGGAATGAAAAGGACCAAAAAGGATAAAACAGGTAAGGCAATATCTATATGCACTTGCAACCAGTATACATACACAATCTCAATGATCTCTTCTGCTGGGGTGTGTGGGAGATGCCAAGGTTCACTAAAGGTGTTCGGACCCATGAAGTACATCCTGTGTACATGGCCATGCGATTCTTCAGCCCTATTAGTTTCCAAGACCTTGAGCAATAGCAGACTTCTATCAGAATTCCAGATGGCGGATGGCAACATGGTGCTTAAACTGAGTTAGAACAGATAAGTACATCAAGTACCTCATTTAGTGACTCAAGGAAAGGAAATGAATGATCAATTTGGGAACCTTGCTGAGTCGGTGCTGGCCCAGGTAATTCATCAGTACCAACGAATTTCATACGAGCAACGCTTAAAACAAGAGCTAACAAGATGAGAAGGCCCGAAAGAAGTAAGCCAAATAACCAAGGTCCCCCAAAAGTGTATATTAACTCTTCCAGAGCAGTATAACAGTGAGGCAGGCGATATCTGTCAGAAATACATTTATATGGGCATGGAGTTTCAGCAGCACCACCTATCAAACAAAAGAAAGGCTTGTGATATCCAAACAAAATAACAGAACCATCTGGATATCTAGATAGCACATATCTAAACTCGAATAAAGAAAAAGTAAAACAGAATAAATGTGAGAAACCACACATGACAAAAAAAAAGAGAGAAAATATAAAGTTATATGAGTCTCATGCCAAGAGCTAGGCAAATTACAAAGTTGTTCGGTTGCTTTTTTCAATATTATCATAACAACAATGTACATAGAATTACTTTAAAAAACAATGTACAAAGAGAAAGAATTACCTCGGACACTAATGTATGTAGCACGGTGAGGGAGTTCTTCACGAGGGCAATGAAAGCATAGGGACTTAGAAGACCCAGTGACATTCTTGTATGTTCCCAATGGACATTCCTAAAATTTTACAGCAAAACAATTAACACAACAGAAAGTAATACTGGAGTTACAGCAGATATAGACATGAGAACTTTGGCAAAAAATACGTAAATATTTCATTTTTGCGTAAGATAGCCAGCATAGTAAGCATTATTATGCAAAACACTGAAGTCGGCCATTTTGAGGTTAACATACCCAGCCTCAATACTCAACATGATATACAAATAATAAAACAGATATACCATATTTTAACATATAAGAAAACTACCTTGCAAAATGTACCATAAAGGCCCTTTGGGCAAGCTTTTCCTGTAATTGTTCCATTCCCTCCAGAAAACCCCTGACCGTTACTGATTCCTCCACTGTAGAAGAATACCCCATTAGCATACTAACTGTAAGCATATGTAATTCAAAACAATATAGTCAAGGTCCAACAGCACAAGAGTTACAGGCCATGGAAGGGCAATGTACAAAGAATATCATTCCGATATAGAATCTAGATCAATCATTGAGTTCAGATTGCCAGAGTCATTGTGGACCCTTACTGTAGCATTAGCGCCTAGGCAGAGAGTCGCTACAGAACACCACACCGTTATAAAAACTATGACATCTTTTATATTAGCATTGATAAATACATGAGTCAATTGAAGGGGAGCCTTGCTGCAACCGTATAGCTGTTGGTCACGAGTTCAAGTCCTGAAAACAGCCTCTTGCAGATATGTAGGGAAAGGTTGCATACAAAAGACCCAAAGTGGTTAGACCCTTCCATGGACCCGGCGCAAGCGAAAATTACGTGCATCGGGCTGCCATTTTTTTAAAGACAGTCAATTAGCCCATGTCAATTTCCAAGCACCAAACCGTTTTCCGCCATGCTAAACATAAGGCAATAAGATACTTCTGGATTACGTCACACCCTAAATAAAAGGCTAGCCTGGTGCATGTAGCTATCGCTTGCATAGGGTCCGGAGAAGGGTCCGACCACTTTGGTTCTTTTGTACGCAGCCTTTCCCTGCATTTCTGCAAAAAGTTATTTCTAGGACTAGAACCTATGACCTCATGGTCGAGTCCACAAAAGGCTGCGAATATGTCACAACATTATGTGCCCACTTTTGCCATATAAAATCATACCTTGGATACCGTTCTACTATGTATAGACTCAAACTGCCAATAAACCAACATAAAAGAACAAGACATATATACGAGTCCACAAAAGATGACACAATCTAGTGGAGCTACTGACTATAGTGATTAAAAAAGGATAAAGTCCAAATTACTCCCCTCAATTACAGCCAAAGTTCAAATAACCCCCTAAACTATATTTTGGTTTATTTTACCCCGGTAAAACATGATTTTGGGTCAATTTACCCCCTCATGCAATTTGCCTTTTTTTTGTTTCTAAACACATGTTTAAAAAATATTACAATTTTCATCATTATTTTTATAGGGAAATATATTTAATAGTAAATTAATCTTTGGTATACAAAACTTCATGCGAAATGGTAACAAATTTAAGATATATTTTTCTAATGTGTTACGATGTGCTTTATCATCACGTAAAGTTTCATCTTAAGATTACACTTGTGTAAAAAGAATTAAAAAAGACAAATTGCATGAGGGGGTAAATTGACCCAAAATCATGTTTTGATGGGGTAAAATAAACCAAAACATAGTTTACGGGGTTATTTAGACTTTGGTTATACTTGAGGGGAGTAAATTGGACTTTATCCTTAAAAAAATGGGCAGCCTAGTGCATGTAGATCCGCTTGCGCAGGGTCGAGGGAAGGGTCCGACAACTTGTAAACATTGCGGATTAAAGATGCAACATATCAAGGCCTACAGCAAGTAGTTCTTTAGATCACAGGGGCAAAAGCGCTGGAGTACACCATCCATGAGCTAGGTTTGAACCAAGATATGAGCACTCACAGTCACAGGATACCCATTAAGAAAAAACTAAATCCAGCTTCTTTTGGCCATGTTAGCCCATAACATCAACCATGTCACCACAGTTACATGAGCAAGCATGAATAGTACTCCCAGTCTCCCTCTGACTGAAAATAAGTAGACTTCGGGTATTTCCTGAGTCAAACTATCTTTAGTTTGATAGAGAAAACTCTATGACACCAAAATAAATACACCAACAGACCAACTAGTGATACTAATTTGGCATTATAAATAGTGTTACTCTTTTTTTATAAGCTTGGTCAAACTTAAATTAGTTTGAAGTTAGGACAACTCCATAAATCATTTTATTTTTTGGACTCAGAGTAATCAACTGAATGGTAATTTGAACTAAAAACTCAGAAGTTCATAAATAGTATTAATACCACAGGTTCTGATCTAAATCACCAGTAGTACCGCAGCAATCTTTATAATGCATCCAGAAAAATGGTCATAAAATAAATACTAGAGAAAGGATAAGACGGGACCTTGTAAGTATTGATCCTTTAACAGCTGCAACAGGAACATACTCATCTCCGGTAGGAATGTTAGACCAGTGGAAGTGAATCCTCCCTCCTCCACCCCCACCACTGCCAGCTCTACCAAGGCCACCAACACTTGAAAGAAGAGAGCTCTCGGCTAGGGACAAAGTGTGCACAAATAGGAGAATGGTACCCCCAGAGCCACCACCAGGTCCGCCAATGGAACCATTAGTTGCCATACCATCATAACTACCACCATTTGATTCTACTGAACCATATAGAGCAAGATTTGGAAGAGAATACTCCCACGAACCCATCACTGGAGCACAGTTATAGCAAAGCTTCAGAGAAGAAATCTAAAACATATGTTATGAAGAAACTGAGATCAATGCAATCATATGTAGTACCTATTATACCGCCGCCAGCTGTGGAAAATCCTGTAGTGTCATTCCCACTGCCACTGCCGAGTTCACAAGGTAGATCAGCATTACCATAGATTGATCCACCCTCAGCACGGCTTTCATTCAGTAAACCATCCCCACCTTTACCACCATGTCCACCGCCGCCACTGACACCGCTGCTTAAAATTTTCCCTTGTCCTACTCCAGTTCGACAGCCTGAAAATTTAAAAAGAAAACTCCAAAACAGATAAGAGACAGTGTGCCACTTAATTCATTCCATATGCATTAGCACAGAAGAAATAGCAACTAGCAAGCATAACATATAGAATGGACAGGGCAAAAAAACTTATTCAGCATTATAGAGTGCGCTAGAACTCCAGTCATATGGCTGGGCATAAAAATTATATCATCGCCCCTCAAAAAGCTAGATCAAATATGGTATTTGAAATATGTAGAATATATGCTTTTTCCTACAGTTATTTTTTCTTTTGCTCTTGTTTTTGGCATTTCACCTTTTTTCAACTTATCTACACCTATTTTTCTTCCCTGTGTTAGCTCTTGTAGGTTTCATCTACCCTACCCTAACCTGCTTTGGATTAAAATGGTTGTCATTGTTGTTGTACAAGGTATGCCACTATCTTATACTAAGAACCTAAACACCTCTGTGGGTTTCCATAGCAGTTTTCAGCTGTATAAAGGGCAGCCCGGTGCATGTAGCACCCGCTTGCGCCAGGTCCGAAGGGTCCGACCACTTTGTGTCTTTTGTATGCAGTCTTTCCCTGCATCTCTGCAAGAAGCTGTTTCTAGGACTCGAACCCATAACCTTAGGGTCACAAGGCAACAGCTTTACCGCTGCGCCAAGGCTCCCCTTCAGCAGTTTCAACTCTATAACGTAGCTAATTGAAAATGATTTGCTCATTCACAGGGGGCATAAACTGTCCTTGGCAATTCGAACTGCAAGACCAAAAGGCGACAAGATGGGGAATTCTGATAAATAACAGGAAGAAAAAAAATTACCCAATCCTGATGCACTGATTATCCCAGATGTATGTACAGTGACACTTCTTGCTTGATTGAAATGAATTACGGTTCCTTGTACAAGACCCCAGACATCAATATCTTCAACACGGCATACCTAAAGGGGAAAGTGGTCATAAGTTATACTGCATGAGAAAGGTAACTTGTGAAACACTATGTTGGATCATTCAAATTGAATGTACCTGAAGGGTAAATGACAGCGATGAATTTAGATTGCAATCTTCAGGTGGATGTACTATTTCTACAGGACAGTTATCATCTTCACAATTCAGCTTTGGGGCCCTAAAAAATGAACAAGATCTAATTAAGGAGCAAACAATTTCCCAACACGGGAAATATGGCAAGAGAACATCTCAATGTGATAGCTGAAGGTGAAAGTATTTACACATCATCGCTGCTTCTATTTACAAGTGGGCCACATAATACGGAGCCAGGTCCAACCTACAAAATAAGTATTTGCCATGATTCTCGCGAGATGTCAAATAGAAGCAGAAGACATCATGTTCTACATCTCAGAAATAGAAACTATTCCCCAGTCGCAGGTTGAATAAGTGAAATATGACTATGTGATAGGTTCAATTATTATATTGCATCTTCAGTTCGACTATAACTTCTATTTCAGCTGTGCCATTAACAGACAGCAAACCGAATTGCAGAAGAATTTCCCCATTCAGCTGAATGTCAAAAAATAAAGAAAGGAATAGGAGGAAAGAGAGCTTTGATTTATGAAAAATAAACATCAAAACTACAGGGAGTAAGCAATATATCCCCAAAAAATGCTAAATAAGGAAAAAAGAAGCATAATATGATGAAGATACTATCATACTTGTATACTATAGAACAGTGATAAAATAAGCCGTTGTGCCTCAATTGTGTCTCCGTCCCCTGACAAATTCAACAGGCCTTGACCACGAACTCCAAGATTAGCGTTCGAATGTATCACAGATGATTCCTGAGAAAAACATAAGACACAAGTAAAACCTTATGGGCACTAAGTAAAAGCAGCAAATTTGAAAAGGCAGTTATTAATATTGGATCAAAATGCACCTTCAGAACTATCAAATTGCTAGCATCCAGCAAAGAAGTTGCAACTAATGATTCTCTACCACCATCAATTAACATTCTGGAGTTCCACATAAGAAGCACTTTCACAGTCATTCTCAAAGCACCGAACACCTGGAAAAAAATCAAGTTAGACACAGGTATTAATACATATACAGCAGCTACAACAAATCAAGACGAATAAATGAATATCATAATAGAGTAAATTACAAGAACCAACAACAAAAGAATCACCTTGATTGTTGAGTCACTCATAAGAAGCTCCTCGGCCATCAGTTCAAATTCAGAGTACGGATAAGGGGTCAGACCAAAAGTTAGAACAGCACCAGTAAGGAGGCTAAGTTGCCCTTGGACCTGAAAATAACAAATATATGCTGTGTTCATTATAGTTTTAATGATAAAAATGCATCAATAGAAATAAAAGAAGCAAAACCACAATAGATGTGTCTGACTGTAATGACAAATGAACCTCCATTGCACTGGAAAAGACATGTCGCATTTAGTTACGGGGATGTAAAGAGCTTCAGCAGCAAATGCATACAGAAAATTTCCAGCAAACATCAGCATTCACATTAATATTTCCTGATGGTCATCAGAAATATTCCAGTAGTACTAAAATCTTGGGAGGTTTTGCTTGATACGATGTGAACTTAAGGGACTAAGGAACATTTAAATTTAGCAATTTAGACTGTAAAGTAGGGTATATGGCTCCCTTTGTATCATTGAGATATTAACATACATTACAGCTAGATACAGATACACATCTTGTCCTTCTGGAGTTTTCAAAAGATACAATTTATAAATTGAAATACAGGAAAAATGGAAAGGCTCAATGTGGCGATATCAAATACATATATAGACCCGTGTCGAATTAAAGATATCACGATAGATAAAGCAATAGTAATGAGATAATTACAGTGTCTCATACCTGAACGCGGCTCCAGAGCAAGGGAACAGCAACTTTGGCATGATTTCTGACAAAAACATTTGTCCATAGTGGCTGATTCGGGAATTCTAAAAGAAGAGTGTCAGTCTGTGTACTCAAATTGTTGTTGCTAACAATAAGACTCTTTGGTACTGCTTCATAAAGAGTTCCGGCAGCTCCTGCATTATCTGGACAGCCTGAACTCCTCCCCCCTGAAAAAAAAATTGCTGCCCCTTAGTTTCTTATGCAACAAATTGATTATAAGTTTTTACTCACTAACTTCAAGCAAAAGTTACTACGACAAGGAGTTTCATCTTGTGCAACAATATATAAGACCCACAACATACAAAGGCCTAGAGTTTTAAATTGAGAGCATAATATCTCCATAGTTATGAAGTTGAATAATAATATTCTGATACAAACAGCACAGGTTTGTTGTTGCTCTGATCCAAGGTTATGTTCACTTCTGATCCATGGGTATGTAGAGGGATTTAGAGTTGAATAGCACCAGAAACACTAGCCATCGATAGGGAAGTGTGGAAGTTAACTATCCAAGTGCCAGAACCATGACAAGGTTATCGAGACCTTTGCGTTTCATCTCTAGCGTACCCAAACTTGCTTGGGAGTAAAAGGCTTTGTTGTTGCTGTTGATCTATACATACAGCATACTTAATGCAGTGACCACAGAAAGTCATAAACAAATAGCTCCCAGCCTAACTTACAAGAAAAAAAGGATAAGTAAATATTAATTCAGAGAAAACTTTGGTTAAATAAAATCCATAAATAAATCAAAGAAGGTTCTATAAGGACCAAGAGGCAATTTCACCAAACTAATATTTAATGTTACAGATTGGCAACCAAGAAACAAAGTGTAATTTAAAATATATATACACAAGATGAAATCGTAATTTGCAATTATGAAACTGCAATTATCCAAAAAAGAGACCATTATCAGCACCACAACTTAAGTGGCAAAAGCAAAGGAACATAAAGCAAGTTACCATGGACAAAAATCTGGGTGTCATCATGTCTACTAAAAACATTAACAGAAACACGTCCTCCACCACCACCAGCCAAACCATCACCTCCAGAAGCACTGATCTTGCCACCACCATGCCTGTCGCCAACAGATGATCAGGAGGGAAAAAAAATTTAGACTTTATCGTGTATCATTTTTCCACCCTTAAAGAGTGTCTTCATATTCTGTTATTGAGATCAGTACAGAATTCTTGCTAGAATCATCCACTAACTATGTGCATCGCTTAGCTACTACCTCAAGAGTTAAGCACGGTGGTCATTATGTGATTCAACCGGATTACATTTTTATTTCATTAACATTTCAACAAGGAGAAGGGGAGCCCTGGCAAACAGTTGCCTTGTGAACATGGGGTCATGGGTTCGAGTCCTAGAAACATCATCTTGCAGAATGCAAGGAAAGGCTGCGCATAAAAAACCGAAAGTGGTTGGAGCCTTACCAAGACCCTGCGCAAGCGGAAGCGGTGTGCAAATGCAACAGGCTACCCTTTTTAACATTTCAACGAGGCATACAATCAAATTGAACCCACCAATAAAATTAACTCATGGCATCCCAAGTCCCCACGCTATTGCAAACATGAGTATACTTTGCAAAATCTGATTATCCTTTCATCTTCTTCATCCAGTGCTGAAAACATGATGTAACGAGTTCAAAATGCAGTCTACAGGTGGACCTCATCTCTTACCACTTAATCCATTATAATCACAACGCAAACATTGATGTAAATCCCAATTCAATTAGTTCCTAAAACTCCAGGCTTAGCTATGTGAAAGGTAGCCTTCAATGGGGTCTTATCTTCTAAACTTCAACTTAATTAACTCAGTTAGATACCCATATCCCCTCAATATATAGAAAGAATGGGAATTAAAATCATTCTCAAAACACTTACATAGTCGCAGCCTTTATATAGATGCTCCCCCCAGAGCCACCTCCACCCTTCTCACTGCTAGCACCACCATCGGCGAACACTGTGCCATTCATAACCAGGTCTTTTGCAAAGAGCCAGACGATGCCACCACCAGCTCCGCCGTAGTCCTTCTCAACACTGGTCGACCCCCCTTTGCTCCCGTAGCTTAACGGGTGCTCTAGGTCTGACCATGCATAAGCATCGCCGCCCCACGAGTCCTCCTGTGTCTGCCCATCCTTGACGTAGCAACTGGCTCCACGACCTCCATGCCCACCACCGTCACCGTGTGTTCCAGTGGGGATGCCGCTGGTCCGGTCAGGCGGATCTCCAGCGAGAGCGGTGGTGTTTAGAACGACTGTATCGGCGAGCGTGATGTTGGTGGCGACCAAGGAGACCCGCCCGGCTATGACGCGCACGCCACGGCCCAGGCGCACCTCACCGGAGAGATTGGCCGATATGACACAACCAGCCTTCTCGCAGGTCAGGGAGGCGCCGGCGAGGAGCACGAGGCTGCCGTTCCCCGCGATGTAGACGTCGTCGTCCAGCTCGACCTCCTCGGAGACCTCGCATCGCGTGTGGAAGTCCCCCTTCCCGTGGAGGTCCTCCGCGCAGCTCGCCGCCGGCGCCACCGGAGGCGGTGGCGGGGGTGGAGGCGGCGGTGGCGAGTAGTCGTGCCACGTCAGGATCGAGTACGGGTCCGAGTCGTCCGACTTCCCCCGATCTGACGCCTCTGTCGCGCTGCCCCCGCCGGGGCCGGCGTTCCCGAGGGCGAGGCCGAGGAGCAGAAAAAGGCGGAGATGGAGAAGGAGCCGGAGGTGGGAGGCCATGGGCTGGGATGCATCAGGGGGTCCAGGCGCTAGGGGATTGGCAGTGCCAGTATTAGGTCCCGGACGCCGCGACTGCGGTGGTCGCCGGCGGCGGCGGCGGCTGTCCCTGGTTTGGTTTGGTTTGGTACCTCGATTTGGGTTTAGTCCTTTTTCCCACCTTCCATTTCTCGGATTTCTGCTTGTCAGTTTAGGAGCGGACGCACGCGAGACCGCCCGAGGAAGGGGACGGCAGGAAGAAGGCTGCTCGGCGTTAGATATGCTTTGAGATTCGTGAGGTTAGGTACGGTCTCTGAGTCTGCGGTCGAGACATGTGGAGGAGAAAATGCCATTTTTTCCACTTGGCTTTTTTTTTCTTGCTCTTTTTACTTCTGAGCCGCCAGTTTATCCTATGAGGAATAATATTAGATGTTTTCCGTATCTAACATTTTGGCCTTCTAACTAAATGCGCATTAGATTGGTCTAACTCAAAAATATTATGAAAAAATTTAAGTTATTATAAAGTAAAAACGACCCGGAGTTTAACTTTCAAATCAGTGTGTTTTTATTTGTAAATTTATGATCGATACTTGATTAATAAATAGAGAGACACATGGGATCTAGTTGACAGTTTAATACTATGTCTTACCACTTTGATCGCTGAAATTAGTTTTGCTTTTAAGGGACAACATATTGGTGCTAATTTACTTGACGAAAATGCATAGGGGCGCTTTTGGAAAGGAAAAGAAGGAATTGGATGGAAGCTTTTGGATTGATAGAAAACCTTATCAAGGAAGTCACCCAAAAAGGTCAGGATTTGCAAAGAAAAAAGGCTCACATGCTTATCTGTTTCTTCCTTCTGTTTGTAAAATTATTAAATTTAATATAATTACTTTTTTTGAAATTGTTCCCTTTTATTTTTCGTGTGAAAGGCGGCAATTTTCATCTTTTTTTGGTTGCCTTTCCTGAAGCAGCTTGAAAACTTCTCAACTGTGAATACGGAGTGGAGTAAGTACGGAGTACTAAAAGGCCCTATCAGCCTAAAATTTAATGGGTGACTATATAAATAAAACGAAAACTCTAACAAAGGACTGCCTCGAGATATATAAGGCACAAACAAACGCTATGTCTACTGCGGTTTGCCTAAGATATATATATAAGAGTTTTCTTGGTCAGACTAGCATGAATAAATCCAAAATCAGTGTTGGTGCACGTCACACTTTACGACGTCATATATGCTGTTGTGGTGATGAAATTAAACATACAGTTAGTTGACAAAAGTAGCATCACTTGGTGGGAGAGAGAGATAATCTTTCTTGCAGAGTCGTGAAGTAACTCGAATAAAAAAATATTCTCAAATAAAAAGGGGTAGTACTAAGAGACTAGGGCGAGGCAGAGTGCTCACCGTGGGAATATATTTTGAAAACAGTGGACCTTGGTGCAGAGGAAACAATGGATAGTGGGAGAAGTATAGGCATGTTCGGCTGCCTTTCTTTTTGCTGCTGTTAGTGGCTGCAGCTGTATTTCTCTCTTACTGTTTCAATGTAGATTACTAGTAGCTGCAGCTATCAAAATGCCTACCGAACAGGCCTTATATTTGGGATAAGATTAATTGGTGCGCTAAACGGAAGTAAACGGCGCCTTTCCCCATTTCTTTCCTTTTCGGTGATGTAAGAGAATGGACTTCCTGTGTGTCGCAGGGATGCAATGCAACCACGATGGAAGCTCTTCCCTTTGGATAACTGGATTCGTCACTGAGCAATCACGTCATGTCACCTTGCTGGGGAAGTTGCGCTCAAAGAAAATTTTTCTGTTTTCTTTCTATGAAAATTCTGTATTTCAATGTAGCCTTTAGTTTTATCCGATCCTAGTCCTCGTTTCTTCATCTGGACCGAATAGTTCAGCTACGCGGAGACAAAACTACATATGGACGGTCCATTGTTTTTAGTTTACAGCAGCAAACAAGCTTAATCGGCGCAGCACCACTAGGCTCATCTGGAGTAGAGCTTCCTGCGTCCTGTTCCGCTTGTCGTGTTGGATGTGTGGCCTTTTTGTTTGAGCTGGAGCTTTTGAGCTTTTAAAAAAGCTGGTTGATGGCTGGTTGAATAGCTGGTTGATGGAGCAGTGACTATTGTCTCTTGCAATATATATTTAGCTTCTTTGCACACTAAAAGTCAGAAAAGCAACTTTGAATGAGCTTTTCAGTTTTTAGTTTATTTTTTTATAAGCTAGCTTTTCAGCATTTTAAAAGTCAGCTTTTCAAAACCTTGTTTGTTTTAACTTTTCAAGTTTTAGCTTTTCAACTGGAAAAGCCAGCTTGAAAAGCTGAAACAAACAAGGCCTTGACCCCTGTGGAAAGTGAGAAAATTTGGTGCTGTCGTCCGTCCACATCTCCATCCAACTTACTTACTTTGTTCTTAAATTGTGTTGACTACAAATATTAACTTTGATTATTTATTTTATTCAAAAAAAATAGTTTAAATTTAAAAAATTATAAGTTATAATTCAAACAACTTTGATAATAAAATATTTAAAACTTATCATATTTTTTAAAATAAGACGAATAGTCAAAATTAATATTTGTAGTCAACAGCGACATAAATTTGAGAATGAAGGGAGTAGTACTTAGTACAGTATTAACCAGCATTCAGAAGCAGGCAGTTGGGGCCGGCTTAGCTTAAGCAGGATTAGCGAAGATGACAGGACAATTAATATGATGATCAATCCTCGACCAGTCGAATGTACAGCCAGTTGGACTAGTCCAATGTGCTAGTACAAGTTGGTGGTGCATCCAGTAAAGGAGTCGATGCAGGAACTGTTGGCTTGATCTGGTTAAGGTTTGAAAGCCTGATCCATGATCTGTGTGCACCACCAACCAATGACCAGCCCTTCCATTTAAGCTTAAGCCAAACAGCCAAAGCAACACAGCAGAGGTCTGTGACCCTACGACCACTATGTGCGATCTGGAAACGCACCGAACGAAACTGCCTACCAGAAAAGAAGGCTCTTTCTTTGCTCAAACCGGGAGCATAGGAAAAGGGAAAAAAAAACTGGCCGGGTGAGCAATCAAAGCGACAAGCAATCGCCCGAGCAGTCGGTCACCTGGTGGTCTCATGTTCTTTTTCAGTTGGTCGATCTCGCCTTCCCCATTTCCCATCGTTGTAGGAACCGTAATTTGAGTGCGGGTTTCAGATACCCATTAGGTTTTCCACTCGATGAGTGCAGACGCGGGTCTATTTATTCACTCGTAGGTGACATCCGCATCCGATTCGAAATAAAACGAGTGCGGTTTGGGTTTTTTTCTCCACCTGCAGTGACCTGTCGGGCATCTGAATACTTTTTCGGATCTGAAACTGCACCATACTCTTTTTTATCATGCGAATTTTTTCTTTACCCGACCCGTACCCAATCCGAACCTGATCCGAGTTCATCTTTGTTAGGTAAATTTTTGCTTCATCTAACACGAACTCGACCCGTTATCATCTTTATTGGAACTGAAACTCGACACCCATTTGTGTAACTATAATAGAAAATACAAACCCGACGTGACCGACACTCGCTCGAAACCCGAGGATGCAGGGTTTATTTTTCACCCGCTGGTGCGGTTTTGGGTCTAAAATTGCATTAGCAATTTTTTTTTGAATCGGGTGAATCTTTACAAAACACAATCTGAACCCGTTGCTATCCCTACATCGTCGATTGTTTTCTCGGCGGTCGGGACGGTCGGTCTCGCGCTCCCTTTCGGACAAGATTATGAGAAGTTTAAGCCTTCGTTTAGGATGTAGATCAATTTTATTGGAAAAAAAACAATAACGAGCATTGAATTTGACAGCGTGCCGTCAGAGCCAACGGAGGTGAAATTGTCTGCTATAGTCTTCGATTTCGATCCTTAGAAGAGGATGCGGTGATCGTTGGGCGGCTAAGAACTTAGTACTAAGATTCTGTGGCGAGGACGGATCGAGAACGGCGGCGAGTGAGAGTTCAGAACTCGGATAACGTTGACATGAACCAGTACGAAATTCAGAAAAAGTTTGTTTCGATCGACGTCCCTGAACCAACAGGTGATACTGATACGAGGATGAAGATGGACAAGGAAGATGACCAATCGAGCAAACAAAGTTGTACTCCTAATTAACAAGAGAAAATTCTCTATTTACCATCTAAAGATTGATCAATTCTTTATAACCCATCAAAAAATTAAAGTTTTCTTATCCGCCATCGAAACTAAAATTGATCCCTCACATGTCATTATGTCTCCTCTGTCACTGTTGCTGTTCAATTTATAATATAAAAATTATTTAGTTTTGTTGACGAAATTATTTATTTGTTATGATTATTTCAAATCATGCAATTATTAGGTTATACAAATAGATTTGCTTCAGGTTTTATATATTGAAAAATTGTAAAGGCATAAAATAAATAAACAAAAATGTGTTATATGGCTTCATCTTGACATAGGTGGAACATGTAAAATTTTATTACATGATTTTCTATGGATAAATGTATCATTTTTATTGCAAATTTAAAAACAATTGTGAGTCAAGTTGATATCGATGGCATGAAAGATATATGTTTTAGATTCGATGGTGGATAAGAAACTTAAGTTTTCAACGGCTTATAAGTTACGAAGCTCTTTTTTATGGTAAATAAGCAATTGACTCAATTAACAAAGCCAGCCACTGAAGACGCGCTTCGAGAACCGCACACGTAGAGCGGCCACCGCTTCGTGCGTCGGTGCACGCGTCTCTCTCGACCTTTTTCAGAGGGACGCGCCATCTTTTTCGTCGAATGGAAAGACTTTGCTTGTGCAGATCGACAAACACCAGTTCTGTTCTGTGGTTACCCCACTGCACTGCACGCAAACTACCGAGCACCGATGGCAGAATCTGATCACTTGTGCGTGCAGGAGGAGGAGCCCAGCTCGCGCAGCTTTGAGCCCAGTTTAGGAGGGAAGCAGATGCAGCACGCGAGCAGCGTCGGTCCAATGGGTCTGTATCCATGCACACGCCGCTGAAAAGGATTGCCAGGGAACATGTGGTTCGGATAAATCAGCCATTGATGCTACTGTTTAAAAATAGTAATATTTGAAGTTTTCTCGATATATTTTCAAATACTAAATACTATTTTTTGGGAATACCAATTTTGTTTGAAGTAATGCACCCCGCCCTCTTCATTCTCTGTAACCTGCAACGGCGTGGAAGAAAATCGAGCAATTTTTTTGTTAGTGGCAAAAAAAAAAGCAAGTACTGAACTATGGAACAATTACAGCGAAGCAATTCTCTGAAGATTTTATTCCGTCTGCACTCGTTGCGACTCGAGTTGCTTCTCGACACGTTTGCGGCTTTGCGACTAATAATTAATTTACCATAGCCATCACATGCAGATTTATTTGCAATGGTATCGATTCCCAGCTGCATACATCCTGCGATAACAAACTGTAATTTGCTTCATTAATTCTCCATGCACTACAGCACTAGCGTTTGTTGACATTCCTCGTCCACATCGATTCCACTGGTCGATCAACGAAGCAAGACGTCAGCACGTTTAGGTAGTGCTGCCACCTCTGTCCCAAAATAAACATGACTTTTAGCTAATTATTTAAATAATATGAATCGTCAAAGATGATGTTAGAAGCCAATATTGATAGTAATTTAGGAACGGATGGAGTGTCATGTACCTATTTCTTCTTAACTGAACAAATATTGAGTTAATCACAAAAAGGTCCCTTCACGGCAATACACATTCATAAACGAAGACACAACGACACTAAACAGTTACTACATGAGAGTATGAGACATGATGTTCTTTTGTGAAACATTAGGGAAAAAACAAGAGAAACTTCTGCCCTTGGCTTCTGTTCGCAACAACAAACAATAAAAAACTGAAAAAGTCAGGTGCGCAATAACTTTGTTTTAGGAACCAGCACGGAGTAGTGCCAATTTTATTAATTAATTATAATTAAAAGAAAGTGTGAGTGGTGCTATGAGGCTCCAAAATTTACAATGTAAAAAATAAAAAATTTATCATGCTAGAATAGGTCGAACAAAAATCTGTGCTAGGTGGTGGGCTCCGGCTGGCACCCAAATCCGCGCCTCTTCCTTGATTTTTGCCAATAGCAATAATGCTGATAATTCTTTTGACGAATGATTCAAGCATTCCGCTCGTTTCAATTCCCAGTTTACCATAAGCATAAGAGTTTGCAGCCCTTTCTTCCTGGCCACGTCCGTTGCAGCGCTCCCATGCAACATGTAAGAGAAGATGCTTCATCCGTTTCTAAATTGATATCACCATTGACTTTTATCATCAACTTTGATAATTTATCTTATTCAAAAATAAGATAAATATTATATATTTTGTTATAATTTACTTTATCATCAAAGTTGTTTGAAACATGTATTATAATTTTATATATTTGAACTAATTTTTTAAATAAAATAAATAGTCAAAATGATTTTAGAAATCAAAGGCGATATCAATTTAAGAATAGAGAGAATTCTAGAATTCTGCATACTTGTCTTTTATGGTTCACTTCATTATCCTATTAAGGGTTTTATTCGATTCTTTTTTTCGCCAAGATGGTTTTGTAAGGATTTAGCCCCTTCATTCTCCTCCGGTTGCTTTCACTTTGCAACCGAACAGGCCCTTACGGAGATAGTGCCTCGCCGTCCATATCCGAGGCAAGCGCACCATGCCAATCCCATCATTGAACTCAGGCACGTTACTATCTCTACGCCTCTTGCAAGAGGCTCAATTTCATCTTACATCACTATTTATGAACTTAAAAGGCTCTAATATCTAGCGGCGGATCCACAGGAGGGGCGGGCTCCACTCCCCCCCCCCCCCCCCAACTACAGGCTCATTCTCCATGGAAGTTTAGAGAAAAAGTTAGGGGATGAAGAAGTAAAGGGGGAGGAGGGAGGGAGGATGGAGGAGGAAGAAGAGAGGAGATCCCCTACTTGCCCAATCTCCTGCGCCCATCATAATATCCATCCTTCTATTGACTTGAATTCATCTCATAAGCCTCCAAGGCTCCAACATATCCATCCTTGCTACCACCACGGTACGATCACACCTCTTGCCATTGTCTCGCATTTTAGGAGCACGAAGCCATCATCGAAGCCCATGGAGAGAGAACATATATTACTAACTTATACTCACCCTTGATTCAACAAATAGTAGCAAAATCACAACACTATAAAGAAAGCTAAGAAAAATTGCACCTTTACTATAGTACTAATAATGAACAGAACTTTATTTGTGTAATTTTTTTCTTATTTCATGGGAACAGCTTTATTCATCGTGTAGTAGCTATTGCCGTATTGCCTGTAAACATTATAGTACTTTCTTGGGTGCGTCTTTAGTAGCTCTTACAAGAACCAATACACTACTGATCACTGGAACCAGATGTTTTTACTTTCGAGTTATTAGAAACTGATCATCACAGCCACGTAGACGTATTGGCATAATATAAAAATGTTTTCATGTATATGGCCCTTATACTTGATACATGAAATAATAGGCAAGCAAATTCATCGATCTGTCCAAGAGCATCAGCACATTCAATTAAAAATAAGGAACATCGTCAGTTTTTGAAAAAGAGGCAGCGAGGAACTCTAACACCAATAAGACGACTGGGAATATACATGGGAAAGATTCACATATAGAGAAACTCTAACACCACTGCAAGGATTGCGAGCTACTACTAATTAAAAACAAGACCCTGGTGAAGAACCTTGCTTGTTTAGTAGCTGTTCCGCTGCAAAATAAATATAGAGGAATTGAATCAGAACATCGTTAGGAAGAATTAAACCATTTGATACTGAAATACATGTCGATCCACATGTAAAATATGTCTACCAAAGGAAAAATTGAAAAAAAAAATAAATCTCAAAGAATTGACTAACATATGAAGAGATGGGCCCTGATGAGTGGCTGACAGATAGAGAGTGAGCACATACGGCTCCCAGCATAGCAGTTATGCTAAGAAATCACAGTGTGTGCTCACTCTCTTCTGTCAAACCTTCAAGAAGCCCCCCCCCCTGCCTTTCTCGCTTCAAGCAAACTTCAAGTGAATTATTGGTTAATAATTTCATATATAAACAAATATAGCTAACAAGAAATATCCTACTAAGTTCTAAAGAAATCGCCATATACAGGACTCAAGAAATAAAAACAGGTGGAGGAAAAATATCGTGGTGTCGTTCAAGAGAGAATACAGAGGTAGAGAGAGAGAGAGAGAGAGAGAGAGAGCTCTAATGGCTGACAGAGAGAGAAGTGAGCACACATAGCTTCAAGCATGAACACTCCCATTCAGCATGCAAGAAAAGCACCATGTGTGCTCACTCTCTTCTGTCAGCCTCCACCTCTCCTCTCCTCCTCCCTAGAAACCAAGCATCGGCCATAGAACTACAACAAAAGGAAGAAGATGAAATCATATTTATCATCATCAATCCTGGTCCCTTCAAACGATTGGTGTCTATGTGGAGATCTGGTTATTCATGTATATCTCTAGAACTTCACTACTATGTATACAATACTGTTTATTTGGGTGATGAATTGCGAAGGGGGAGGTTCAGCATTTATAGGAGGGAAAAGGTTGGGTCCTGATAGCCTCCGTTCCCATATGGATGGAATAAAAGGGAAGATGCCTCAATTGGCTGATTGATGTAACCTTATAAATGAATTTAATATTTTCTTGGCACCACCTATGAGTAGACTCTTATAGCTAGCTTCTGTTCCATCTTGATCCCTTCCCTTGTGTGGGACAACAAACACGTCATGAACCAGATAAGCTTTGCCATGGGCCATCCAACCAAGAGCTTTACTAGCATTATTTTTTCGATCAACCTGCCTCATATTGATTGAGTGCATGTCATTTTATGTGAAAGAAGTGCTCTGTAAATAACTCAAAAATTTATCATAAATTTGAGATTCATTATTCTTTTGTGCTAAATGAATCTTCCTTTTCCGGTTACACAGGACAAGGCCAAGATGGTTTTGATTGCATGTGCACATACATTATGTACGTCTCTATCTGACGAAGACAAAACAATCATGCAAGCAGTACTTCTCCCAGTGTGCCTTGAAATTATAAACTAAATTAACCCACATGTCTCTGCTGCCCACCACCACTTCTATCCAATCACGTACAACCATGGCATTCTCCATGCTGAGCTCTTCATTGTCATTCACTCGTGAGAATTTTGAGATGAGGAAATATAAGTATATTGAAGTATACTGATACCACCACAAGGTCCACGAAGAGGATCAATGTCCAATCGAATTCAAGTCTCTTCAACGAGAAGAACGACGCCACAGAACTAGTGCATCTATGGTTCCAAACATCTCCTGCAATTTTTTTACTGTTCTGATTCCACTAACTGGGCGCTTTAGGGTTATTTGACACAACATCACAAGTTAAATGTCATATTTCGATTCATCGGTGAATATTGAGTTTAATTTAAGTCACATTTTTGTGCAACCTCAATGGCCTATACAAGCTATGACCATCAAACTGGACTCTCTGCTCGACCACAGCTCTCACATCCTACTCGATGTTGCTAATTATCAGCTAGGTTGAAAAATAATGGCCATTAGATTCACGAACTAGTTTTTCAAAATGCTCATATATTATAGAAAACTAGTTCATTTGGTTGAACTAAAAGGGTTCAAAATGTAAACACATACTAAGATTCAATAGTTTTCATGCATATTATCAGCACTATGATAGTGCATCGCATGGGCACCATTCAGAAATTCCCCATGTATGTATAGTCCACTAGTACATATTTGCCCTTATTTATTTTGGATTGAACCAGACCTTGGGTTACGGTTTTGATAGTTTGGTTTATGCTTTAGCATTAAGGCTAACATTTATGACTCTTTTCCCTTTCATCGACTTATTTGCTTTCGCTCACTTCTTTGGCTTCAGTATTCATAGATGTTGAACCCATTACTGTGGAGATTTGGCATTCAGGCTAATATTCCTGTTTTGTTGAAGCCTGGAGGCTTGGAGTATCCAACCCATCTGGGAGCATTAGATATGTTTCTTACAATATATATCAGCATAGCTTAAAAAATAACCTGAAAAATGTTGTTAATTTACCAGCGAGAGTAACATCAGAATATGCACCCAACTGATAATGAGAGGAATAGTTTGGTCAGTCTAGCCAGCGTACTACTCTCACTGGTATTATAGGTCTTAAAGTTATCTGGATGAATACAACATGCTCAGTTATTTTTAAAGATGGCCATCCATTAGTTCCAAATCTTTGGACGCATGAATATATACTTGAGCAACTCAACTATATACAAGGTGTTTCTATTTCTTCTCTTGCAGCATACATATGTAGGTGTTTCTTCTCTCTTTTTTTTGGCGAAGTATGTAGGTGTTTTCATTTACTGCATGTAAACTGTATGAAAGAATATTCCATAGTTTTCATTTTGCCTGAATGTAGTATGCTGAATTCAGAAGAGAGTTTTCATTTATTAATTTGCTTAATTATATGATATAGCAGAGTAGCTGGATAAAATATAGAATAAGGAACTTGATCCATTGACACTTTAAGAAACGAAGACAAGTGCCATCCAGTTTTCTGAAGGATAAAGTCGTATTCGGAAAAGCGTAGGGCCTCTCTTTTCTAGAAATGGAAAACTAATTCCTTTTCCCTAGTTTTTTTCTTTGGAAATATTTGGACAAAAGGCTCAGAGGTCTGGCCTATTGGTCCTCCCTCTTCTTTAGTTGGTGTCACTTCAATTCATGTGCAATTGTCTTTTCTTCATGCTAACAAGGAGTACTAACAATCCATGCTATGCTAGCTTAAGTCATCTCTTAAGTTGAGTGGAGAAAATATGTTTACGACAGAGATTACATCGCCGACGATCCACTTAGCATACAAAAACATCAAAGCGTACTTTCATTAATGAATTAAGAACCCACAGATACCATTTCTAGCTAGAGGAGGAACAGAGAAAGGCGATGGTCCACACTGTTGTCGTGACACCATAGGGCGAGGAAGCATTTCCCCCACATCTTTGCCATTGTTTATGCCGGAGACGCTATCCCTAGCGGCTTCGATGCCCTCCCTGCTTTTGCGAAAGTTGGGGAGAGTTCTTGGAATCCTGGCACTCGCACCCTCGGGTGACGTCGTCTCTCTGGAACGTGTGCCGTGAGCCAGTGAGTTGCAGTCATGCAGATGCATGCGCTGAGCTATCAGACCGGCCTGCATCTGTTCCTCGCGATGTGATTCCTTCCTCCGGCAGGCTGGAGATTAAACTAGTATATTGCAACTGATGGAGGAGGAGATGCAGTCAAATCTAGCATGGCTGAATGTGGGTCTTGCGGCTGTGGCTGCATGATATCGAATTTCCTTTTCCGCCGATCGACTCAGCTTGTCATGGCAGCTACGGCTGATCGATGATCATTCGGTGATGGTGGAGCACATGCCAACGAGCTGCTGGGAGCCCACGATCGAAGGGATGGATATTAAACCAAAGCGGGATGGACGTACGGGTGGACATCCTGTTCGAGCGTCAGCCGATGGTGGATTTTATTTTTTCCTATAACATATAGCTTCAGACCTTCAGTATGTAGCTAGGTTATACTATAAGTCAAAAGTGTCACACAAATTTGCTTCGGTTTTGCGAATGTTAATATGATTATCATGGTCATCTTTGAGGTTTAGCGGCGTAGCAAGACTAACTCTTAAAACTTGAGAAACAAAATATTTCTAACAGACATATATGGAGTAATAATTAGCTTCTTCTTCTCCTCCTCAAATACGAATACTTTATTGTGTTAAGTAGCAGAAATTAAGATACAGGTTTTGTGGACCGGCCACTGTACCGATCCACAACGTGTTAGATCGTACTCTAAACATTCCTATATTATTGTCATTGTAGACTTCTAACATCATGTTGACTATTCATTTATTCAAAATAAATGATAAGTGTAATATAAAATATTTTTATAATTTTCTTTATCATTACAGTTATTTCAATCATAACTTATAATTTTACACATTCGAACTAATTTTTAATAAAACAACTGATCAAAGATAAAGACAGAACGGTGACAATAATTTATTAATAGAGAGAGTATATCACATGCACAGATTGTCAAAAATTGTAGGCAAGGCCCCTAACTTAGACACTTTTGGTAGAGATAAGCTAGCTTTTTGTCCCTGTCATGGTGTGAAGGTTGCTTTTGAATTGCTTGTTGGCACGGATTATATCATTAGCACTGCCTGCTTGGCCGATTACTTTTATTAGTTTGCTCTCGAGAGGCAGACACTGACCAAACCGGGTCTGGCACATGTAAGAGTTGGGGGTTCACACGAACCCGGTAGCAGGGTTTGTACCACTACCATGTCAACTAGTGGTGGTAGTAGCAGTAGTGGTAGTAATATTAGAGTTGGTAACAGTCGAGAATAATTCAAAGTCCAAGCTTTCCTTTCAAACATGGGTGTGACAAAACTGTGGGCATGGATGCAATTACCATGATTACAGTTCAATTCCTGCCATTTCAGGCAGCATTTCTGATGCTTCTATTTTTAAGAATTCATTTTCGTATTCAAAAAACTGTCATCGTGTTTCTTTTACGCTACTTTGCTTTGTCAGGTTTTCTTTTCTGGTACTCCCTCCGTTTTTTGACGTCGTTACCGTCAGCAGCTCGGGTGCTTTTTCTGTTGTCGTCCGTGTTTAATCAAAGCGGCGTTTTCCTTTCTTACCCATGGTTGCCGCAACTTCCCCAAAAGCATCTGCTTTCTCGCTCTTCTCCGCCACCCCGCGCGCTTGCTCGCTTGACCTCATCTCCTCGATTGAAGCGTCTGGTCCTCCATCCGTGCGATGCAGGCCCAAGCTGCTCCTCATTAGCCGGGTTGGTGAGCTGCCGAGCAAGCTGGCCATGGCGGAGTCCTGCATCAGCACACGTTGCAAGTTCTTTTGCAGGTCGAGCTCCGGCCTCTGGCTGCCGCGCTTGTCAGGCTTGACGCAGGGACGTCACCGGCTTCTGCAGCTGCTCCACCATGCCCCCATTTGCTACCGCGTTCCGGCCGGTAGAAGAAGCTTGGTCCATTCGGACGCGTGCAGCGGGATGCAGGGGCAGGGCACTGCAGCGCATTGGGATCCTGGGGTTGATAGCGCGGCGCGACGAGATTTGAAGGTGGGGCAGCTCAGCGCGACGGGATCCGTGGTGGGGTAGCTCAGCTCGACGGGATCTGTGGTGGGGCGGCGCGGCGTGAAGGTATCGAGAGGCAGAGGGCGCACAGCGCCTGCGCGATGGGAGGCTCGATGGGGAAGACAGACGAGGGCAAAATCATCAATTCACCGTTTCCTTAATTCTACCGAAGTTGTCACGGACGACAAAAAAAAAAAGAATGGAGGGAGTACTCCGTATTAAACAAAGAACTGCATGGCTGCTCCTCTCTCTGACTGTTGACTGGGGTCAATTCAAAGATCTCCTTGTGTGCGCGCTTCTTTTGTTCTCACTTTATTTTAACAGATAAAGATCGGTTTGTGTTGGTAGTCTGGGCAAAAATCACGATCAGACCAAATAGATTATCACACATGGAAATTAAGGTGGAATCTGATTGCATGGCTGGACAAATGAATTCTGTTTCTTCAACTGATTGATAATGTTCTGGTGACAAAAAAAGGTCTTGTACAGTACAAGCTTGATCATACAGGCTAGTCTCACCAAACTTGGTAGAGAATGGTGAAGCTAACACAGCAAAAAAATCGATTCCAAATCCTACCAATCACCTACTGTATTTGTATCTGTATCTTTGAACCTGTGAACTCTGCTTCTGCATCTGTTTCCCCCTTATTACAAACGAAAAGAATTGTTCCCTGTTCAGTATCTGCTTCTGTAGCTGTGGGCTCCCAGTAGATCGTTGGCATGTGCTCCGCCACCACCCTATAATCGATCAGCCGTATAGCTGCCATGACAAGATGAGTCACGGCAGAAAAGGAAATTCGATATCACGCAGCCACCGCCACATTTGGCCATGCTTGCTTTGACTGCATCTCCTCCTCCTCCTCCTCCTCCATGCATATCAGTTGCAATAGTTTAATCGCAGGCCTGCCGGAGGAAGGAATCATATCTCGAGAGGAACAGATGCAGGCGTGCTGCCGGTCTGTTAGCTCAGCGCATGCATCTGCATGACTGTCCCTAGCTCACAGCACATGTTCCAGAGAGACGACAGCGCACGAGGGTAGTGCATGCCAAGATTCCGAGAACTTTCCCCAACTTTCGCAAAAGCAGGGCATCGAGGCCGCTAGGGATAGCCTTTCCAGCATAAACAATGGCAAAGATGTGGGGGAAATGCTTCCTCACCCTATGGTATTGCGCCAACGGTGTGGACCATCGCCTTTCTCTGTGTTCCTCTAGCTAGAAATGGTATCCACGGGTTCTTAATTTGTTAATGAAAGTACGCTTCCATGTTTTTTTTATGCCAAGTGGATCGTCGGCGATGTAATGTTCGTGTTTTAGGTCATGTTTGATATAAATTTTTAGAGAACAGCTTTTTCAAAAAAAAAAAATGGTTTCTCTAGAGAAGAAATAGATTCTCTACGAGAAGCACTTTTTAAACTGTTTAGCAAAATGACGTTTATTGTGGTTCAAATGTAAAAATGAGTAGAAAAGTCACAAGAAGCCAGTACATTTGTATTGCTTTTAGCTTTTAATACAAACTAGAGAATTGCTTCTTGAGGAGGAGGAGAGTTAGAAGCGCTTCTTTTAAAACTGTTGGTGAGCTTCTTATAGAATTCGAAGCAGGAGCACTTTGAGAATCTATAACAAACAAGCCCTGGTTGTAAACATATATATTTTCTCCACTCAGATTAAGAGACGGCAGGCACATGGACTTAAGCTAGCTAGCATAGCATGGGTTGTTACTCTACTTGTTAGCATGAAGAAAAGAAAGCTGCACATGAATTGAAGTGACACCAACTAAAGAAGAGGGAGGACCAATAGGCCTGATCTCTTATATATCCTTTTGCCCAAATTTCCAAAGAAAAAACTAGGCAAAATGAATTAGTTTTCCCTTTCTGGAAAAGAGAGAGGCCCTACCTTTTCCGAATACGAGATTGTCGTTCCCAAACCGGATAGCATGTACTATTCGTTTCTTAAAATGTCAATGGATCAAGTTCCTTATTCTTTATTTATTTCAGCTACTCTAAATTGTATAATTAAGCAAATTGATAAACCCAAACTCTGTTCTGAACTCAGCGTATGATGACGTTCAGCCAAAATTAAAACTATGGATTCTTTCATACAAGTTTACATGGAGTAAATGAAACAATATATAGGAGAATGCTGCAAGAGAAGAAATAAAAAAGCCTTGTATATATAGTTGAGTTGCTCAAGAATATATATTCATGTACCCAAACTCTGCTACTAACGGATGGCCATCTTTAAAAATAACTGAGCATGTTGTATTCACGTATCGACAACACATAACTGTTACTGTCGGGCACTCAAAAAAAAAACTGTTATTAGCGGCGATACATATAAAAAAATATAACAATACAGGGAACAAAAAACTGTTACTAGCGGCGATACATATAAAAAAAATGTAATAATACAGGAACACGAAATAAGACACTTCTAATTATGAACTATACTCCCTCCGTTCTTTAATTGATATTGCCGTTGACTTGTAAATTCAACTTTGACTATTCGTCTTATTTAAAAAATTTGTTCGAATGTGTAAAATTTTAAGTTTCAACTAACTCTAATGATTAATCAAATTATATAAAATTTGTAAAAAAATTTAAATAAGACGAATGGTCAAAATTGAACAAAAAAATCAACAGCGACATCAATTAAAGAACGGAGAAAGTATATTTTAGGTAACTTTTAACACCTACTTAGTATATGAAGATTAAAAATTTACCTTTTTAGAACTTAATTGTAGCAATTTTAGGCTACCTAAAGAGGGTTGAAAGTGCAAGAGCACCAGTTTACGTGCCTCTTGGGGAATGCCCCAGCGGGTTGGTGCGTCGACGCCAGCCTGACTGGTGCGCGCATGTCGATCATCGCTGCCGGATAGGTGCTGCGATCCTTGAAGCAGACGTGCAGTCGATTCGTTGATCTGGAGCGCATAGTTAAGCATCCAATCGGCGCCGCAAAGGTGCGGCGGCCCCGGCTGACGTCGTAGCAGCATGAACCGGACTCCCACAGGAAGAGTGCCGCCTGTGTCGCCAAAAAAAAAAAAAGGAGGAAGAGTGCGTGCGCGTCCAGAACAGACAGCCGAAGAGAACAGTGTGTGGGCCACCAGCCCACCGACGGAATTGCCGCAGTCGGAAAGCCATGTCGGCTTGGCCGAATCGGCCTTCGCTAGCCACCAAAAACGGCCCAAGCTTAATTCGTTTGTCTTTCTGGATGATTTTAGCCCAACGCCGCACGGGAAACTTAAGCCCACAAGATAGGACGAGCAACATGGTCGGATCAGCACGGCCCGGCCTCGTCGGTGGTGGGCTGCATCACTTTGCTCCTTCCTCTCTTCATCAGGGTTTTATTACTACCCACCGAGCCCACGAAACAGGTGGAGACCGGTTGGATAAAATCACAAAAACTGATCAAAAATCGACTCAAATTAAAAATTCAAAATTGTAATGAAATTTTAATTGAAAGGCTACAGTAAACTGATTGTTTTTTCTAGTTTATTAAGCGATGAAACCGTTTTCAGACCAGTTTTATCGATTTTCAAGTTTCTAATTTGAAAGTTGAAACCCACCCATTTACGTCTCGATTTTACTATTTTATCTATTAGTTTTACCTAATTGAAACTCCAAATTTGTTTTAATTTTTATTTTTTTAAAAAAAATTAACTGTTCGATAAAATTAGATCGAACTAATTTCACCGAAAACTAGAAAAATCAGACAGGTTTAAACGGTTTTAAACTTGTTCTCATTCACCAGTTGCTGTCAGTTTCAAGATGCCCCACTCGATGCTGCTGCTGCTTCCGGAACTGAAACATCGACTCTATGGCCTCGCTCCAAATGTCCATCGATAGCGATAGTTTGGAAGGTCGGCCACAGAGGATCTCCACCCGGTCAACGGATTTCCAAGCCTCCAAGGTCTGGGTTTGCGGCATCCACATTCGCTCGGCTCCAGCGCTTCTCGAGTCCCCACGCACGCCGTCAAACGATCACTCTGGTCTAACCTAATCTAATCCCCGTGAGAGGAGAGTCATGGTTTTACGAGCATTACTGTCGGATTATTTACGCCGATAAGCTAGCTTTTTGTCCCTGTCATGGTGTGAAGGTTGCTTTTGAGTTACTTATTGGCACGCATTATATCATTAGCACTGCCTGCTTGGCCGATTACTTTTACAGCGTCGGATTAGCTTGTTCTCGAGAGACAGACACTGACCAAACCGAGTCTGGCACATGTAAGAGTTGGGGTTCACACGAGCCCGGTAGCAGGATTTGTACCATGTCAACTAGTAGTGGTAATAGTTTTCAGAAGAAAAAAAACTAGTAGTGGTAATAGTAGAGTTGGTAACAGTTGCGAATAATTCGAAGTCCAGGCTTTCCTTTCGAACAGAGGGTGTGACAAAACTGTGGGCATGGAAGCAATTACCATGGTCCCAGTTCAATTCGTGCCATTTCATGCAGCAATGACGAGGTTTCTATTTTTAAATTTTCATTTTCTTATTCCAGAAAAACTGTCATCGTGTTTCTTTTACGCTGCTTTGCTTGGTCAAGTTTTCTTTTATGGCAGTACTCTATTAAACAAAGAACGGCCCGGCTGATCCCCTCTCTGACTGTTGACTGGGGTCAATTCAAAGATCTTGTGTGCGTGCTTCTTTTGTTCTCACTTTACTTTAACAGATAAAGATCGGTTTGTGCTGGTAGTCTAGGCAAAAATCACGATCAGACCAAATAGATTATCACACATGGAAATTAAGGTGGAATCTGATTCCATGGCTAGACAAATGAATTCTGTCTGTTCAACTAATTGATGATGTTCTGGTGACAAAAAAAAAGGTCTTGTACAGTACAAGCTTGATCATACAGGCTAGTCCCACCAAACTTGATAGGGAATGGTGAAGCTAACACAGGAAAAAAATCGATTCCAAATCCTACCAATCACCTACTGTATCTGTATCTGTATCTTTGAACCTATGCACTCTGTATCTGTTTCCCCCTTTATTAAAAACGAGAAAGAATTGTCCCCTGTTCAGTATTAACTGGATCCCAATAAGAAGAAAAGAAGGCAAATTTGCGATTGATGGAAGATGAGTCTTGCGGCGTCTTCTCCGCTGATCCGACCATCTATCTGATTCATGAAGAGGGGAAGGCGCCGCCGGAGCCTCCTGCGCCGGTGTTGTGGAGGAGGTTGTGGGCGATGCTGTCGCGCGCTTTGGCCGCCGCCTGCGAGCGCACGGGGTTCTCGGCGACCATCTCGTCGTCGAAGAGCTGGTACGAGGCCATCTCCGGGTCGACGGCGTCGCCGGCGCGCTCGCAGATGTTGTGGAGGACGCAGCAGGCGCCGAGCACGACGGGGAGGTCCTGCAGCTTGACCTCGGTGCGTCTCTGGAGGCAGCCCCAGCGCGCCTTGAGGCGCTGGAACGCGTCTCGCGCCACGTTGCGCACGCCGTCGACGCGCTCGTTGAACATGTGCTGCGCCCACGTCATGTTCTGGTGCGTGTAGGGCGTGAGGAGCCAGTCCGTGAGCGGGTACTCGGCGCCGCCGACCAGCCACTTGCCGTTCATCAGCCCCGCCGCGCCGCGCTGCGCGTAGAGCGCGGACCGCTCGAGCACGTCCGCGTCGGACATGGAGCCCGGCCACCCGATGCAGACGTCGGTGAACGCGCCGGTCGCGTCGACCACGCCCTGCACCGTGATGGAGTAGGACGTCTTCTGGTTGCGCTCGGTGTGGCGCCGGTTGTAGTACGCCGCGACGTTGGCCTTGGGCGCGATGATGGGGATGTGCGTGGTGTACATCGCGCCGACGACGTTCGGGATCCCGGACCGGGCCATGAACCCCGCGGCGATGCCCGCCGCCGCGTCGGGCGTCTCCGGCCACTGCACGGTCCGGGGCATCAGCACGGCCTTGATCGCGGCGCAGCCCTCGAGGACGAGCTTGTGGCAGGTGGAGATGCCGAGGCCGAAGCGCTTGGACACGAGCCGGAGCGGCTCGCCGGTCGCGAGCCGCCAGATGCAGACCGCGACGCGCTGGCGCACGGGGATGGCGGCGCGGAGCATGGTGTCCTCCTTCGCGACGGCCGCGCCCAGCTCCTCGCAGATGGCCTCGAACGTGGCCCGCGACATCCGGAACGCGCGGCGGAAGTCGGCCTCCGGGCAGGAGGGGCTGCTGATCGCGTCCCACCACTCGCAGTCGCGCTCTTTGACCCAGAGCCGCCGCCCGCCCCTCGGCGCGGCCACCTCGGAGGACTGGTCGTGGTCGCCGCCGTCATTGCTCCCGCCGCTGTGCTCCTCCCGGGAGCTCGTGGGCGACCGCTGCCGCTTGGCCACGCCCTCCGGCAGCAGCTGGTACTCCGCCGGCCGCTTCCCCCTGTCCGCCATCGCCGCCCCCGGCACCTGGAACGCGGCGGTCGATGCCGCAGCGGCCTGCGGCGGCGGCGGCGGCGGCTGCGACGGCTCCTCGTGTATGTTGCTGAAGAGGAAGGTGAGGTCCTCGCCGAGCGGGAAGTCGAAGAAGGAGGACCCGAACGCCGCCTCGGTGTACGAGGTGCTCATCTAGACTTGACGAAAGGGGAATCGATCGATGGAGGCTGGATGGATGGCTCAATCAGACAATCACTGGATGAAGCTTTCGGTTGCGGCGGCTGATGAGAGAGAGAGAAGCAGAGAGCTCGCTGTGATGATGTCGAGGAACGGTGGAGTCAACCAGGTTGGGAGGGGGAAGAAGGAGCCGGGGAGGAGCCCGCTTATATTGGTACCGGGGGCCGGGGCGGGGCGACAACGCGGTGTCGGGGGAGGAAGGTGAGGGGGAAGGTGGCTGACCGCGCGGACAGACATGCGGAACCGCGGCCTACGCGGCTACGGAGAATGGAGAAAGCGAGTAACGGGTGCGTGCGTGTCCGTGTGGCCGTCTCCCCGCAAGAGACAGAGACAGAGGCTTCTAGTAGTAGCAGCGGCAGCAGCAGCTCCCTCGCGTCCCTATCCGGTAACGCCGATTCCATTGGACGGTCGTTTTTGGAGACGGACGGGTGGGGCCGGCACGGCGCCGTCGCTTTGGGTCACCCGGCCGTGTACACACGAGCGCCATGCTCTGTTCTATTATACTCCTAAAGAGTACTGTACTCTGCTTTCAGCGGCTCCGTACGGGTCAGAGTAGCCTAAGATATCCCTGCTTATTCAAATTTTGTGACGACTGTGCTGATGGGCGGTTTTCTTGACCTGGGTCCCCATGGAATAAAAATCGTCGATGCATTTTGAACAATACTGCTATGCTTCTAGCTCTGACTATAATAATTAAGAAAAAGTATTCAAAAAGGAGAAGAGTGTATTTGAAATAGAAAAGGTACATAAAAAGAGTGTGCATTGAGAAGTGAAAATAATAAATATTTTAGTACTGTAATAATTTTTAAATACTAAAATAATATTAATAAATAAAAGCAAACAGCAGTATTTTCGGAAGCAATGCATAAAACATTTGACAAGAATATGCCAGTAGTAATAAGAAAAATCTAAACATAGTGAATTTGAAAGTGGTTTATACGTTGCACAGAGAGCATTTTTTGTATGGCGTGATAGAACATGTAGCGAGCAACAAAATCTACCCGGCGCATGGACTACTTGTACACCTAGTTTGCTACGTACAGTTTTTAGTGTTGAGTATAAGTAAATTGTTCAATTTTTTTATCGGTTTAAATTTTTAGAGTTAAGTGGTTGGTGCATGCAACTCAATATAGTATAAAGACAAAGGTCTCATAGTTCAAATTTTGATAAGCATAATTTATCAAAATAAATTGTAGCATACTCCTAATCCATGTTTGTGCCCAAAAAACCACATGAGAGAGAGTGTTGCAGTATAAATGAATTATCTTACTTTTTCTATCAGCTTAAGCTTTTGAGGTCAACTGGTTGATACATGCAACTTAATACTTAGTTTACATACGCATATTTATCTTATTAAAAAAATTTGAATAAGATGAATGATCAAAGTTGATGTTAACAGTCAAAATCGACAATAATTTAGAAAAAAAATATCTTACAAGAAAAAATGTTCACGAAATAAAAAAGGACAAATAAAGGGGCAAGATCAAATACTGCTATGTTTATCTCTGCCACATCTCGTGCACAAACATCAGAGTTTCGTAGCTAAATGTTGACATTTTCGTCCAATCTTTCTTTTGCGCGGCGCGTGCGGAAGATAAGAGCCGTGGAAGCATCGCCATCAACAGAATGCTACTACTACTGTCTATGGTGTCTCCGATGATGGAGCAGTTCGAAAACCTTCCAAATATATGCGGCATACAAATACGTAATGCACTGTTAACTAGGCCCCTGTTTGGGGTAGCGTTTCGCAGCTTCCGCGTTTCCAAAACGCGAAAAGTAGCAAAAGCACCCCCAAACAGCCTCGCGTCTGCAAACCGAGGAAGCGAGCGAACGTCCACGAATGAACTAAAAAGTGAAAAGCGACTGGATCCTCGCTTCCCGAGCTTTTCCCTCGTCCGTCCCTTCTTCCACCTCGCGCCCACCAGCAGCAGCTACCCGTCACCCCTCCCTCCTTCCCCGCCACGCAGCAGCACCTCGCCGCCTCGAGCCCCCTTCATCCCCGCCGCGCAGCAGCACCCCGGCACCCGAGCTCCCTTCCTTCCCGCTGCGCAGCAGCACCCCGCCGCCCCTCCCTCCTCCCTCCCCATCGCGGGGGATGCGGCCGGCGAAGAGCTTGCCCCGGCCAGTATCGAGGCGGCGAGCTCGGGATGAAGGAGATCAACACCGGTGAGCTCGAGGTGGCGGGGATCTACCTAGGTGAGCTCTGGATGGAGGGGATCGACGCTGGTGAGCTCGGATAGTGGAGATCGACGCCGGCAAGCTCGAGATGGCGTGGCTCAACCTCACTGCCTTCCATGGCTTCGCCGACCTGAGTGGCTGAGTTCCAAAAGCAAGATACACCAAACATGTCCGCTCTGCTTCTATGAATTTAATATATGTTATTATAATTTTACAAACTTTAAAATATATTATTAATGTGTCATAAATGAGGTCTTATAAATAGATAATTATAAATAGATAATATGTTGACTCAAATAATATATTTTAAATTTCATAAAATTATAATGATATTTATCAAATTAATCCTTCTTCAAAACGTACATTTCTAGGGCAGCTCATTTTCGATTCTCTAAAAAGCTGATTCTCCTAAAAACTGAGAAGCAAAAGCTTCCCCAAACAAGCTCTAAGAGTGTTGTTTGATGTCATAACTGGTTTCAGGATCACATTAGAGGCCTGTTTGAATAAGAATTCAGATTATGTATTTTTGAATTATAAAATCTCTATCGTTTGGCTTATGATTTTTTAGTTGCATTTTTTGATTTCATAATTCAAATTTAAAAAATTAAAATCTCAGTTTGTTTGGATTACATGATTTTATTATTTTAAGTATATTAGTTTATATTATGGTATAAAATTTTGAATAATATTTAAATTCATAGAATTCTATAAGATTTTATAATCTTCTAAAAATTCACCTATTAAAAAACTATCAATTTTTTTATCCGGATTGTTAGAATCCAACCGGATTCAAATGCCACCTAGATCAATCGGAATTCAAAGGCTATTCAAATTTGACCATCTAGTATAAGTGAATTATGATTCAAAAGCTATTCAATCCAAACCTTCTAAATTTCACCAACTAGTATAATCAAATTTCACCTCCCGGAACGGCAACCCGCAGTCCCATTTTTTTTATTTTTGTACGGGAGTCGTAACCAGTCGCCTATATGAGCGTCTCAACAAAGGCGTTGATCCTTAGCGGTGGACGAATAAACAAAGCAAAGCGATCCATCGCAAAAAAAAAAAAAGATTAAACAAAGCGAGGATGCTCGCCTGTAATTGATCCGTGCTTAACGACGGGGACGAACGGCAACGCGCCGTGCCGACCACCGTGTCCACTCCAGTCCACCCACGCGGTCACAACA
>BCLF01000005.1:3092783-3141834 GCA_001602275.1 Zoysia japonica
CGCGACCGGGGACGACGCAGCGGCCACGCGCGAAATGGGAGCTTTCGACGCGACGGCGACGTGACGCCGCGACAGAGACGGCGCGACGTGTGGAGGCGAGGAGGTCCAACGCGGCGGCGCACGGCGTCACGACGGTGGAGCGGTTTCCTCCTCTCGCTGCTCTGGATTCTGATTCTGAAAGAGGGGAAGAAAAATGGGGATCGAGAGGAAAGGAATAAGAGAGAAGGGTATTTATAGGAAGAATCAATTAGAGAGGAATTTGGAGCAAAAATTAATTTCAGTTCAACAAAAAGTCTATGGGCTAAAATATTCTAGCGCCAGAAAAATTAAAAGAGAAATTTTGAAATCGCACGGAATAAATTTGGGATAAACTTCTCCTCAATTAATTATGAAAATTCCGAGATAGTACGGTGAGTGCGTTAGTCATGTTTGTGATCCAACACAATCTCAAATCAATTTTCTTCCGGCCCACGTCTCGCTTTGAGATTGTTGATTAACACGTAGTGAGAGAGGAGAGAAAGTCCTACGAATTCTTGAAGGACCCAGATCCTGTATAATTTCTCCCCTCAGGAACAGCGCCCGTGAGAGCATACAACCCAGCACGGCTCCAGATCCATCATGCCCCAAGCGTACTTGAGATGTCTTGGCTCTCAAGCCATGCGTCAAGGAGATACGCTATGCTGGCGCGCACGGGGAAGATGCATGACGTGACGAGTTTGGAGGATATGCAACATGCAAGCGAGAGAAAAGTTCCGGAACGAGAGCGTTCAGTTGATCTACGAGTCCACATCTTACCCATAAAATTAATACTTAGATTCAAACTAAGAATCCGCTACATCTACACCTATCTGAAGTTCATAGCGTCTTGAAACAAAAGATCAGCATGGAACACGATCAATATACACTATCATGAAAAGGAAAACTCTATGTTTACATACAACCTATCATGAAAAGGGAAAGAAAACTCTATGTATATGCATCGTATCACTAAAGGATGAATACAGAATCAGGTCAACGACCATAGAGCCGTATAGCTAGCTACAGAGCGCTAGACTCGATCGGCCGCACCGGCACCGGCACTGCCTCCTGAAACGCCTGCTGCTATCTCGGCGGCGCTCCGTCCACCGCCGAACCTCCATGTCAGCGCAAGGTAGACCGCCACGGCGCCGGCAAGGAGCACGAGGACGAGGAGCACCGACTCCAACGACGCCGAGGGGAGCATCATGCACATGCGCAGGGTGAACGAGACGAGCACGAAGGTCACCGCCATCACCATCGCCCGCTTCTGCACGCTGGCCACGGCGGGGTCGGTGCCGGACTTCACGATGGAGAACATGGAGAGGCCCAGGCTCGTGAACAGGCCGAGACAGATGAACGCCATGTCCACGCTGTACAGCGCCGCGCCGGGGCTGCCAGGCCTGCTGGGGAGGTTGGCGAACAGCACGAGCGACGCCGACGCCGCGAAGAGGCAGACGGTCTGCACGGTCTTCGCCGTGCGCTTCACCTCCGCGTCCAGGGCGGTCGGACTCGGCTCTTCGCCCTGCCCTCCGTCGGCGCCGCTACCCCCGGCCCCGGCGAGTGTCTCCGCGGTCGCCGCCTCGATGTCGAACGGGGCAGTACCGGTCGTCGCCGGTGCGGGCGCCACTTGCGACTGCGCCGGAGGTGGGGTGGGCTCCAGCTCCACCTCCTGCACGGGCTCGGCTGCGGGCGCGGCGGCGAGCAGCAGGCTGGTCCGGTCGTTGAAGGAGCCGGTGAAGCTGCGGACGCGGGTGAATCCGTACTCAGCGGTGGACGTAACGGAGGAGGGGATCAAGTTGAGAGCCCGGCGGAGCATGTTGGAGATGGCCATCGGTTTAGCTGTCGAGAAGAGTTTACCACTGGCACTCGACACTACGATCAAGCTAGTGATGCGTTTTCGCTGCAGCGGATCAATATTCATACTAGCATGATAGGGAAAAAAAACGAAATAATGGTTAAACGAACTTCTTTTAATTTTAAAATATTGACACCATTAATTTTTTAAAATCAATTATAATCATTCATCTTATTTAAAAAAATTATTCAAATATATAAAATTATTTAGTATCATATTTCACATGTGAAACATAATACTAGTGTACTTTATCATCTCATAAAGTTTTATTTTAAAATTATATTTATGTATAGAGAATTAAAAAAAATAAATTATATAAAAGAATAAATTGATCCAAAATCACGTTTGATGAGGTAAAATAAACAAATTTATACTTGAGGATAGTAAATTAGACATTATCTTAAAATATATTATATTTCTTATATTTTTAAATAAAATAGATAACCAAAATTTATGTTATAAGTTAACAATGTTAATAGGTCAAAATCGCAGCTTTCCTATCGTCGCCGAAGACTTGGCGATCTAGTTGTCGTGGCTGCTGCTGGTCTCCTGCTGACTAGACGTCAGTTCTCAGACGTCATCCAGATTATTTGGTGGCGGCCACTGGACACTGGCCAATACTTTAGGTTGGCTGTATATATACTTTTATACTTATATTAGCTGATATTTGACAAATAGTGTAACATCTCGGAATTTTTAAATTAATCGAGAAGAAGTTTATCCCGAAATTTTTTCCGTTCAATTTCGAAATTCTCCTTTTTAATATTTTCTGCGTTGGAATATTTCAATCTGTGGGCTTGTGTTGGGCTGAAAATTTCTTTCTTAAACTTCAAGTTGATGCCCTCTAATATAAGTACCCCTACTTCCCTTATCTCTTTTCCTCAATCTTATCTCTTCCCCTAAATCCTCCTTTTTTTTCTTCCCTAAGCGTCGACAGATCAGGCTCGTGCAGGGCGTGTTCCCGTGCTTCGCCGTGCGTCACTTCCTTGGTCACCGCGCGACTCCCGTCACCCGTCGCGGTCTTCGCCGGCCGGTCGCTTCGGTCCAAGGCGTCGCCGTCGCGATCCCCGTGCGTGTCGCTCGACTCCATTCCAATTCCCGCATCGCGCTGTCAACCGCTGCCTCCGTTCCAGTCACCCGCCGCGTACACACGATTTGCGAGCCGTGACCCGTTCCCGCGTCGACCCGTGATAGGAAACGCCGACGAGGAGCTGGTCACTTTAAGATTCTGTAGGATAACCAACTCGACCGATGCACGCTGAACAACCCGGCCGTAATCCCAAGGTCGACCCGTATACGCGAACACCCGCTGGAGACCGACACGTGTCCTCGAGCCGTGACCCATTCCCACGTCAATGCGCCGTTCCGCGTCGACCCGACCCTGCCTCGCCAAGTCGCCCACAACTGATCCGCTCCGCTATCCCGACTCCGTTCGCCCCGCGCGCGTCGCCCGATCGACTGCTCCGTCCGCGTGCATCGGTCTCCAGCGCGCCGATCTCGTCGCCGTCACCACCGATCCCGTCTTCGTTTCTCGTATCTTGGGTTCCGATCTCCGTCTCCAGTGCACCGATGCCGATTCCAGTGCCTCTCCTATGGTGAGCTATCAAATCCCTCTCGTGTTTTAGATTGATGAATTGGTTGCTAATAAGGGTAGTTAGTTGATTGCTAATCGATTTGCGGTTAATCGATTTGTGCTTGGTTTAGTTTCTCGTAGTCTAAATCTTTAAAGATTTTTGGAGAACTACGTTTAGTCTCAAAAGATTTCTAAAATTGTTCCGTTAACTTTGTCTCGTCGAGAACGTCGTGTAGAATTTTCCGAGGAACGTTTTGAGCACGTTTAGCTCAGTAATTAAATTTAGATTTAATTATCAAATTTAAATTATTGCGAACCTAGTATCTGACCCTGTTCGTGTTGTGTTTAGCTGGTGATCTCGAGGAGGAGTACGGCGAGCCCACTCAGTTCGACGACCCGAATCCCGGCTACGATCCCGAGCGGCCAGGCAAACCGCGTTCCTTAATCACTTTTGTACCCAATATTATAAACTGCATGTTTTGTTTGTAACCCTAATTTGCATGCTAACTGTTTTAAAATATGCTAGCAATATTCCTAAGCCGTGCCTATTTATTGTTCCACAAATATGAGCCCTAGGATTGTTTTAGAGTAATTATTTTATTTTTATGTTTAGCCATACTTAGTCGCATTTATTTTTATCTCACACCTATCACTATAAAAATAGAATTTGTGTTAAATAATTTTGAATTGTACTTCAAATGTGTGAGTTTTGCAAATAACTATACATAACTATTTAGCGGAAGCAGGATAGAGTATGAGGCGGAAGCAGGATAGAGTATGAGGAGCTGAGAGACTTTTGGAAAGTCTCTATGGGCGTACCTGTGGCGGGTACAACAGGAAGATCCAGGTTGAGATCTTTCCGTGAGACTTGTTGGTTGTTGGCGTTGAGGTTAGAGAGAGTGCTTGCTCCGGCAATTAAGGATCGAGTCCTTCGAGCCTTGTACGCTCAGTTGACAACCATGCATACTACGTTACCTTGTATGGCTAGTGGCTTAATTTTGAAGCTTGCCGAGACTAGTTGTTTACCAGTGGATTGGCGATGTTATGTTAGTATGGTGTAGAGCTATGACTCCTCACATGAGATCGAGATACCCTACCTGATCAGTGGTAGGCTCTTTACAGCTCTAGGACCCGATTGCGTAGGCACTTGGGATATCTATCCTGAAGGACGGATAACGCCAGTTAAAGATTGTGCACGGGTCTTGTGTGTTCGTCGGGACTACGACGGTAGTTTTCGATGGCACTTCTCATGGGTCCAGGTGCATAAACTCTGCAGACTTATAGTCAATACGCGTTGCCACGTCCTTTTTGAAAGGACACCCTCTAAGTTGTGCTCCTCGTTGAGTAGTTTTGATTTCTTACTTCCTCTTCTATTTTAAAATGTTTTGGACTAAGGCCTTTGAGTTGTGGCTGGGTGTGAAGATTACATCGGCATTTAAAATGAACCCCCGTCTGGGATAACGGAGATATCTGCGGACAAGATAATAAAATTTAACAGTTTTTAAAAATAATTCTTTCTTTCATCTTTAAAATAAAATAAAATGTTTTAAACTTCTATTTAGCACTAGAGCCAGCCTTTACTCTTGAAACTATTTGTATGCATACATTGTTGATAGGTAGTACGTGGTCTGCTGAGTATTCGTACTCACGGCATTCTAATTTATTGTTTTCAAAGGATACTCTCAGCTTTGACGTCGACTACGTCTCCGACGGACCGTGAAGTCAGCTCCTTCGTTCAAGTTTGCCTGTGTGGAGGAGGTTCGCTACCGCTGCCATTGTGATGCTTCCGTTGCTGCATTCCATGGATTTCTCGAAAGTGATCTTTCTGCTTCGAGATGTTTCCGATCTGCGTGCCGATGGACCCCTTTAGAGAATTACATTCTAATAAATTTGCTTTGATTTGCTATTTTCTATTCTCGTTTCTTGTTTAATACTTCTGTTATGCTTTTTTGATTGATCGCTTGTGATGTCGTGCTTGCCAACCTCTTAGGATTGGCAAGATCACAGAAGATCGAGACTTATCGAAAGGTAAGAAAAACCCGGCCGTTGCAGGTGGTATCAGAGCCATGCTTGACTGTAGGAGCGAAACCGTAAAACTAGACATAATTTAGGAATGTTTCTAGACTTGCTAATCTGCTATCAAACCTTCATTGTGAAAGTTGTTTTCTTAAATCTCGTCGTTTGCTTGATGGAAGTCTTGTTTGCTTGAAATTGTGTTTGTCTGATTTTCTTGTCCTGATCTGCTGATCTTCTGTCTTTTTCAGTAATTTCAGTTTCTGTTGATGTTATCTTTCTAATCAGAAATGTTTTCTTGCAACAGATGGCTTCGAGGAGGTCTGGACGCCTTCAGCCTCGTTTTGAGGAGGTCGCTCTGGAGGACCCTGAGATACCGCCACCCGCTGGGTGTGGTCATGGTGCTGTTCCCAGAGGTCGCGGTCGCGGTGCTGGAGGCCGTGTACCGGTGCCACTTGCGGCTGACGTGCTCGGCGTTGATCGAGAGTGTGGCTGTGGGCGTGGTCGTGCTGGAGCACCAGTCCCTCAGGCTGGAGGGCGTGGCAGAGGAGTTGCCATGGACTCTAGAGTTGCCGCGTCGGGTGAGGAGCTTCCAGCTGCTTCGAACCTTGCGGAGGTGATGGCCCAACAGACGCTTCTGCTTGAGCAGATTGTCGAGCAGTCACAGCAGTAGCCTCGTGGATGTGCTCATGCTTCTGAAGCACCATAATACCACCAGCCAGCTAGTTCTCGCATGGCTATATTGCGCCCACCCACTTTCGACCGTGCAGTTGACCCTCTGAATACTGACGATTAGCTCAGGGATATTGAGAAAAAGCTTGATCTGATTCAATGTGACAATCAGTAAGCTGTTCGCTTGGCGACTCTCCAGTTGACAGGTGCAGCTGGTGCTTGGTGGGACACGCTTTATGCCACTCTTGACGATTCAAAGTAGTTTACTTGGGATGACTTCGTCACCGCTTTCCGTGGCTTTCACATCTCCGAGGGAGCCATAAAGGCGAAGGCGGAGGAGTTCCGTAACCTTCGTCAGGGAGGTATGTCTATCACTGAGTACGCCAACCGTTTCACCCAGCTCAGCCGCTTTTCACCCGAGGAGGTTTCGACCGAACGCCGCAAGATGTACTGGTTTCGGAAGGGCTTGCGTCTCGACATATTTTCGTACCTCGATGGTGGTGTTCAGAGGAGTCTTCGTGAGCCCATTGACAGGTGTCTGGCTTTGGAGGTGTCGCTTCAGAAGCTTGATGTTTCAGAGATGCGAAGAGGAGGGCAGCTGGTCAGGGAACCAGTCGTGAGGCTTCTCAGCGTCAGCACTTCAGCGGTTCGTTCCAGCAGGGATCGAGACAGTCCACCTTCGCCCGACTCACTGCGCCTACTCCAGTTTCAGCTCAACGGCAAGGTTCTCAGAGTCAGGGAGGTACTCTCCAGCAGTAGCAGCAGTTCGCTTTTCATTCGACAACAAATTAGCCCTCGGTTCGCTGTTTCGAGTGTAGCCAAGAGGGTCACAAGGCGTTTCAGTGCTCGAGGCGTCAGCAGCAGGGTCCTAGGTGAGGTGGTGTTCCGTTTGCCACTCTCGCTAGGCCACCGCACCAGTCTGGAGGAAGGAGTGCGTTTAGCGGGCCGTACCGTTGCTCAGCCGAGAGTCACGCGCAGCTGTCTGAACCACATCTCTATGGAGGAGGCTCAGGAGGCACCCGACGTCGTCGTTGGTGAGTTCTTAGTTCACTCTCACTTAGCGACGGTTTTGTTCGATTCAGGGGCTACTTACTCGTTTGTGTCGTCGGCGTTTGCGACTACACATAGTCTCCCTACCTCACTCTTAGCTATACTTACACTTACCACTTCACCTCTTAGAGTCTATAAGAGTCGTGCTGAGTGTAGGGGTGTTCGGAACTTGATTGAGAGTGTAGTCTTCCTAGCCGATCTCATTGTTTTTCACTCACATGACATTGATATCATCTTAGGGATGGATTGGTTGGCGATGCACAAAGGAATCATCACTTGTGCTAAGAGGGTTGTGTCGTTGGTTAACCACCACGGTATTCGAGTGGAGTGCGCCCCTAGAGTGTCCAGAGTTTCACCTTCATTTTGCAGCTTGCAGGAGTTGTCTTTGAAGCAGAATCTAGTTGTTCATGAGTTTTCGGAGGTGTTTCCAGATGAGTTGCCAGGACACCCTTCGGATCGAGATGTTGAGTTCGTGATCGATCTGCTTCCTGGTACCGCGTCGATTCTCAAGCAGTCGTACCAGATGTCTTTCGATGAGCTTGCTTTACCTAAATAGCACATCGATGAGCTCTTGAGTAAAAGGTTCATTCGGCCGAGTGCTTCTCCGTGGGGAGCCTCAGTGTTTTTTATGAGAAAGAAGGATGGGTCAATGCGCATTGACTATCGTTTTTTGAATGAGGTGATGATAGAGAACAAGTACCCTTTGCCGAGGATCGATGATTTGTTTGATCAGTTGAAGGGTGTGAAGTTCTTTTCCTCGATTGATTTGAGATCGAGGTATCACCAGATGAAGATTCGTCCTTCTCACATTTCGAAGACTTCGTTTGTGACGAGGTATGGGTCTTATGAGTTTCTGGTCGTTTCTTTTGGACTCACTATTGCCTCTGCCTACTTTATGAACATGATGAACAAGGTGTTCATAGCTGAGTTGGATAAGTTCGTGGTGGTTTTCATCGATGATATCCTCGTTCACTTCAAGTCAGCGGAAGAGCATGAGCAGCAACTGAGAGTTGTGCTTGGGAGGTTGAAGTCTCATCAACTGTATGCCGAGTTCAGCAAGTGCAAGTTTTGACTTGAGAAAGTTGCTTTTCTGGGTCATGTTGTCACAGCTGAGGGAGTTGTCGTTGATCCCGAGAAGGTCAAAGCTGTTGTGGAGTGAGAGTCTCCGATGTCAGTCTCTAAGGTGAGAAGTTTTCTTGGATTGGCAGGTTACTATCGCCGATTCATTGAGAACTTCTCTAGGATTGCTAAGCCTATGACCGAGTTGACTCAGTTAGGAGTGTCGTTTGTGTGGTCAGATACTTGTGAGAGGAGTTTTTAGGAGCTGAAGACGAGGTTGACATCTGCACCTGTTTTGACCTTTCCGAATATTCACCAGTATTTTCAGGTCTTCTGTGATGCTTCTCGTCAGTGTTTGGGTTGTGTATTGATGCAGAACAAGAAGGTGGTGTGCTATGCTTCGAGGCAGTTGAAGAAGCATGAGTAAAGCTATCTGACGCACGATCTAGAGTTAGCGGCTGTTGTCTATGCTTTGAAGATTTGGAGGCACTATCTGATCGGCAACAAATGTGAGATCTACACCGACCACAAGTGTCTCAAGTATATCTTCACCCAGACAGAGCTGAACATGAGGCAGAGGAGGTGACTTGAGTTGATTAAGGATTACGATCTTAGCATCAACTATCACCCGAATAAAGCCAATGTGGTAGCCGATGCTTTGAGTCGCAAGGCTTATTGTTCTTCTTTGATATCTGGGCAGTCAGAGCTTCTTGCAGATCTGACTAGTTTGGGAGTTGAGATTGTTCCTCAAGATTTCTTGCACGAGCTCAGGTTGCAGCCGTTGTTGATTGAGGTGATCAAGTCAGCTTAAAAGCGTGATCGAGAGATTCAGGTGATCTTGAAAAAGATGAAGAAAGGCAAAGCACCGAATTTTCATGTGGGTCAGCAGAGTCTTTGTGGTTTGCGGACCGTATCCATGTTTCGAGAGTGACAGAGTTGCGGGATGCCATTCTGAGACAGGCTCATGATTCGAGGTATTCTATCCATCCTAGCTTTACCAAAATGTTTGAGGATCTAAGGACTCGTTTCTGGTGGGTTAGCATGAAGGCAGACATTATTGAGTATGTTGCCTTGTGTGATGTTTGCCGGTGAGTTAAGGCTGAGCACCAGAGGCCGGCTGGGTTGCTGAAGCCGTTGTCGATTCCTTCTTGAAAGTGAGATGACATCAGTATAGATTTCATCACAGGTTTGCCGATAATGTCTCGCTATCATAATGCTATCTTGATGGTGGTGGATCGTTTGACGAAGACTACTCATTTCATCTCTGTGAGCGACAGGTACTCAGTTGATCAGTTGGTCAAGTTGTACATTGATCACATCGTGAGGTTGCATGGTGCGGCGAGAAGCATTCTGTCAGATCGCGGGCCTCAGTTTACCGCGAGATTCTGGAGGAGCTTGCACGAGGCTATAGGTACACACTTGGTGTACGATTCAGCTTATCATCCTCAGACAGATGGTCAGACGGAGCGTGTGAACCAGATTTTTGAGGATATGTTGAGGGCATGTGTGATCACCTATGGGCTGAGCTAGGAGGACAGTCTTTCTTTTGCGGAGTTCTCTTACAACAATAGCTTTCAGGCCAGTTTGGAGATATCACCTTTTGAGGCGTTGTATGGTAGGAGATGCCATACCCCGCTTATATGGTCAGAGGTTGGTGAGAGGTCTTTCTTCGGTCCTGACTCTATCAAAGCTGCAAAAGAGAAGGTTGAGAAGATCAGAGAGTATCTCCGGGTTGTTCAGAGCCGTCAGAAGAGTTATGCGGATAGGAGAAGGAGGCCCCTTTCTTTCGAGGTTGATGATTGGGTCTATCTCAAGGTGTCACCTCTCCGTGAAACGCATCGCTTCCATGTCCGAAGAAAGTTGGCTTCGAAGTTTGTTGGTCTTTTTCAGATTCTGAGGAAGATCGGTGAGCTTGCTTACAGTTTAGAGTTGCCATCAGAGCTGGCGGGTGTGCATCCTGTGTTCCACGTCTCTCACTTGAATAAGTGTCTTCGAGTGCCGAAGGAGCAAGTTGTATCTGATGTTTTGGATATTCAGGACATGCTCGAGTTCCTGGAGTACCCTATGAAGATTTTTGATGAGTCGTTCAAAGAGACGAGGAGGTCTAAGATCAAGTTTCTTAAGGTCCAATGGAGCAACCACACCGAGCGAGAGGCTACTTGCGAGAAGGAAGAGAGTTTGAGGAAGGAGTTTCCCAACTTGTTCGAGTCTGCTTCTTGATCTCGAGGACGAGATCCTGTAAAGGGGGAGTCTGTAACATCTCAGAATTTTTGAATTAATCGAGGAGAAGTTTATCTCGAAATTCTTTCCGTTCAATTTCGAAATTCTCCTTTTAATATTTTCTGCGCCAGAATATTTCAGTCCGTGGGCTTGTGTTGGGCTAAAAATTTCTTTCTTAAGCCTCAAGCTGATCCCCTCACGAATATAAGTACCCCCCACTTCCCTTATCTCTTTCCTTTATCTCTTTCCTTCAATCTTATCTCTTCCCCCAAATCCTCCTTTCTTTCTTCCCATCCAAGCGTCGACAGAGGAGGTCGGGCTCGTGCAGGGCGTGTTCTCGTTTGTCGCCGCGGCGTCACTTCCTCGGTCGCCGCGCGACTCCCGTCATCCGTCGCTGTCTTCGTCGGCCGATCGCTTTGGTCCCGGGCGTCGCCATCGCGATCCCCGCGCACGTCACCCGACTCCACTCCGATTCCCGCGTCGCGCCGTCAACCGCTGCCACCGTTCCAGTCGCCCGTCGCGTCGACCGCTCCGATCCACATCGCCGACACGCGTCCCCGAGCCGTGACCCGTTCCCGCGTCAACGCACCGCTCCACGCCAAACCGACCCCGCATCGCCCAGTCACCGTCAACTGATCCGCTCTGCTGTCCCGACTTCGTTCGCCCCGCACGCGTTGCCCGATCGATTGCTCCATCCGCGTGCCTCGGTCTCCAGCGTGCCGATCTCGTCACCGTCACCACCGATCCCGTCTTCGGTTCTCGCGTCTCCGGTTCCGATCTCCGTCTCCAGTGCACCGATGCCGATTCCAGTGCCTCTCCTGCGATGAGCTATCAAATCCCCCTCATGTTTTAGATTGATAAATTAGTTGCTAATGAGGGTAGTTAGTTGATTGCTAATCGATTTGCGGTTAGTTTAGTTTCTCGTAGTCTAAATCTTCAAGGATTTTTGAAGAACTCCGTTTAGTCTCAAAAGATTCTCAAAATTGTTCCATTAAATTTGTCTCGTCGAGAATATCGTGTAGAATTTTTCGAAGAATGTTTTGAGAACGTTTAGCCTAGTAATTTAAATTTAGATTTAATTATCAAATTTAAATTATCGCGTACCTAGTGTCTGACTCTGATCGTGTTGTGTTTAGCTGGTGATCCCGAGGAGGAGTACCGCAAGCCCGCTTAGTTCAACGACCCGGATCCCGACTACGATCCCGAGCTGCCTGGCAAGCCGCATTCTTTGATCACTTTTGTACCCAGTATTATAAACTGCATGTTTTGTTTGCAACTCTAATTTGCATGTCAACTGTTTAAAAATATGCTAGTAACATTTTTAAGCTGTGCCTATTTATTGTTCCACAAATATGAGCCGTATGATTCTTTTAGAATAATTATTTTATTTTTATGTTTAGCTATGCTTAGTCGCATTTATTTTTATTTCACACCTATCACTATAAAAATGGAATTTGTGTTAAATGATTTTGAACTGTGCTTCAAATATGTGAGTTTTGTAAATAACTATACATAACTATTTAGCAGAGGAAAGATGAAGTATGAGGAGCTGGGAGACTTTTGAGAAGTCCATGTGGACGTATCTGTAGCGGGTACAACGGGAAGATCTGGGCTGGGATCCTTCTGTTAGACTTGTTGGTTGTTGGCGTTGAGGTTGGAGAGAGTGACTGCCCTGGTAATTAAGGACCGAGTCCTTCGAGCCTTGTATGCTCAGTTGACAACTATGCACACCACGTTATTCTGTATGGACAGTGGCTCGATCTTGAAGCATGCTGTGAGTTGGCGTTGTTGTGTTAGTGTGGTGTAGAGCTATGACTCTCCACATGAGATCGAGATACCCCACCTGATCAATGTTAGGCTCTTCATAGCTTCAGAACCCGATTGCGTAAGCACTTGAGATCCCTATCCTAAAGACGGATAATGCCAGTTAAAGCTTGTGGACGGGTCTCGTGTGTTCGTCGGGACTACGACGGTAGTTTCTGATGGCACTTCTCGTGGGTGCAGGTGCATAAACTCTGCAGCATTACAGTCAATGTGTATTGCCACGTCTTTTTTGGAAGGACACCCCTGAGTTGTGCTCTTCGTTGAGTAGTTTTGATTTCTTCCTTTCTCTTCTATTTTAAAATGTTTTGGACTCTGGCCTTTGAGCTGTGGTCGGGTGTAGAGATTATACTGGTATTTAAAATAAAGCCCCGTCCGGGATAACAGAGATCCCCGCGGGGCAAGATAAAAAAATTTGATAGTTTTTAAAATAAATCTTTCTTACATCTTTAAAATAAAATAAAATGTTTTAAACTTACATTTAGCACTTGAGCCAGCTTTTATCTTTGAAACTATTTGTATGCATACATTGTTGATATGTAGTACGCGGTTTGCTGAGTATTTGTACTCACGCCTTTTCAATTTGTTTTTTTCAGCGGATACTCTCAGCTTCGACTTCGACTACGTCTCCGACGGACTGTGAAGTTAGCTTCTACGCTCAAGCTTGCCTGTGTAGAGAAGGTTCGCTACCGCTGCCATGATGATGCTTCCGTTGCTGCATTATATAGATTTCTCAATAGCGATCTTTCTGCTTTGAGATGTTTTCGGTCTGCGTGCCGATAGACCCTTTTGGAGGATTACATTATAATAAATTTGCTTTGATTTGCTATTTTTTATTCAAGTTTTTTGTTTAATATTTTTGTTATGGTTTCTTGATTGATCGCTTGTGATGTCGTAAAGATTGAGACTTATTGAAAAGTTAAAAAACCCGATCGTTACAAATAGGTATTTTTGAATAAGACAAATAGTCAAAGTTAAATTTAAAAGTCAACGGCGATATCAATCAAAGAACGGACGGAGTAATTCTTATCATCCTTCATCTCGACGAGTGAAAATGCTCTAGCTAGCTAGCCTGCCGAACACTTCCAAGGTGCGTCTACTATGATTCAATCCTTCCGAGGTGGGCATTCATTGTATTTTCACAGCGAGCCAACGAAAATTGGCCAGTCCTCTTCTCTCAAACAGCGCCTCAAGTTGCTTGTTTGCGAGTTGCTCGGCTGGGTGTCTCATGTAGCAACGAGTTTTGGCATCAATCGTGAAACCACAGCACCAAAATAACCGGACCTTAATATGCATTGTCAGCATTTCAACTATTTATCTATCAGAAATTGCAATTGCCTTCTTCTACAGAATCGAAACAACCGTGAATGTTTACTGACCATGCAACTCTTCAATACACTGGAGAATCATGTACTATGATCGAGCTGGTCTAGGCCAGAACGATGCAAATGAGATGAAGCTAGAAAACTCCACTGGAAGTACGTTATGGTCAGGACTAGGAATATCGCATCTGATTTTAATATTAAGCCCAGAAATCTTGCTGCTGAAACCATATATCCACCACACCTGCAGGTTGTTATTCCATTACAACGACTTGCATGAAAATTCACAAAAACGACGTGATAATGAACACTGGGAGTCTTGAGGCAAGGCTTCGGCGCCAAGCATCGTTCGTCATAAGAACGTAGGATTATATTATACTGTACCACTAAGAAAATCGTCGATTGCAACATAAGCTTATATTCACAATCTCCGGTCTCTACGTACGGATTGGAACGGCATTTGCTGGTGACTCTAGCTTCAACCCTGTGGCCGGCTGGCTGATCGAGTAGGATACGTCTCTAACCGCATCTTTGGCAGAGTCTTCGTTCTAGAGAGACGGACCGAGGACCCGGCCGCACACGAGCCTAATTGGCCTACCAGTTGGTGTCAGTCCCTTAATTACAATTAACGGAAGCCATATATCTTCGCGTTCTCCGGGCCGTCACACATGGCGTCGTTTTCGCAGAGGATTTTGGACCCTTTTTAACTCAAGTTTCCGTTGAATTTTGTAGCCCAAGAAATCGGCAACGGCAACGCAGTCATCGGACTGTGAACGATTCCACACCATCGTCACCGGTGCTAGCTAGTAAACGATTCCACACATCAGTGCCTCACGGATTCCACACCATCGTCACCGGTGCTAGCTAGTAAACGATTCAGTGGTGGACAGCGAGATACGTACAAAATCGATCGTGGAGCCTAGCTGCGTTTCTTTCCCACGCATGACAAGGTCGCCCGGCCGTTATCATATTCCTGATCTCGTGTATCCATCGTCACGTGTTCGTATGTTCAGTGATGACGTACGAGCCTTATAATTTCAATAAGAAATACCAGAAAGAAATCGATGCATGTGGGTATTTTTCTTTCTTTTATTTATATTTATCTTAGTTCTCATTCCATGAAGTCGGCCATCGATCCATAAAACCTAGCAGTACTGTATAAAAGAGATGGTTACTTGTGGCGCCGAGTACTCTTGTGCACCTACGTCACTTGAGCGAAACAAAAAGCACTGGCGCCTAAACTGGTTGAAGCTGAAACTTTATTTAGGACATCTTTGATAAGGATTATGATTACTCAAAATATAGCTTATACTTTAGATTATTCATAAAAATCACTCATCCAATCTATCCGCATATTTTATTTTTTTACTTAGTTCAACGTCCGTGCTTTGCTACGGATGCAAGACAAATTAACTGTCTATAATACCATTTTGGATAAGCTATCTACATTGTAACTGTCTGTTTGCCTAGTGACCATATCCTTCTCGGTGAATGGAGTGGCTCGTTATAATCAGTGGTCCTGTTTTGGGACACTTGCCTAGTGACAATATCCTTCTATGCTGCTTGCTGTCATGACGCGGCATATTTCCACAAATGACCTTCCAAGCAATTTTTCTGAAAAAATGCGAAGTTAGCAGAATTCAATGAACAAAGAAAAAAGAAATCTGACGAGCAATCACACAGATAATTCATAGTCTGGATGAAGTTAGTCATTGTAATAAACTAATCATATTGCCTGTGACTGATTCATTCTCTTTACATGAATATATAACGTATTTGTTTAAAAATAACCAGTATTGAAGCAAACAATGAGTCAAAATAATTTTATTTACATATTCCTAAATTTAGAGCTCAAGCAAGAAAATTTTCTGGTGATGTTGGCTCCTGAAGGAATAAATACAAATTAACCTGAATGCTTGTACATACTGAACGTGCAAGCATAAAAAGTTCCCTTGAGTTGGTGTTTGACAAAAAATAAAAACACAAGTGGTGCGGTGTGATCAGCAAGTTCTTGAAGCACAAAAGATGCTGAACATAGTTCCATGGAACCCGAAAATAAAATAGCAAGCTACAACTTAAACATAAATCAGGGATCAAGTTCCAGTTTTGGGTAAAGTCAGCCAAAGTTTAAAAGTGGCTGATGCTCTTTTGCTAACTTAATAGCTTGCGCACAAACTCGAGACATAGCATTATATTCGCGAGACTTAAACTGCACATATGTCAGATAAGAAAATGAGCATGAAAACCAACTCGAGCCCTTGCCTGTGCTTGGTAATTGCAGATGCAGACACAGCCATATCAGTCGAGGCTTGACAGGATCCTACACATGCAAAACAAGCATATCAAATATGAGCAACTACTAAATTTAAAAAAGTTAGTACATAACTTTGTGCAGAGTATTTCACATACTGACATCTATAATATATATAACAGGGTTCACAGATAAAACCTAGACATCATGTTAATAAGATCCAAGTAATTCCTTGTTGACTTGAAAACGGGAAGGTCCTAGTAAATCATACAGATTCTCTCCTACTTAGCAGATTGTTGTCTACAGGTGCTTCAATAGAGAGAGAGAGAGAGAGAGAGAGAGAGAGAGTTTCCAGCTCCAAGAATTTCTTTTGAACTGAGAAATCTCTCGAGGGTGTGCAGGCCGACCAATGAGTGGTTTCTTGAGTTCTTGCGTGCTCTGCTGTGCTGTGAGGGGGCGAAGGACATGAGCTGCTCGCCCGCACTTGAGGCCGAATGCGGGAAAATTTCTTGTTTTTGCGTTTTTTTTTTAAAATAAACTGATTCATGTGAAATTCTTACGAGATTTCTGTGAAATTTCTGCGTTCCAAATGGGCCTGATTTACACTACCTGCCAATAAGAGAGGTCTCTAGAAGCTGCGACCAGCGCGCGTGTGGATTCAAATTTTGGTTTCCAAAAATTGAAATTCGTAGGTGGCCGCTCGTCCTTCGTCACCTCGGCATTCCTGGTCCACAGGAACGGGGACGAGTCTGGATTTGGCGAGCCCTGTGCCTCGGCACGACTTGGAATTGGCTGTTCGACGAGTCTCCTCCGGCGACGGGCGCCAGCTCGCCATAGCCCCGCCAACCATAGTAGTGGCCACCATGTCCGCCATGGATCCAGGGGATCAGGATGAAGGTTCTGACAGGGTTTGAAGGCTCGATCCGGCGACAGGGACCCTGCTGAAGCTCCGAGATTCACCGCGAGCTAAGGGAGCAGTAGCACATGGATGTGGAACTCGGATGAGGAGCACGGGTCAGCGCGCGTGGGGAGAAAAGGACTAAATCCAGGTCTCCTGTCGACATGATGATGGTGCACGGCTTCTTGACCTCCTCCCACGCCGACGCACGACGGCCAGGGCTGGGGCCGGCACCGCCATGGCCGAGGTTGCTCACGCATCACTGCATCAGCTGCTGCTTCCTACCTCCACCTCTTCCCTCATCCAAGCGGCTTGGGCATCGTGCTCATCGAAGCCATGGTGGAGCGTGGGGGTCGAGGGGGGCTTGCTTGCTGCAGGCTAGGGTTTGGCGATTTTTTTTCCCTCTGTTGGTCCGGTCTCGGACGCTGGCTGGCTCAACAGTTGGAGAAGAGAGCTGGAGCGAGGCGGTGCTGCGGTGGCCTGTGGCCCCACCTGTCGGCGCACGCTTTGTTGGAAGGCCCGACGACACACGACGGTCGGTCACCACCAACTCGAATGTTTAGCAGTAGTATAAAGATGTCAAAACCATTGGCAAAACATATGGATTATTGGTGGTGAGGAGAGAGAGAGGTGGAGTTTATAAGTGTTAGTACAAAATATAAAAATAATTATAAGTGATTTTAAATAAAATCATAATTGATTTTTAAGTGTTTGATAGAGATTATAGCATAGATTGTGATAATCATTTGTAAAAGTAGCTTCATAATCTTCATCAAATAGGATATTACTTTAAGCTTGAAATGTTAGTACGTTTAACATATTCTATCTTTTTTGGAACCTTTTTCTTTATAAGATACTCTCTCCGTCTTAAAAATTCTATTTTTAGGTTAGGTTTGATTGGCTGAGTTTTATTTTTCTCTTTCACCAATAATTTTTTAAATTATATATTATGAAAATAATTTTTATAATGAATTCAAAGATCTAAATATTATATTATTAAAGTTTATCAAATTTGTATAAATTTTTAGTCAAATAAAAAAACAGAGTCAACTATAGACTTTTTATGAGACAGAAACAAGATTTTTTATGAGACAGAGGCAATACTTTTTTTTTTCTGGAAGATGAAACAAATATATGTAAAGCCGTAAATGATATAGTCACAGCGATGCAATAAATATGCTAACGGGCTAAATATGCAAATGGGCTGAATTGTCCTGACGACATCCACGCAAAACCAGAAGAAACAGTCAATGGGCCGAAATATATATACTGGGCCCAATATCAGATGAAACAGTTGCTAGGCCGAAAATAGTCACGATGCGATGACGGCCGAAAACAGTCGATGGGCCGAAATATAGATACCTTATGGTTGTTATTGTAATCACGTGATGGGAAGCAAAGAAGAGAAATAGAAGTTCCAGAAATTCCCTCATTTCAAGTTTACCTTCAAACAAACAGTTCCAATTGGTTACATTTAAACCACTGCATTGATATTGCTTTAAAGCATGGCAATATAAGCGAATGGTCACTCTGTTGAATTGACTGCCCTCTCTTCTGATGTATCTCATCGACTAGTGATCCGATGGAAGCGGTTACGTGCCACGAACCAATGACCATGTACAGATGGCCGACGATGCCGATCCCTAAATTGTTCCTAAAGATCATCTTCACACTTTTGGTGGTCGTTGAATGGGTGAAGGAGCCAAATTTTTTCCAAGAGTTGCATACAGACTACCTTGAGTGCTCAAGTGTGTGAAAAAAACACAAAGGAAATGAATGTATTACACAATAACAATTGAAATTGAAGCTTTTTTGTATGGCGCATGCACAATATGCTGGTGCATGCCAGTCTGTTCAGAACCACAATATATAGAAACAATCTCAACTCTCCATTCTAAAAAAAAAGCCATTTATTTTATTTAGACAACAATTTTAACTTATCAAAACAGGACCTGCAGCTCATAACACAACTCCTGGACTCCACCGTCATCCTGACATATAGCATCACTCCCATCATTTTCTTATCCTGTCACCGCCAATGGAGAGCCGCTTCAAGATCCTCGTGGTGTCATTATCCACATGTGAACTCCTTCCGCTTTTTGATAGAGATGACTTGCGGCTAGGGTCACTGGGATCTCCAAAGGAGCTTGGCTTGTTTAATGTGGCTTTTTGTGACGAGCGTCCGCATCGTGAGGGAAACATTGGCCTCGTTTTATCTGCATCACCGGTCTACAATATGCAGAGCAGTATGATCCAAACAAGTTAAGGTAGGCTAGAACAAATTCAAAACAGTGAAATTGCATCACTCAACGCTCAATGAAGTGCCAAGGTAAACAGAATGACACGTACCTTAAGTTTGTTTTTATCTTTAAACTGACTGTCCCTTGATTAGAACATATCAAGTACCTTACCTCAACTGGGGTCAGCATTTTCTTTTCAGTGATTCTATCATATTTTTGCTTCTTTGCGTCAGCTTTGAGACATTGCCAAGGAAGACTGGGAATTCGAAGACAATAATAAAATGTAAGGATGAACAATAAAATTACCTAGAATACAGAATAGTTAGTAAAGCAGTTCCCCAACTCACCTTCCATTTAAGAAATACATCATAACATACCCAACAGTCTCCAAATCATCTCTCCTACTTTGTTCTGGAAGAAAACCAAGATAGATTAGCCCGAATTTACTTATCAAAGTTTCATGATTTGAGGAGGAATATACTCTTATTAATTGTCTTTAAGGTAAAGGTTGGTATTTCAGGTTTTAAAGAAATAATATTCTTAGAGTATTCTAAAATATTAGCTAATCTCATCTTCTTGTTCCACTTGGGGCTCAGTCTCACATAACATGCAGATACAAATGACACTACCAAATCTACAATTACAGGTCAAAAACTCACCTACTCCAAGATGGGTATTTACACTCGCAAATTGTCTTGTTCCTACGAGACCTTTGTTTTCCCTGTTGCATGAAAATGTATCGGGAAATATTATGAAACGAAAAATAAGAAAAATAGATACAAAGTATAGTTTACACAGGAATAGACTCTTTTTTTACCTGCATGGTATGTGGTTATGAGTTTGGAGATCTCGATAATTTTTTGCAAGGCCATAATCGATGATAAAAACCTGCTAACAATAAGATTCTTAAACTAGTTCTACTATCTTATTTGGTAAATATAATGCTTTCAATAGAAAAAAAACTGTTAACAATGCTTAGGGTAGCTCAAACCTCGTTTGATTTACGTCCTAAACCCATAAGGAAATTGCTAGGCTTGATATCACGATGTAGAAATCCCCTTGAGTGCACGTACTCTACTCTGCTGATCTGTAAAAATACCACAAAATCATACTTTTTCTTTACTTTACATTATCTTTTTTTTTCACTGGCATTTGTTTTCAAAATGACTAAAACTAACACGAGATAATAGGATAAAGTAACACATACTCACCATCTGATCAGCAAGCATCAATACTGTTTTGAGAGAGAACTTTCTGCCACAGCAGTTAAATAAGTCCTCCAGAGTAGGACCAAGCAGATCAATCACCATGATATTGTATTCCCTTTCCACGCCGAACCACTTCAAGTTTGGAATTCCAGCTATATTTCAGAGAAAAGGAAAAATAAATCAATAAAGTTCTTCAGAGTAAGTGGACCATCAACTTCTGCTGCAAGCGTACTTACTTCCCCCTTGCAACAGCATGTATACTTTTATTTCATTATAAAGCTGAGGATGACGTGATTTTACTGATTCCTGATAAGAAATGGTATGCAAAAACACTGTAAGCAAGCTGCCTAGAGGAGGCTGTTTTTAATCATCACAGTGCTGACAAATCAAGTTGTTTAAAAAATGATTAATCATCTTCGAAGCCACAAGAAATAGAAAATGCATACATGCAAGTGACAGATATTTTTGTTCCTTCATCGCAACTCCAAGGAAATTAAATCCAAGTGTTAAATTCAGCCAATCAGAACCAGCGCTTATTTCTGACAGCTAATTGTAAGTATGCTACCCCGTTTCAAATACGCAACACATGTTCATTGACTCGAATGAGCAGTTCTATGTCCACGAATAAAATTGTGTTGCAAATGATGTATTTATCAAAGACAAATTCTATTCAATGGTCTATGGAACCCCCGCTACTATTAATCCCATGACAAGGGACATGAGATGTTGGATGGTGACAATTCTGCACAGCAAACTCTAGCTCTAAATTGCTAGCTCTAGCTCCTAATACGCAGAAGCGTTGTTGCACAATGCAGGGTAGGCGCAATATGATATGGCTAACAACAGCTGCACATTACTCCAGTTAAGCAAACTGGCAGTTCAGAACATATTGACATAGTGGTTCCAGACTAAAATCCAGCAAAACATAATACAACTGTTGGCAACATACCAGTTTGACAGCAACCTCCTCATTATTCTGCACGTTCACACCTGTAAAACCAATCCAACCAGTCCAGTCAAAAATTCACCAAAGCAAACCCAGAGGGGGTATCGACAAGGCGTACCGTTGTAGAGCTCCCCAAACGATCCGTTCCCAATCCTCTCCAAGCTTGAACTGGCCCCCGATCAAGTGGTCCATCCTTGCTAGCTAATCCCAAGACCAACTGGGATAAGAACGATAGCAACACGAAAAACAGTTCATATCATGAATATATGTTAAAACATGAACAGAAACTAAGAATTAAACTATAGAAGCAGAGTGTAATAAACATATAAGGAAGGCAACAACAGTTGTAGAGGTAAAAATATGTGAGACATTGTTAAGTAACGATCCAAAAACGTGGTTAATTGGGACTGTCCTGCGCAATGATTGAACGGGCTGATATGAATAAAACAAAGGGGTATGTTTATCTAATCTAGCCATCGGTTGGGATCCAACGGCGGCCGGGACGGTCGGCGTCATTGCCGAGCTCACCGGAGTTGGCCAATCCGGCGCTCCCCGGTGGCCGGAACTCCAAGGGAAGCGGCTCAAAACGAAGCGCGTGTTGAAGGGCTCACCGTGGGATCGATTGTCCACTGGGACGGCGCAGAGATGGCGCGCGACGGCGAGAGGCAGCGGGGTTCCTTCGATCGCGACGGCGCAACGGCGGCTCGACCTCGGGATGCAGCGGAGATGTTTCGGGATTGGGACGGGGGGAGGAAAAGCGGCGGCATCGTCGGGCTTTATAGGTCGTATTCGCGGGGAATTCCGAGTTCGTCTCGGCGGCGGCTGCGTTCTGTTGGCGCGGTGGCTTCGGCCGGAGGTTGGAGAAGGATGAGGCAGAGCGGGGCGGTGGGTTAGAGGAGGCTGGGCCGGTCACCGGTAGTGTGCTGGGCTGGCTCGCGGGGAGAGGCCGAAGAGGGGAAGGTGGGCCGCGACGGCCGCGTCTTCCATGGCGGGGCTGCGCGAGGCCGCGCGCACCAGGTCGCCATCCTCAACTACGGCCGCGACGGGTTCGCCGCACGGGGTGCTGCTTCCACCTCGCGCCGGTCTTCCAGTCCACCGACGGGAGACTGCTGCACTTCCTCGCCGTGCAGGTGTCCATCGCTTGGAGATATGTAGCAGCAGGGAAAAAAGTAATTACTTGGAGATATTTGGCTTATTGCTTTTAGGCTACTATTGTTTGCAGCAAGTTTATGTTGTTCTTAGAAATCAATTCAGGTTAATCGAGAGAGGAAAAATATTGGGCAAGCTTTGCTTTCATTTTTCTTAGGTCTTTCTTGAAAGCAGTTGTACTTCAAAATCACCTGTTTTGCATTTGATTAATAGGGAATCAACCAATACGATTATGGTAAACCATGTTTCTAGGGGTGTCATTCTTTTAGTCAAGTTCTGCGAAGCTCTGATGTAGAAAGAATGACTTGCAATCTTAGTACATATTCTGCACCTGTATGAAAGCCTTACATATTCTTGTCTATGCAGGTTGCCTTTCATATCTGAGTTCACCGTGATGTGGGCACAAAACATGATTTCAATGGATTGACGCCGAGGTATGGCAGCTTGGGCCTTGGTGCTGTTGTTGCGGTTAGAGTTGCGGTGAGAGGCTTGTCGGCGTCAGGTATAGCCTGTTGAGACTTTCTCGATAACGATACGCACCACATTGTCAATTGTATATAATGTAACTATTCGGCACGCCCAAAAACAGTTCATATATTTTAAAAAAATATTCTGGTAAAATACTTTATGGTTGCTCTGATAACATAATCATGCGGCGTGAAGCAAAGAAAGAGAAATAGAAGTTCCAGAATTCCCTCATTTCGAGTTTACCTTCATACAAACAGTTCATATTGGTTATGTTTAAACCATTGAATTGATATTGCATTATCCAGCCAGTCTGCATAGTTAATATTTTTTTTCTTGTAGATAATCTTATAGTGATACTGGGAGCTACTGCATTATCCAGCCAGTCTGAAAATGATTTGTCCTTCATTATATCCAAGTGTTCACCAATCTTATCTCTGAACTGTACTATACTAGATACATTGTCACAAGACACCAGGTCTGGCAGCCTCTGCAACCTTGTTCATACCTGAACCGTTTTGCCATCTTTTTAGCTTAGAACATCTTTAGTAGTACATCACAACCTCACAAGACTCCAATAAAAAAAAAAAGAGTCCGCGGGAAAATTTGGAGATATTTTAGTGGTGGTGACGAATTATCCAGTCAGCTTGAACATGATGTCCTGGCAGATAGGGCGATGACGTTCTGCAACCATGAGAATCACAACGTGAAAAATTAACAACAGTCGCGACGGCTACCATCATTGTCTTTACTTCGTTCTCTTTTGAAATGCAGGGTTTTTACAAAAATTGTACAAAAATTTTCGCAGGAAAAACAAAAAAAATAGGAAAAATTCCTCCATTCCTTCGTGTTGCGTCTCTGATCGGTGAGCAAGAAATCAAGTAAATTGAAACGGGCATAAGTCGAGACCATGAGTATATTATCTATCAACACTGCTCTTTTCAAGCATATCAAATGACATAGATTCATTACTTCTAATATTATTTGACCAAGCAAACCTAAGAGGCAAGAGAACGTACGCTCTTGTTAATTGTGTGATGGCCATAATAGCTCTCAGTACATATAGCATAACTTATGACTAACATATCTCGAAACTTAGTTCAACAAACTTCTTTGTTCAAGTTACCAAGTGGAAACCACTTCCTAAAAATCTAGCAGTGTGTATGTTCCATAGCTAAGCATATCTCAAGTGTGTGTGAAAAACACAAGTAAACAAATGTACTGCATAATAATATCTTGAGCTTTGTGCATGGCTCATATAGCTATGTGTTGTGTGCAAAACATGAAGTAAATGAATGTATTACACTATTGCAGACTAACAACTGGAATTGAAGTTTTAAGTACGGGATATGCCAGTACATTACAAACCACAATAGAAACAATCTCAACAGTTGTCAATGTTCATGTCTTATATACGCGCTGTAGCTATATATAGCTATGTGATGTGTCTAAGTAATGAGTATATTTTAGGTGCTTGTCATCGGCGGAGTGGCAACAGCTAAAGAAAATTAATTATTACTACTGCAGATACGCATAAGCTCCTCCATCGCTGGTGTCTCTATATAAATCCCACCCGGTGTCCCTAACCTCATTAGGCATCCATCCGCCTTACCATTATACAATAACAACTAGAATTGAAGCTTTGTGTATGGTATATACCAGTCCATTCTGAACCACAATAGAAATAATCTCTACATGTGTCAATGTTCATGTCGTAAATATGCACTACAGCGATATATAGCAATGTGACATGTCTAAATACATTTTAGGTGCTTATCATCGGCGAAGTGGCAACAGCTAAAGCATTGAATTCGTGCCATTGCAGACACGCATAAGCTCCTCCATGGCTGGTGTTCCTATATAAACCCCCATCTGGCCGGTGTCAGCTCAACAATGCTGACGGGAATTAAGGTGAATTGTATTGAATGGTTATCTTGAGTCACAACTGAAAATTGTTGGAGCTGCACACGCTTGGAAAGATTCTTTACTCTGATATGTGCATGACATTCTGAAAATGTAAGCACTCTCAAAATAATCAATTTGAGAAGAATCCACCTGTTTGGAGTCCTGCATTTCTTCTCTCCGTCATCACAATGCACCTCCACAGGCGACCAGGTGGGGCCGCAACTCCAGCCAGACAACTATCGGTCTTGCACCTACAGCACACACCTAGCCGACCCCTGGCCGACCTCTGGAACTCACTCCCGACCTTTGAAGATTGAAGATGAACAGTGCGCAACGGAGAAGCAGAGACAAACACACGCGAACTGGTCGAGTGAATTGCCTTTCTTCTTGCTTCTCTTTTTATCAGAGGAAAGCCTCCGGGTTTTATACACACGCTGCAAGTGCAGCAATAATTTTCTACAACTACCAACTACTCTATCGTACAGCACTGTACACCTTTTTGACTTCGACGTCTACGGCCACACTGCGCACGTCGTCTGTCACACGTCGCCGCCTGCGCTGCTACAGTGGAGTCCCGTCGAGCCGTCTCGTCGCCTTGAGAATTGCCGAAGGAGTAAAAACGGAGCAGCAGGCTTGTTGTGTCCAACAATCTCCCTCTAACCATGTTGCTCCTCAGCCACTTTGACCACGCCGACCCGAGACCGAGCCTCTAAGAATCGGACGCGTCCAAGTGACTTGGTAAGAGTGTCCGCGAGTTGCCGATCGGTTTCGATGAACTCAGGACGATCCGCCCTCCCTCGACGCAGTCACGGATGAAATGATACCTCATGTCAATGTGCTTGCTGCGGTCGTGAAGGACGGGGTTCTTGCATAGGGCGATGGCGGACTTGTTGTTCCCCATCAGGGTCGGTGCTTGCAGCTGCTCTCCTGAGAGCTCGCACAGCAGCCGATGGAGCCACACACCCTGACAGCAGCTGTTGCCGCAGCGATGTACTCTGCCTCGCACGTCGAGAGAGCCACCACTCGCTGCTTCTGGGCCTGCCAACTAATGGGGTTGTGCCCAGGTAGAACACGACGCCGGTTGTGCTCTTCTGGTCGTCGATGTCGCCGCTCATGTCACTGTCGCCGAACCCGGTCAGCTTCAGTGAACCTCCGCCGGTCCTGTAGTACTGGACTCCATAGCCTTGCGTCCCTGCGACGTAGCGTAGGATCCTCTTGACAGCGGCGAGGTGATCCTCCCTTGGATCTTGCATGAAACGGCTCACGAACCCCATGGCGAACGAAATGTCCGGCTGTGTGTTCACCAGGTAGCGCAGCTCACCGACGATGCTTCGGTACCAGAACGCATCAACGGTCGGCGCTGTGCTCCTCTTCGACAGCTTCAGCCGGTCCTCCGTCGGCGTCTGTGCTGCCTTGCACTCCGAGAGGCCTGCCCTCTCCAGGAGCTTCGCCGCGTAGGCGGACTGGGAGAGCTTGATAACTCCTCCCTCCTGCATCACCTTGATGCCCAAGTAGTAGGATAGCAACCTCAGGTCGCTCATCCGGAACAGAAACGTCATCTGCTGCTTGAATGTCTCGATGTCCTCCTTTTTTACGCCGGTGATGATAAGATCGTCGACGTAGACTCCGACGATCAGCGTGCTCCCCCTGGAGCGTCGTGTGTAGAGCGCATGCTCATTTACACACCTGGTGAAGCCTTATTTAATCTTGCGTCCAGCTTGGCGTTCCACGCTCGCGGAACCTGTCGGAGCCCGTACAGCGCCTTCCGCAGCCGGAGCACCTTGTGCTCTTCACCCTTCTCAACGAAGCCCGGTGGTTGTTCTACGAACACCTCCCCGGCTAGCTCTCCATTGAGGAATGCTGACTTCACGTCATGTGATGGACCTGTCAGTCTTTCTCTGTCGCCCACGCCAGCATGAGTCGGACCGACTCCATCCGCGCAATTGGCGCGAACACCTCGTCGAAGTCCACTCCTTCTCACTGCACGTACCCCTTGGCAACCAGCCTCGCCTGGTGCTTCACCAGCTTCCCATTGCCATCACGCTTCACCTTGAAGACCCACTTGAGCCCGATCGGTCGACAACGGGTCGACGGATCCACTAGCTCCCAAGTGCGGTTCTCTTCGATTGAACGCATCTCCTCTGCCATGGCCTTCTGCTAGCATGGGTCGCGTTCGGCATCTGCGAACGTGCTTGGTTCCTCAGCAGTCACTGTCAGCAGTTGCTGCGCGCTGCGTTCCGCCTGAGTCCCTGTCCTCAGGTGTTGAGGGTCGGTGATCAAATCATTGATCGATCAATACCTCAGCGGCCCTGCGTCCTGCGCCGCATCAAGGTCGGGAGAGCGGTCGGGAGGTGGCGACACGAACCTTGGTCTCACTGTCAATCTCCCCGACCAGAAAGCCCCTGAGTTTCCTGCACTCGCGGCGTCTGAGTCGCTCTGCCGACCCTCAGACCCCGACCCTACACACTGACCCCGGCCCTCGGGCCTCGAGTCACGCTGGAGTCCTCCTCCCTTCTTTGTATCGCGCCGACTGCCGCCGCGCCGACCGCCCGACCTTTGGCCGCGCCGACCCGCGGACCTGGAGCCGCTCTGCCTAGCCGGATCCGAGTCCTCCTGACTTGCTGATCCCGGGCTCCGTCGACCTCCAGTCCCGGCATCACGTCGATCCTTAGTCGCAGCTGAGTCGCGTCGACCGTCAGAGTCAGAGTCCTCCCGACTTGATGATCTCGACCCTTAGTCGCGCCGACCCACCGGTCGCTTCCTGCGCCGACTTCTGGAGTTCGGGCCTTGCTCCGCCAACTCTGAGTCGCACGGTGCGACTGATCCAAAATCGCGCCGACCCCGACCGTCCGAGCCCTCTGGCTCTGCCAACCCCGGTTCGTGCCAATCTCTGGCATCGCCGCGCTCAACTCCCCTGAAGCTGAGCCCACCTCCTCTATCTCTGAGTAGTGCTCGAAGGAGAAGGAGCTCCATGAGCATGCCTCTCCTTCATCGGCACTAGTCCCCGACCAGTTCCAATTTGCCGCCTCGTCGAAGACGACATCCCGAGAGATATGCATCCTCTTCCCGTCAGGGTCATATAGGCGATATGCCTTACTCCCGGCTTCGTAGCCAAGGAACACCGTCTTGGTGCTCCTATCCTCCAGCTTTTCGAGGTGTGGCTTCACCGTCTGCACGTGCGCCACGCAGCCGAATGTCTTGAGGAAGGACACGTCTAGCTTCCTCCCGTGCCAAGCCTTGAAAGAGGTCTTCTCAGCTACGGTTTTGGTCGGCGAGCGGTTGAGGATGAACGCCGCCGTGCTCACCGCCTCACCCCAGAACGCCGCCGGCATATTTTTGGCCTTCAACATGCTCCTGACCATGCCGACGATGGTCTGGTTCCAGCTCTCCACGACACCATTCTGCTGCGGCGAGTATGGTGTCGTGAGGTGCCGTTCCACGTCCTTCTCGGCGCAGTACCGACCAAACTCCACCGAGATGAACTCTCCACCCCGGTCGATCCTCAGCACGCGCAGTTTCCGACCCGTCTCGGTCTCAACCCACGTCTGAAACTCTACGATGGCTCTGGAAGCCTCGTCTTTAGTGGTGAGCAGTCGTAACTACATGTACCGACTGTAGTCATCCACCAGTAGAAAGAAGTAGCGCCGACCCTCATGCGTCGGCGGGGTGATTGGCCCACACATGTCGCCGTGCACGAGGTCCAGAAGACCCTCAGCACGGTACGTCGCCTTGCATGGAAACGACTGTCTTCACTGCTTTTCAGCGAGGCAACTGTCGCACAGCTCCTCGACATGCTCGATCGTGAGAAGGCGTCGCACCATATCGTGCCGATTTAGCCTTGCCAGCGCATCAAAGCTGATGCGGCCAAACCGCACATGCCACAGCCACGCATCGTCGACGGCGTCTTCCTCCCTTCTCAGGTGAACATGAGCCCGGACCTCATCCAGCTCAAGTTCCCGATGCTCTCCGTCCTCTAGGACGTCCCCGAGAGCACAAAGCTGCGACAGCAGTAAAGCCGGATCTTGCTTGCCCTCTTCCTCCAGATGGGCCTTCTCCTTCCGCTCTCGGCTCTGGCAGGCGCGCCCCTGACTCTCGCGGTCACGGCGCTTGGGCGCACGGCAATCACGTGCCCAGTGCCTCTTCTTGCCACAGTTGTGGCACTCGTCGTCGGCGTATGGGGAGGGTCTGCCACTCCTTGACTTACCTCTACCACGCCCGCTCCGACCGGAGGTGGACGGGCTGCCCGCCTGCTCTCTGCAGCGCGCCCTCTATTCTTCCTATGCTTTGGCAAAATGTTTTCTTTTATTTCCCTGTGGTTCTGGTATTGTCTTTACCAAAGTAGCCCCAAGATGGGTATATACCATCCGCAAAATAATATTCCATGGTATAGTCATTGTCATTTACATTGTAGTTAACTTTAGGCGCTTCACCATTGGCTAGCTTTGCAAACGATGGAGACCTGTAAAGGATATTAATGTCATTGAGAGCACTTGACAGCCCAAAGAAAGCATGTCAAATCCATAAATTCTACGAAGCAACAGCTTCCAGTATTATTGTAGGCTTATGAAAGTGTCTAGAGTACATGCCTTACCAAGCCGAAAGGCAATTCTTCCGCTCCAATGCATACAATCAGGTGAGCCCAACGTACCCGGAAACCCTCTTTCCTCACCAATTGCTAGTAATCGACACGTATCGTTCTCAGTAGACGTACTCAAGTACTCTGCACCAAATACTTGGATGATAGCTTTTACAAATCTCTTTAGACTTTCTAGAACAGTACTTTCAGCAACATGACAGTACTCGTCAGTAGCGTCAGCTGGCATTCCATATGTTAGTACCCGGAGTACAGCTGTGACCTTCTGAAAGCAACTGAGACCTGCTACACCTGCTGCATTTCTCTTCAGCACAAAATAATCATCATGATCTTCCACAGCTTTCATTATACGTATAAATAGCTCTCGATTCATTCTAAACCTATTTTTTTAAAACAAAAAGATTAGCATAATGTCTAAAAGAAAATAGATATGAACATACAAAAAGTACTAACCTTCGGCAAAACAATTCCGGGCCGAATGTGGCATCATCAGCCAAATAATCTTGAAACATTCTTGCATGTCCACCTTCTCTGTCATGAAACCTATATACATGTCCTGGAACAGAACCACGATGTTGTTTAACATTCCAAGAAAACCCAGCTGAGATCAAAGTAGCTCCGGTAATAATTATATCGTCATCGTCTGAAGACGAGTCATCCAAGAATCGGCGTGTAAGTGAACGATCTGCCATTGATCCGCAACAAATAACTGCATGTATCATTCAATGACGATTAGCACAGATAAAAAAAAGAATGGAAGAGCAGCACATGTCACTGGGATCGATCGTCACCAGATTGAACGACCGAAGGAAACGGAGCAGCGATCACTGGGGTCAATAGTTGAACGATCGAATGGAATAGCAGCACGTCACTGGGCTAAAAAAAAAAAAAGAATGGAAGCACATGCGCACCTGCACGGCAGCGGACCCGAATGACGGAAACGGAGCAGCGATCGCACGTTGGCTCTTGGATTTCTGCCGCCGGCCGGTACACGGAGTCTACTGATTAAACCTAGCTAATTTAAAGTGGGCCAACTAAAGCAACAGCCTATGGGCTACAATTGAGATGACGTGGCATATTTAAATTTTTTTAGGTATGTGAGTATAGATATCTGTTAGAGCTGACATGTTTTTTTAACTACTTATATAAATTTAGCTACCATTTAAATTTACTTATAGGTATTTAAATTATACATATCTGTTAGAGATGCTCTTACATAACTCTCTTTGTGAAATTGGAGAGAAATTTGGCGGGCATGACAAGCCGAGGTATTCCAGTCGGCCCAACGCAAGTATCTGACGCCGCTCTTGCATGCAGATCGCAGCGTGCCAGCGTTGCCGTGGCCACGTCGATTATACACACGTGCAAACAACAGGATAAGCAAGTATTTGACTTGTAGTAAGCCTGTAAAATCTAGCCGGCGATCCATTGTCCTGCCCGTGCCATCCCTGCCGGAGCAGCCACGGCACCACGTAGTACCAATAACCTGACGGGAAGCTTCCGCGTGATTCGCGGCGGTGGCGATGCATGCAACCGGCCTCCCTCCCTCAATCGATCAGCTATATAGCTAGCTAGCGCGCGCGGGCCGGGGTAGGACGACGACGCGCGGCGCGTCGGTCTCGGTCTCGGCGGTCGCCTTCGACCGGCACGCCGCGACAGGGACGGACAGAGGTGCCTGGCGCCGCGAGCTCGGCGGCTCCTGCCAAATCAGGTCATGTTTAAGCTGGGTTATCCGTGCGTGTGCTTGCGTGCGTGCGCTCGACGGGTCCTGCGACATCTCAAATTTTAAAACTAATTTAAAAATATGTAATTCAAAATTTTTCTAACAATCACTTTAACATTTTTTCTTCTCCTTCTCGTCCTCTCTTTTTCTTTTTTATTTCAAAAGGTAAAATCCTTACTAAACTAAAACTTATCAAATTTGAAGATTTTAAAATATTAAAAATTTGGAAGTGTGACAAGTGTTTGACTCTTTTTGTTTTTCTTTTCTTTCCGTTTGCTTTCTAGTATCTCATTTAAATTTCAAATCCATTCAACTCCTTTGAACTCAATCCTTTTGATTCCAATCCAAATTGAATTCCCAAATTTCGCATTGGGCCGCCTCCTTCCTTCCCTGGCCCAGCTGGCTCTTTTTACTCTTTTTCCTGCGGCCCAACTCGGCCCAACACTGCACGCCCTTCTCCTCCACTCCGCACGCGCCGCCTGGCACATGCGTGGGCGCCGTTGCCACCTGCCTTCGTACGCATCGCGCACAGGCTCCATCCTGTTGCCCCTCAATCACTCTAGGATCGAACCTCGTCACTCACCGTCGCCCACCGAGCTGACCACCACCGCACGCCATCCTAGCCGTCGCGCCGTGCCGTCCCCTTCCTCGGCTACGCGACCTCGTTCGTGCGGCGTTCGTCCTCGTGAGTCACCCGTCCTCGACGCGTGTCGTCCCTGCGCCGCCGCTGCGCGCCGACCGGACCCCGTCACCGGCGTCCTCGCGTGACTCCCCGACCCTTTCGAGGCCATGGGGAGCTCCACCGCGCCGTCCACTTCTTCTCCACCCAACACCGAGGTCCCTTGACGCCGCTACCGAGCTTGCGCCATACGTCGCCGCCGCGCTCTGCGAGCGCTCCGTGGCCGGCCTCCTGCGAGCACTCTCCAGCACGCCCGATCTTGTAGGAAGCTTCCCGGCGCCGCCTTCGTGCTGCCCCGACAGGATTCCAAGCCGCCACGCCTGCCCTACGAGCCGACGCCGTCCGCCTGTGTTGCCAGGCGCCGCCGCCGTCGCGCCGCCCTCCTCTGATGTCGGCGCTCCACGGCTCTTCTCCGACACACCTGAGCACATGGATGGCTCCGCCTTGCTGCCCACCTGCTCCTTTGACGGAACCACGAGCCGCCCCGCTGCCCCTAATGGCCAGGCGTCGTGCGCCGCCCTAGACCAGTGTTTGCACTGCAGGGCGCCTCCTCGACCCGATTGAGCCCACAAGGTAGCTCACCGCGCCGCCCTCCTGCACCTCTTCCCCTTCCCCAGGTCCGGCGAGGCCCCCTTGGCCGGCCTGCCAGCGCGGTCCACGGCGAGGCCTGTGGACCTGCCCCAGCCGTGGTGCACGGGATTGTGCACAAAGTCCATGCCCTTCCCCTTTGGAAAGAAAATTGCAGAGAAGCCCTCCACCTTCTTCGTATATAATACTAGCCAAGTATAGTTGCAGAGAAGCCCTCCAACTTCTTTATATAAAGTCCTAGACCTATAGAAAGCTCCCTGATTTCCTGTTTATTGGCACATTAGTCCTATTCATTTTTACACCAAGATCCCTGTTTATTTCTGTAATTACAGAAATACCATGCACCCATACACACAGCACCGGGTCTGGACACGGAACCAGCATGTGTCCTGGGCACCGGTCGCCACCCAACCCAAACGCACACAAACTACGGCCTGGCCACGACCACGTTCGCGTGACCACAAGCAGAGCCATGCTGGCGAAGCCTCGGCAGGACACTCTGTCACACTGCGCCCCGGCGCGCGTGCGCAAGAAGCGCGGCCTTGGTCTCTGACCAGTGGGCCGCGTGACCCTGCGAGCCGGCCATACACATGCACCCGCTCACGCTCGCACCAAGTTCTACACCCGGTCTTATGTTCTCGAACACGGGTACGACCGTGTGTCCACGGGCACGGTCACAGCCCCGTGTTCACTTTGGACACGGTCACAAACCTGTGTCCAGGGTCACAGTCACGGACACGATCACGAACACGGATACAGGCCAAACCACGTGTTCACGAGGCTTTCCTACATTTCACAGCCGCACACATAGCCACCGAGGACACGGGCCAGACGACGTGTCCGTGAGGTTCATCCTCGATTCTGTGCCCGAACATCTCTAGAGGCTAGGGACACGGGCCGGACGTTGTGTCCAAGAGACTCGTTCTCAACTTTGTGCCTGCACGTGCCCAGTGGCAGTGGACACAGACCGGGACGTGTGTCCCCGCAGCCTTTTCCAGTTTCCTGTCACAGCCTCGCGTCCACAAACACAGACATGGACTCAATCACGTGTCCACGGGCTCAGACACTTTGACTACCATGCTCCCCAGAGCTGGGTCACTGCCGGGCTTCACGCACGTGTCCTGAAGCCTGGACACGGCACCGGCAATGTGACCCACAGCACGGTCACAGACCACTTGACAATGTCAGGATAACGGTAGAAGTCACAAGCCGAACCTCGTGACCACAAGGTCTATCCTCTATTTCACGACGGCACACACCCGATAGCCGTGGACATGTGCCGGGTTGCGTGTCCACGGGGATTTTTCTGTCTTTCGTCGTAAGCACCTTGTTTGCCTCACCACCGCCACATCCCAATACTGTTCCCAGTAACCAATACACCATTGGAATCGTTGTCTCGAGCTCCACCACATCAAGTCATTCAAACCTCAGTCAACATCCGATCTTGCTGATTTGTTTTAATAGTAAGTTCTTCGCGGAGTTTAATTGTTGTTTCTTCTATTGGTTTTATCGTTGTTAGTGCAAGTCTTTAATTATGATGCATCTCTAGGCATAGATTCATAATAGCTAGTGTGCACCCTATCATAGCATGACTTCATTGTTTAACACACATTAGTATGCATAACCATGTTAGCACTAAGTAATCTAATTTAAGGTTAGAATTATAGGATTAATAGTTAAATACTAATAGGTAAATATTAGGAAATAAGTAAATACTTAGATAGCAGCCCATAAGCGTCCTGCCATGCATTCACTCATGCAATAGCACATATTAGTACATGTACCACTTGTTACCGTTAGTAGTTTAATGGTATAAATTAAACTAGGTAATAAATTATCAATCACTTAGGATGACCCACCGATATGTATATAAATTAGGTAATTAACAATAGTGCTATGCCCTTCACCGCACCATAGTTGGTGTCATCTACTTAATGTAGTAGTTTAGTTGTAGTTGTAGAATCAAGTGATTAATTAGTCACTAAGAAGCACGTACAACTCATCGGCACACGCTAGGGCATGTGCCGCCTATTAGCACTAATGATATAACTACAAGAATAACTCAATAGATAATTATTTAGTCACTGAGTAATAATTAAGATCACCTACATAATAGGAGGTAAATGTTGAATAGCCGCATATGCATCTCATCTCTAGCTAGCATGCATCAGCACACTTACCAAGTTAACTCTGTATAAACTAGATAAAACTAGAATATTATAATTAGTAGCTAAATACTAGATTTCCTACCTTTATATTAGAAATTAAGTAAATATAGCACCTATAGGCATTTTGCCCTGCATCTGCATGCATTAGGGCATAAGAGACACCTTAGCTTTAGTAATTTATCTATAAAATAAAAGCAAGTAACTAGTCCTTAGCCATTAGGAAGCAATTGCATATTAGGAACCAAAGTAATTAATCTTTTAATCACAATAGGCTTCATGCATGCTATATTTAAATAAGTATTAGATGGCGCCTATATGCATTTTACCTGCAGTAGTGCACATAAACGCTAGTGAACCATACCAGTTTAGCTATAAGTCTACAATCTTATAATAAATCTCTACGCACTAGAGGTTACATACTAGAAACTAAATAGCTAAATGGTATACTATGCACCCATGTGATCACTTGAACACTAACTAAATGTAGCTTAAAATGAACTAGAAGCTAAAGCACTTACTGTTAATATTAGTCATTAAGCTAAGGTGTACATAAGATGACGCACTATGCACCATGAGAATGCCTTAAGTTCTCAATATAAGGCATTCGTGCTATTCACAGAACTACATGTGCACAAGCCTTACCGTTAACCATACTAGTAGGTCTAGCCGCTCATTGTAATACCTACCCACCACAGGAAACCTAGTACACTCTTCATAAGCTGCACTAGGCATATCAACCACCGCATCATGCATGACTTGCACTAGCTTTTTCTCGCGGAGTTTAATTGATTCTTATTTGGAGTTCATGGATTTTATCGCTTCTTCTCAAGCTTTGTTTCTTTCGCAGTAGTTTTATTAGGCTTTTCTCCGCGTAGGTAACGCTGAGTGCGAAGACGAGTCAAGCGTTGAGAGGAGCCAAAAGGATTGTGTGTGAAGAGAAGCACGAAGATTTGGACGCGAAGCTAGAGATTGAAGATTAAGATTTTGATGAAGAGCATCAGGACTCAAGCTCTGAAGATTAGGAGTTTGCAGGTAAGCTCTAACCCCTTGATCATATTGAATCTATATTTTGCTAATGCTCCTATAGTGCCTATATATACTGCTATGCATGATATTTTGATTTAAAACATTGTGTTAGTTATAATTCTACTTGATTGATTGTTTTACTGATATTAGTGTCAGTTACTAGACATTAATATTAAGTACCTTGATTACCCGTTGACAATACCCTCCTTGTTAACTATAGGTCTCTTTTCGTTAAATGCTTTTAAAGAATGGAGAGTTGCTTGTTTAGTAGAATGCTTAGGACCTCAATTGCGGTGCCTTGCCTTGCCACGCCATTCACCATTCGTTTATAAAATGCGTTAAATTGTGTTTAGTGATGTGCGTGAAAAGAAAAGGGTGGGGATTAGTACAACTGGTGCTAGGTGAAGAGGGATGATTCTGGTCATGGGATGGGGCTCACATGAGGTGATGGTGATAGGTGTGTAGGCTACGGTTTGGTCCACCTGCCGTGGACGAGTCCGCCACCCCTGTCATATAAAGATCGGTTCGTTAGCGCTCGACTTAGCAATTTTGTACAATCACAGAACCTATACATATTGGGCAGGACTTATCCCCGCTATGTTGGTATTCCACATCGAACCACTAGGAGGTCGGCAGGACACAAGGGGACAAGAGAAGGGCGTGAGATAACTCGCTGCCTGGCTTTCGACTATGTAATTGCTTGCGTCATAGGACCGTAAGCCCACGGATATAGCCTCTGGTTTAGTAATACCCGATGTAGTAGGGGGCCAGATAAAGACGTGACTATGGTAAATCTTCACGATCCGACTCCGAGAATGTACTGTCGCGTCATCGGGAGGGTGATACCCTGTACATCTTGGGTGGAATCTGTGGAAACCTATGTAGTTGTGGGGTAAACGTTATGCAACTTTATCGCGCAAGAGGAGTATAGCCTGTGAGTATAGTGTACAACCTCTGCAGAGTGTAAAAATCCTTTCGGAATGGCCATTGTCACGGTATTGACATGCTACTTGTTCGGATACTCTACGATTAGTTTTTTATGATATCTTTGGTGTGTGAGTGGGTGTAGGTGCACGTGTTTTTTGAAAGTGTAGGTTGTATGCCAGGGGTCGGTACGGTTACGTGCTAGTGCCTCGAATAAAATATGGAAGATGGGATCGATGAACATCTCCCACAGGACCAACCTACTAAAATATGAATAATATATGTTTTTATCCCCTTTTGAAAAGCTTCTGTAGTAAACTCTGCATAAAACCGGCTTTGCGCAAAAGTGAACCCTTTAGCCTCATCTTTGCTACAACCAAATATGTATCTATATATACCTTTGCCTAGTGTTGGAGCTTGCTAAGTACTTTATATACTCACCCGTTTGCATTTGTGATTTTAGACAGAGAGGACCGTGTAGGTGATGACATGCTGGGTTTTCGTTCTGCTTCCCAAGTCTGCTTGTGAATTTGAGTCTTGGTGTTCCGCTGCTTGCTTTATTTTTAGCTGGTCGACCGGTGTAGAATCATAGAGATCCTCACCGCTTTGCTGCTAAAAATTATGTCTAAGATATCTATTTTTTTATCGAGGTATGCTTTCGATATATATTCTGTTGTGTTGTGCGTATCAGCTACTGATACAGGGACTAATACATGTATCACAGTGCATTGTGAAAACGGGGCGCCGATGCCGGATAGAGCTGAATATATAAGGGGGTGATTGGTTACTCGTATTGTCCAGTCTGGCTCGTATCTAGGGGACAGGCTCGCTGGAACCTGGTTGGTCACATACATGATAGTTTGTTTGGTTAGTTGATTGTAAAGAGACAGGCTGAGAAGAGATGACGTTTGGTTCGCATGAGTCTGACTGTATAAGATAAAAAAATATATATTATTTTAATATTTAACTTGTGTAATTATACTTTAATAATCTTTATTTTAACTTTATAACTTTTAATCTATCTTAATATATACTGATATACTTTAAAATAAGTTAATTATTTACTAATACCATTATTAATCAGACATATGGGAGCCTGGCTCCGAAGTACAGAGCCAGGCGCGCATGGCCTGCGTGCACGCCGCGGGACAGGCCCGACAGCCGTTGCAGCCAACCAAACTCGTCGCGCCTGCACGCAGTTAGCCTGGCTGGCTCGTGGCCAGGCATCCAATCACCCCTAAGCGCACCTGGGCGGCTCGTTATCCTGTTTCCCGGCGTGCAGTCGACGAACTAGGTGATCGATCGCGACGGCGGCATGCCAGCGCAACCAGACAGTACCGTACGTCTTCGTAGCGTAGCCGGATCGCGACGGCGTCTTGATCCCTCATGCGACGCACGTTTTCTGGGAAGGAAGTAAGGAAAGGAAAGGTGGCTCCGGCACTTGGTCGGCATGTACTGAATGAATGGCCGCTGCTCCTCGAACGGGGCCAACACGTCGGTCGAGACTCGAGACATTGCATCTGCTGATCGAGCTCCGGTCGGTGTCGCAAGGATAAGGCGTCAACGAATGCGGACGCCGCCGGCCCTCGCGGAACTGGCAGGCGTACGTACGTGGCTGTAGCGTAACAGATCATTCCTTCTGCACCCTCCTATCTTGGCAATATGGAAATTAATTCGTTAAGGAGTAACCAGGATGAGTCCTGGGGCCTTCCTAGTTAAATTCAGCACATGCTGGTATAAAACGTACTAGTACTTGATCAGGTTTGGCGACCATCGCAGGGTAACCTGAGAAGATTCGGATAATCGTTAGTGAAGTACTTTCTTCGTTTTTCTAATTCATGTGGTCGTGGACTTTTAAATTTAACTTTGATAATTTATTTTATTAAAAACAAATACCGCGCGTCGAGCATGTCTTGCAGATCATCGCAGGGTCCAGAACGTCCAGACATGCATGTACACGTGACCCGTAGTCATCCGTCCGTAACTAACGGTCTCTCGGCTGCTCTTTGTTGACCGGCCGGACCGGAGCTGGCGTCGTCCGGTCGTAAATACCAAAAGCGCCGGGCCGGGGTCACCGTCGTCGATCGTCGTGGTAAGATCGAGTCGATCGACACGTGACGCATCGGAGAACCGAACCTTCGGGTCGGGATCTGGGCGCGCGTGTGAAGCATCAGCGAAGCTTGCTGCTAGCCTGCTGCTATAACTCGTTGCCTCTTTGTAGCCCGCCACTCACGACCACCACAACTCGATGAGTCATCCAAGACGTCCGGACCGGTGCTGGGGGTGCTGTATAAATTGCAGAAATTGATACGAGGGATCCCGTCAAAGCCAGCCAGTCACTAGCTAGCAGAAAGCGGGGATCGCCAGGCAGTCCTGTGCATGCGTCGTCCATGGCGGCTTCGCTAGGACTGTGCTTCCCCCCTGATGACCTCGTGGTGGCAAACAACTGTGCCGCGGCGATGCACTTCCTGCCGTCGGCCATCGCCGTTGCAGCGGATGATTTCTGCCCCAAGCTCGGCGTGCACCCTCCCCCGGACTACTACTACTCGCCGCCGCAACAGGTGTTCGCCGGGAACGAGATGAACATGTAAGTTAACGAACATTCGTGTATATAGATGTGTATACATAAATATATGTACTCTAGCTTGCAGTGTGGTTTAATATGATTGAACACGCGTACGTTGTACGTAGGAGGTTTGCGGATGACGGGAGGATGACGACGACGATGAGGATGAGCAGAGCGGCTGGGACTGGGACCGGCAGCCGTCCGTCGCCATCGCGGATCGGGTTCCGGACGAGGTCGAAGGTGGACGTGCTGGACGACGGGTTCAGGTGGCGCAAGTACGGCAAGAAGGCGGTCAAGAGCAGCCCCAACCCGCGGAACTACTACCGGTGCTCGGTGGAGGGGTGCGGCGTCAAGAAGCGCGTCGAGCGGGACTGCGACGACCCGCGCTACGTCGTCACCACCTACGACGGCGTCCACAGCCACGCCGCCGGTCGCCGCCAGGCCTTGGCACCGTACGGCGCCGCGGCGACGTCGGCGTGCGCCCCCGCCGGTCTCGCCGCGGGCGCGCCGCCTTCTGACGTGTGGGGAGGAGTGCAGGTACATGCCGCGGCGGCGCTCTCCTCAGAGTCGTCCTACTGACTCTTTACATGTTTTGTACTTTAAACTATCATATAAAAAGTTAATACTCTTTATCTTAAAATACCCGATCATCAAATCTTACCTCCGCCACCAGATCCCGGTTTATGCGTAAATGCTCATCACACACGTCTGAAGCCTGTGTTTTCAGAACTAACGAAATGGATAGCTAGCGCAGTCGCCAGTCAAGAGACCCAAGATCGTCAAAAGAAAATTCTTTGCACTGTAAAATTTATTCCAGCATCTAGTCAACTTTGGTTGGTTCGCCCGTCGCCATCTTCTCTGATGATGCTCAAGCAACCAACCAAGCAGATCTCTAGGCTCTTGCAGCTTGGTGGTCGGTTGACTGGGTTGATTTCAGGGTCGTCGAGAGGCTTGCAAACCACTTCCGATTAAAATTCTAGCTATCGTCGCATGTGCAGTCGTCTCTTCGCCAGGCGTCGTCGTCAACAACGCGCTCGACGATTCGTCGAGAACAGCGGCGTGGCTGGCCCAGAGGCCGAGAGCTCTCTTATCCTTCGTCCTGTTAAACAATGGCGTGGTTCTTGAACGAATAGATCAAGTGCACCTGGACCAGTCTGCCTCGATGTTTTGGAAACCGTTTTGTTTCAAAAACCGGCTGACATCAGTTTAGCCGGTTTTTGTAAAAACTGCTATAATAAATTAGAAAAATTGGACAAACTTGAAATTCAAAATTTTGAGAGAAAACCGCTCGACTTTTTCGGTTTACCATTTTTGAATTTGAAACAAAATCAGTTTGAGCAATTTTTCACCGTTTTTTCCAGTTTACTTCTTGGTTTGATCGGTTTTCGAATTTTCAATTTTTTTGAATTTTCAAATTTTGTTAAATTTGTTAAATCGAAAACCGATCCATCAATGAAACCGAGCTGAACTAATTTCGCCGAAAACCACAAAAATCGATCAATTTTCATCGGTTTTGGAAACCCTGATCTGCCTGCCGTCTGAATCTCAGCTTCGGATCAATGGAACTCTGTCTATCGATCTGACGCTTGCTGACCTAGCTATCTCGGGTACGCGATGTCCCAGTTGTGATCTGCACTTGGGATTTGAGTTCAGAAGTCAGAGCAACCCGTCAGGTTTAGCTGGAACAATCTGATCAAAACTTGTTCTTTCTTGCTTACGCCAATGGAACGTAAGTACAGTTGACTCCGAGTGCTATGTACATCGACCGGCCATTACATTAATTGATCGATCACTGGTATTTCCCTGGCCAGCCAATCCCAATTTAGGAGTAGGTGGTAATCAAATACAGCAAAACTAATAATCTGACTGGTTAAAATGTGATTTAACTTCGACGTAATTACTAATTACATATGAGCTTCCCACTGCCCTACGCAAAAAATTCTAGTAACGCACCATGCGTGCACTCATTCGCCAGTTGCAAATCGACCGTACGTTGGAGTGGTGGATGTGCGATCACTTCTGGGCAGCCTCGCCACCGCCGCCGCGTCCCATGTACGACGTGATCATCGCCGCGAGCGCGGACTGGAAGCTCGGGTCCGACGTGATCGCCTTCGCAAGCGTGTCCGTCACGACCGGCGCCACGGCGCTCTGCGCGCCGAGGCTGGACGACCGCTGCTGGTACGACGGCTGGCCGAACAGCTGGTCCGGTCTCGACAGGGCCAGGCCGCCGAACAGGCTCCCCATCGCCGGCGAGCTCCTTGCGGCGGCGTAGTACGACGGCAGGTGGTTGCCGCCGTACGCCGGGTACCCGCTAGTACTCCACGCTGCGGGGACCGCCTTCGACTCGTACCCGGCCGCGGCGTACGGCGAGGAGTGCATGATTGACTGCGCGGCGGGGGTCAGCGCCGGGGCGGTGAGGTCGAGCGTGATGGTGGGGCAGGACGTGGCGGTGGAGACCATGTTGGTGGTCGGGCCGAGTAGCCCGGCGGCCGACGCGACTTGGAGGTGGTGGCGAGCGAGCTGCGAGGCGGCCGTGGTCGAGGAGGTGGAGCCGGCGGTGAGCATGGCGGCCGCGGCCGAGGTCGTGGACGCCATGGCCGTCGCCGCCGGCGGGAGCGGGTGGCTGTGCGCGCCCTCGTACGTGGTGATGAGGATGGACTTGTCCTCCACGCACCGCTGCACCTGCTTCCGGACCGGGCAGTTGGGCGCCACGGTACAGCGGTAGTACGCGCGCGGGCACGGGTTCCCCTTGGAGATCTTCTGCCCGTACTTCCGCCACTGGCAGCCGTCGTTCATCTGATCGCAGAGCCTCGTTGTTAATCACTTAGCCATAGCACATAATCAGTTGTGTTTGGAGATATCAGAACGCCATTAATTGGCAGACGTGATCGACGTACCGTGGGGGTGTCGCACTTGACCCTGACGGAAACCCTAGTCTTCTTGGCCTGCTGCTGGACCTCGTCGTCGCCTCCGTCCCTGGCTCCTGCGCCGCCGCTGGGGCTCTTGCGCGTCTCGCCAGGCCGGCACGACTCAGCCTCGGAAGGCTTGGCCGTGTCCTCGACGCTGCTGCTGTCGGAGCTCCGGTTCAAGTTCAACACGGGCTCCGTCTTTTCGTCATCCTTGCCCGGCCGTCCAAAACCGAGCCCGAGCGAGAGATGGCTGCCGTCGTCGGCGGTCCCGGACGACGACGACGACCTTTCGTGGCCCTTCCGGCGAGCGCCGGCGCCGTTGGCTACTCCCCTGCCGAGGCTCAGGGAGACGAGGTCGTCGTACGCGACGGGACTAGGCGCCGCCGCCGGTGCTTCTTCCGCGGGGAGCTTTGTCGACTTGGCTGCCGCTTGCTCGCGCACCTTGAGAAAGCGCATCTGCAGCGACTGGTGGTCGCTGGCGATGTGGGACAGCAGCGTCTTGAGGCGCTCGTTCTCCTCTTTCACCTCGCCCATCTCCGCCCTGGCCGCTTCTAGCCGGTTGCTCTCTTCCTGCTCGATGCTTGCAGCCCTTTGCGGTGATTGAAAGCTTTCAAAGACTGTCGGAAGAGCGCTTCTTCCAATCTGCGTCCGCGGAAGGCAAACAACTCTCAGTAACAAGTAAGAAGAAAAAAGGAGTAAAGAAATCAAGATCAGAGCATGTGTTTCCCATACCGGTGCAATCTCCGGCTTCGCGTCGACCCTCTTCTCCGCCTCCACCAGCGGCCCTTCGACGGCGACCTCCATGTCTACCGGCGGCCGCGCGCAACCAAAGCTCGCACCCTCGGCCACACCACACAAGGGCTACGAGGAGCTAGCTGCCGACCGGCCGGCCTTGCCCTTTCCGTGCAATAGCTTTCGGCAAGCTAGCAGCACCTTGTGTTGAGTCCTAGCAGTCGTACTCCTCGACCGGTTCCCCTCGTCCTTATAAAGAGGCGACGATGACAAAGCCTCAGCCTGCAGTTTGCCAGTTTCTGACTCCCACGGGTTAGTTAGTTAATCTAATCCGTTGCGCAGATTATTACCACTCGACTCAGATCCCAGTGGCTTCCCCTGTCACGGCAGCTAGCTAGTACGGGTTAGTCTACTAGTCATCGTCGTCGTCGCTTCGGCTGGGCGCATTGAAAATGTCAACCGGCTGAGCTAGCGGGCAGGTGAGGTAAGCACGCGCCATAGAATAGAATAGTACTCTTCGTCGCGTCCTGCCTGGCGCCTGTCGTTGCCGCCGCGCGCGTCGTCGGCTCCGGTCCGGTCCACGCGCTCCCGGTTAGCTCGATCGGCCGTGTGGGCGCCACGGCTTCTCCGGCGAACGAACGAAGACCAGCAAGCCGCCGGTCGGCCAGCTAGCGGAAGATCGATCAGCAGGCCGCCGCCGCCGCCGCGTTGCGGGGACGTCCGCCTGATGGCGCCGCGCGAGCGCGCTGACTTGACCGCCTGACGTACGCCGGCCGCGCGTCTACACGAGACGTGCGTACGGGCGTGTAATTAGGTTAATTTGTTTGAGTACGCCTCGTTGGCTCTACCATTGCTTACAAAGAACACTTACCATTTCTCCAGGAAAATCGGCTTCGATCCTTGACCGGCCTGTTCGTCGATCGATCGCGCGGTATCTGAACCAATGATCCGCGTTCTGCAGTGTTCCATCACCGACCTGCCAGCCGTGTGTGTGAACAGTGAACCTAAGTGCGTGTGCGTGCGTCCACAGAGTCGTCAGCGTCGCTGCTCCTGCGCGTACCCCCATGTGCCGAAATCGGAGGAGGTTGGAAGCTGCACGAGGAATAAAGAAACGCCGGCATGTGATCACGCGACGTGATGGAAGATGCTACACCGAATAGCCGACGACACGGTCGAACGAGGCAGAAAGAGCTTGTACTTACTATCAGCTGGTGTGGTACCGCGACCACGACGACTGCGACAGTTCGATGGGCGATGCATGCGATCCAACCAGCAGCTGGCTTTAACTAAAGCCTCGAGAATATTCAAAGTCGTTTGATCAGTTGGAGAGAGATTGTAGATAGAGAGCTGTGTTTCCGTTGGCCTACTTGTGTTGAGATTCCAGCGAAGCCCCGTTGAAACTGATCTCCTTTTTAATCGGCGTCATGGAGGGCGTGTGACCTCACCGCGCACCGCCCGTTGAATACTCTACGCGCTGTGTGAATTCCGTGATCCTGGTGGTGCACTCCATCCCGGCCGGTCGTCGGCGATGATCCATCCCGGAGGGGGGATGGGCGACGATCGTGTTCCCGTGGCTCCTACTCCACGCGCGCGCCTGCCGGAGGAAACGGTAGCGACCGCTTTGTCGTTCTGCTTCTAGTTAAAGGTATGCACTCCTCTCATTTGACTACAATTATAGTCACAGTGACATCAATCTCGAAACAGACATATATGGTATACTTCCTTCGTTATCAAATTGACGTCGTCTTACAATCAATTTGACTATTTATTTTATTTAAAAATTTACTCGAATGTGTAAAATTTTAAGTTGTAAATCAAATAACTCTAATGATAAATCAAATTATATCAAAATATATAAAATTTATCAATTTTTTTAAATAAAATAAATTATCAAAATTAAATTTAAAAATTAAAGGCGACAACAGTTAAAAAACGGAGAGAGTATATACATATATATATATATATATATATATATATATATATATATATATATATATATATATATATATATATATATATATATATATATATATATATATATATACTTACAGAAACTTAGGCCACCACACACGCACGCACGCACAACGACAGCTCCGACGAGAGATGGCTAGCTGGTAGTTGATGCGAAAGGAAATATTTCACCTACTGACTCTCATCCTGATCGGAAGTTTCAACTTCTACTCAGAATTAAAGATATATAACCCTGAAATTAGCCAACTCGTCGTCCATGGAGGATTAATCGCAGTCACACACAGTGGTGTCACGCAACAACACCGTTTTCTAACAAGCAACACACAAAAATCGGAATACGCCACATCAGTCACGGTTGGTTAGTTAGATGATGGACACAGTTGAAGTAAACTGCAGCTGGGGTTTAGACTTTCCTACCTAATTCTTGAATGTAGGAAATGTAGGAGTATATATTAGACCCCATTTGAAATGCCGAAATTTTTCTCATTTCCATGTTTTTTTCCTGTGAAATTACTGCATTCCAAACGAGCCAACCCTTTCCAAACGAATACAGCTCGGAGCCACGTACGGGACGAAAAGAATACTGGGAAGGGTCGGCTGATGATGAGCGAAGACCTTGCGTTGCCGATCGGTGCGGCATGTGAGGCCAACGCGATCCTGCTTTTCAACGATTTGGTCAGACTTTGGACCTCAAGTGGGATCACGATGGGAATTTTTATCAATCACGGCTTTCTTAAGCATGCAAGGATCTCTCTCACACTGCTTGCAAGCTTCCTCGCTGCTGCTGCCTTGCTGGCCCGAAGAAATTAACACAAAACAAATATCTTGTCGGCGTTCTGACCACCGGCACAGTAAATATACGATCGTGGGGGTGGTGTGCCTTCGGATTCGATATGCCCAGTCTAAGAAAGACTCAAGAAGATTTTAACCTGGTTCGGGCCACCTCGAGCGGTGTAATACACCGCGTCCAGGGAGCGGATTATCTTGGTGATAATGTTACAAAGGCGGGATCTTCTCTTCGCAGGAGGATCCGGGATGTGGGCGAGTGGGGGTGTTTGATCAGAAGGATGCAAAGACCCTGGAACTCGTGGTTGTCTTTCGTGTGTTTGAGGCTGTTGTGTTCGTGTCTTGAGTTGTGTTGTGAGTAGAGTTGAGTGTTCGTGGGGATGTAGTCGTTGTCTCTATTGCTCCCCGGGCCTCCCTTTATATAGGAGGGGCCCCGGGGTTACAAGTGGTGGGTCCTACACGATCCTGCCGTCTCGCCAACAGGTGGGCCCTTCCATCGTTGTCGCCATCATTTCATTCCGTACAGGCGTGGTCGCGACCCCTCGCGTCGTGCGCAGCGGCGGGTACTGTGATGCTCGTCTGGTGCCACTGTGCCGGCTACAGTACTGTCACGTCGTGTCCGGCAGCCGTCGCAGCTTTCTGCTGGAGTGTCGCCGTGGTGAATCTCGTCCCGCCCCGTCAGAACGGATGGCAGTTGGTCGTCAGAGTAAATGTACCATAATGCGGTACCTACCTCCCAGGGGTCGCTCCTCTGGGGTCGGCCTTCGAAGGCCGGGGTCTTTGCATGCCCGCGCGGCTAAGGCGTGACCGCCGCAGATTGCCTTTGGGGAGGGTCGGAATTCGCGATCGCCCGACCCCGGATCCTGCGTGTCCGAGCGCGCTCTGTTAGGTACCCGGGGTACGTGATCCCGACAGTAGCCTCCGAGCCTGACGCCGTGTGCGATCTCTGGTTGAGGCGGCGTCGGGTTGGTCGTTCCAGAGGTTTGTTGTGCTCCTACGGGTGCGCGCGAGCGCGCCCGTAGGGCGTAGCCCCCGAGCCCTCGAGCAATCTGGAGGGTCGGTCGTGGATTGAAACGTTGCGTGGACCATCATTCGTGGACGGTTAATCCTATGGGGGCGCACGAGCGCGCCCGTAGGGCGTAGCCCCCGAGCCCTCGATCGATCCGAAGGGTCGGTCGTGGGGTGAAACGTTGCGTGGACCATCATTCGTCGATGGTTGATCGCATCGGAACCGTTCCGCTGGTTCGGCCCCCGAGCCTAGGGGCGATCCGAGGAACCGGCTGAGCATCGTGCCGACGGTCGAGGTCGAACCAAGGTCGGTCTCGGTTTTTATGCTCGGTAAGGCGCCTGAGAAGGGCCGGTTTCGACGCGGTCCCTGTCCGTAGTCGGCTTCACGCCTAGGCCGAGGCCATGATCAGCGTCTGATTGTTGGAATTGGCTCGATGGCCCCGGCTGTCGGTTAGCCGATCGTTAGAGGTTTCATTCTGTGGGCCCAGCCCTCAAGCCTAGAGGCAATCCGTGGGGCCGACTGGGCATAGCGCCGACGTTCGGGGTCGGACCAAGGCTGGCCTCGATTTTTTCATTCAACGAAATGACTGGGAAGGGCCGGTTTCGACGCGGTCCTTACCCATGATCGTCGTCACGCTTAGGCCAGGGCCATGATCAGCGCACGATCGTTCGGATTGGCCCGATGGCCTCGGCTGTCGGTCAGCCGGTCAGGGGTTTCGTTCTGCGTGCACGCATCGTTTCGACCTTCGAGGTCGGGCCGAGGTCGTTCTCGGTCTTTCGTTCGGTAAGACGCCTAGGTCGGACCGGTTCGATGCGGTTCCTGACCATGATCAGCGTCGCGCTTAGGGTCGGCCATGATCAGCGCCCGAACGTTTAATCTGGCCTGGTGGCCCCGGCTGTCGGTCAGCCGATCGTGGGGGGCTTCGTTCGGTCACCTCCCCTTATTCGAATCCGCCGTTACGGTTACGGGGATCGGACGGCTTTCGTGCCCCCACGCGGAGGGAAATCGGACCGTCCAGGAATTTGAACAGCCGGTCGATCCGAGTGGTTGATTTGAATTCGATCGGACTGTGTCGTGGGCGCGGCGGTTCGCGCGCCCGCGTCACGTCGCCTGCCAGACGTGTTCTGGCAACCGTCTCATCGGAGTAATTGTTACCGTCCTGTTCGCGGCGGAGGCGGCAAGGTGCGGCCCGGGCCCGCTCGTCAGCGGGTTGTGGGCGGACGGCTGGGGTGCGCCTTGGGGCGCGACCCTACGACCGAGCAGTTACTCCTCGGCCGATCGTGGGAGGCGCAGTAATTGCTCGGGCCCTTTAAAAGGAGAAGCGCGGTAACTTCGCGTTTTCATCCGGCTTTCTCGCTTCGTCTTCGTCCTTTGCGCAGGAGCTCGTTAGCTCTGCTTTCCCTCATAGCACCGCTAGGCCTGGCGATCGTCGTAGTTCGCGTTTCTGTCGCCGCCACCTGCAAAATGTCCGAGTGGTAGCCATCGTGCGTCGACGACGCTCTGCTCGAGAGGTGGAGCGTCGTTGGGATGGTCCCGCCGAAGGAGTCGACGGGCTGGGTGGCTGGCCTTGGCCACGTCGCGCCCGCGCCGCCGCCGGGGAAGATCGTCAGCTTCCTGGCGTATCACGAGCGCGGACTGGGGCCGCCGGTCTCCAGCTTCTTCCGCGGGGTCCTCAACCAGTACGGCGCCCGGCTCTATCAGCTGGCGCCGAACGGGATTCTCCACGCCACCGTCTTCGTCACGCTTTGCGAAGCGTATCTGGGGATTCGGCAGAGCCTACTGCTGTGAAGGTATTTTTTCCTCGCCAGCCTCCAAATGTCGAAGGAGACCGGGGTCGGCAGGCGCGTTGGCGGCGTCAGCATCACGCTCCGGACTCGGGAGTCCCAGGAGTACATCGAGGTCGACCTGAAGACCTCGCTGAAGGGCTGGCGGGGGTCGTGGTTCTACATCGACAACGCCGATCCACAGCTCCCGGCCTTCGAAGACCTGGTGCCCCGAGCGACGGGGTCTTGGAAGTCGAAGCTCTCGGCGGCCGAGGTCAAGACGATTCGACCTCACCTGGAGGCGATTCGGCGTCTCTGGGATCAAGGACTGACCGGGACGACGGTCTTCGGCGTCGCCATGCGTCGCCGAATCATGCCGCTGCGCCGTCGAGTGCACGGCATCAGGGAGTACGAGGGGCTGGACGACGCGACCTGCGAAGTCCGTGGCCGACCTCTCTCCGACAAGGGAGTCTTGGCCCGGACTTCGGCCGTCTTCAGGGACGCCGAGGGCGGCCTCAATCGGGGGCCGCGTCCCCTCGACAGGGATTATCGTCAGCTGGTAAGCGCAGATTTCTTCGTTTTGGTCGTAGTTTGTCGTTGCGCGAGACTAACTTCGGCATTTTTCAGGGTCCGCCGGTGGCCGCGATCGCTACCAGGGCTGGGACCAGCTCTGCTGCGGCGCCGACCCAACGGAGGGCCGAGCCCAGCCCCGCGACGGCGCCGAGGCCGAGGAGGACTGGCAGGAAGCGGAAGGCGAGGACGGGCTTCCTGGACTACTTGTCCAGCGGTGCGGAAACCACAGCCTCGCCCACGAAGCCAACGGCGGGGTCGCCCCGCGGCTCGAAGGCCGGGGAGGATCGTCGGCGAGCCAGGGCGACCAGGCGGTTGCCGCCGCTGCCGCCGAAGAGTCGGACCCTTTCGAGGGTCTGAGCTCTTCATCCGAGGAGC